>JAIFGZ020000743.1:0-528637 GCA_019925245.2 Oryza australiensis | reverse complement strand
GTTAGTGATATGCCCTAGAGGCAACATGGAGATGTTGGATATCACGTCAATGTTTATGTATTTATGAATAAAGTGTTATTCAGTTCTATGAAATAGACATCTTGTATTGATCAATAAGTACGTGACTTATTTATGAGACTCGATATGTATGAATCTATTTCTAAATGATCTCGATCATATATCATATTATTAGAACTAATATGATTCTAAGATCGGCATGTCTATTGATTGATGATCATGTCTCATAGATCATGGGTATGGAGATACCAAATCAATAAACATGGACACATGTGTTGGAGAACACATTGTTGGATAGACCCACCATGAGACACTACGGAATCAATGTGCCATTAGTTGGTCTCGGGTAGTGTTGGTACAAAGTCCTTAGACCTGAGATCACCATGAATTCCAACATGTGTAGTAGCCTACTTTGGGACTACCAAACGCTATTCATGAATCGGGTAGTTATAAAGGTAGTTTTCGGGTTTGCTATGAAACATGGAGTGGGATGTGAGTGATCAAGATAGAATTTGCCCCTCCTTTGGAGAGATATCTCTGGGCACCTCGAGGTAATGGATTATGAAAATGCATGGCCATGCTAAGTTGATTGAGGAGTCAATCAACGGACGGATAATCCAATACGGTTCGAGTGAATGGTTAAGCTATTGAAGGGATGGCACACATCTTGCCTATAGCTTAATTGGTATCGTGAGGCAAAGGGATTTGTGTACACATAATAGGTTCGAGCCGATATTATATTCTTGTATACTATGGTGTCAATATGTGCTGCTAGGCGCCGCTTGAGTCGGGCTGAGTTGGACTCGAGCCGACGGTCGGCTAAGTTAGACTATAGCCGAAACGGAGTATACCAACCTACGGTCGCACGCTTAATGGGATAAGAACAGGCATTCGAGTTGGACTCGGATATGGCTCGATCGGATAGGGATCCGATCGAATAGAGTCATATGGTCTTACGACGTATGGGCGGCCGACTCTATCGAGTATTCGGATAGGATCCGATTTAAAATAGAGTCCTAATCGGCCACAAGTCCCTCGGCCAACTCTATATAAAGGGGTGAGGGTGGAGAGTTGCTTTGTATCGCATTGAACCGAATCCGCAGCAGTCGCCGAGATCAATCTCCACGGAAACCCTCCCCACTTTTGAGCCAAACCCTAGCCTTGCATCGCGTGCTAGCACACGGGTGTTCGGTGTTCTGTCCCCGGACGTGTAGATACCGGTAGAGGCGCCGCTACGTTGCGCACCTGTTGATCGGCTATGGATCGGCTGTGGTGGAATCGGGCGTGGTCGAGCGCATCGGAGCGAGGCGCGAGAACGCGGTCGAGAGACTCGGTGAATCGGCTACATCGGCGAATCGGCTGATTGGTGAATCGACTGTCCCGAGAATCGGCGTCGGCTTGCGGGAATCGGCGCCGGCTTGCGGAAATCGGCATCATCGGCCACGAGTTCCGGATCGGATAGCCACGATTGGCTATTTCCGCTTCATACACCAATTGGTAATGATCTATCGGCCCTTACTTGCGAGTGTTCTGGTTTGCGCGGTAGAAAAGTTTTTGTTTTCGGCTAGCGTAGCCTTCGCGTAACCCTTCGGTGGTATCGAGCTAATCTTGCTTAGTTCGGGTTTTAGATTGGATCTGGAACAAGTTTTGCGCACGGGTTGATTAGATCAATCGGTTTTACGGGATTTGTTGAGGAGAGTTGATGGTAATTGCGTTCCTTGATAGTGTATCGGAACGGCGTAATGTGATTACGTCGAAGCAATATCCATAGAACTCGGTTTGAGTCGGCTTCGAGATAGCATTCCTTGATAGTGTATCGGAACGGTATAATGTGATTATGCCGAAGCTATCTCGTAGTCCGATCTTGTTTTGCCTCGCGCCCGCGCAAACCATCTCCCTTGATAGTGTATCGGGACGGCATAATATGATTATGCGACATGGTTTCCGTAAGCGATTTCATAGATTGGATCTATGAATTTCGTGTGGTGTTCGGCGCTGCCCGAACCCCGCGAGGGCGGCTTCCCCTCAACCCCGTGTGCGTACCCCTTATAGGTCGTCTCGATGCCGAATCTCTGCGATAGGTAGAAAACGTTTCTACGCCTAACTTGTTTTTGCAGAGAATGCTTTGAGATGGTATGGCCCTATTGTATGCATGTGATGCATGTAATATTCTTTCATATGTGCAATCCTGTAATATTCTTTCATACGTGCAATGCTTGTAATATTCTTTCACGACCTACAAGTCGATGTAATCTTCAATTAGAGCTTCCGTAGTATCTTAGTTTGAAGAAATCAAGCATCATGCACATTGGAAGATGGTGCCGAAGATGGAGATCCTCGGCGCAGACATGGAGATGGAGATCACCATGTGAAGGGGGCCATACTATTTCACTATATGCTATTCTTCTTGCTTTCATGTGTGATATGTTTGTTTGATAGGATAGCATCCCTCGCAAAATTAAGTAGTAATGATGCCCTTCCAAATGTTGCATCCGTCACCGTTATGCTCGTCAATGGTGGGTGCACAAAGCGAGTACCATTCTCTATCATAACACGAGGGGTATATGTCAGACATATACATGCAGGAGCTTTTGGTTTACTTAAACGGGCTATCAAAATAGTTTTGGGCCTTGGGGCATAGGTTGGCGCCGGGGCATAGAGATGCCACACCAACAACAAGAGTCACATAGAGATGTGATTAGCAAGGTGTTGCTTACCGATGTTACTAATTTTCTAGAAGTGGTGCCAAAGCTCACTAGAAAATTAATTAACAGTGGATCTTGACCCAATACGTAACCTAGAGGAAGGTGGAAAATACGTAATGGGAGTCTAATGTTAAATTGTTTAACAATAGACATAGCATAAACATTGTGGTAAACTTTGCTTTTTCTGTTGTAGAATAAATGGCGGCTAATACTACACCCAGTACTTTTAATTTGCGATCTATTCTCGAAAAGGAAAAATTAAATGGAACAAACTTTATGGATTGGTATCACAACTTGAGAATTGTTCTCAAGCAAGAGCGTAAGGAGTACGTTCTTGAAGTACCCTATCCGAGGATTTGCCAAATAATGCCACAAAACTGCACGGAGAGCTTACAAGAAGCACACTAATGATGCCCTAGACATAAGCTATCTCATGCTTGCTACAATGTCCCCGAGCTTCGAAGCAATATGAGAGCAGATGCTCACACTATTATTCGGGGATGCGTGGCATGTTTGAGAACCAAGCTCGGGCCGAGAGGTTCAACACCTCAAAGTCCTTATTTGCGTGCGATCTTGTTGAGGGAATCCCGTCGGTCCGCATGTGATAAAGATGATTGGCTATATCAAGAGTCTTGAGAAACTAGGTTTCCCTCTTAGCCAAGAGTTGGCTACGGACGTGATTCTCCGGTCGCTCCCTCCGAGCTTCGAGCCATTCATATTAAATTATCACATGAACAATATGGATAAGACCTTGGGTGAATTGCATGGGATGCTAAAGACAGGCGAGCGGAGTATCCGAAAAAACGGTAATCATGTGATGACGATGCGAAGACTAAGCGCAAACCACTGTCAAGAAACTTTGCACCAAGAGGAAGTTAACTCCCGATGAGATCGCGAGTGCCTCTAATGCAAAGAAGGGCAAAAAGGGTCGGCGACATCGCAGATGCCGTTTGCTTCTATTGCAAGGAGACAGTCCTGAAAAGGAACGCAAGAAGTACATGGATGATCTCAAAAAGAAGCAAAATACGACTTCGCTTCGGTATTAATGTTATAGACATTAATCTTGCTACTTCACTGCTGACTCTTGGGTATTTGATACCGGATCGGTAGCTCATATTTGCAAATCGTTGCGGGGAATGAGAAGAAGTAGAGGCTTAAGAAGGGCGAGGTGAACTGCGCGTCGGCAATGAAGCAAGCGTTGCTACGATTCTTGTCGGCACGACGTACCACTTCATTTACCTTCGAGATTAGTTTTGGAATTAAATAATTGTTATTGTGTTCCAACAAGTATGTTAAAATGTTATTTCCCTTCATGTTTGCAAGCGGAAGGATATAATTTTAGATCAATGAACAATGGTTGTTCAATATATCTCAAAGATATGTTCTATTTTCAAGCTCCATTGGTGAATGGATTATACGTTTTGAATCTTGAAGCGTCTCCCATCTATAACATTAATACGAAAAAGACAACTCTCTAATGATACAAACCCCACGTTCATCCGGCATTGTCGCTTAGGCCATATAAATAAGAAACGCATGGAGAAGCTCCATAAGGATGGATTGCTTCACTCTTTTGATTTTGAATCATTTGAGACATGTGAGTCTTGTTTACTTGGTAAGATGACAAAGACACCTTTCATGGGACATAGTGAGAGAGCAAGTGACTTGTTGGCACTCGTACATACGATGTATGTGGACCAATGAGCTCAACGGCCGAGGTGGTTATCGATACTTTATTACCTTTATCGATGACTTTAGTAGATATGGTTATATCTACTTAATGACGCATAAGTCCGAATCCTTTGAAAAGTTCAAAGAATTCTAGAATGAAGTACGAATCATTTAGGAAAACAATCAAGTTTCTATGATCGGATTGTGGAGGAGAATACTTGAGCCAAGAGTTTGGTAATCATCGAAAGATTGTGGAATTGTTCCACGCTTGACTCCGCGGGAACTCCACAATGGAACGGAGTGTCCGAACGAAGAAATCGCACCTTGTTGGACATGGTGCGGTCGATGATGAGCCAAAGTGATCTTCGGTTATCCTTACGGGGATATGCTCTTGAAACATTGCGCTCACACTAAATAGAGTTCCATCTAAGTCGGTTGAAAACACACCATATGAGATATGGACAGGGCAACCCCCTAGTCTGTCTTTTCTCAAAATTTGGGGATGCGAAGCTTATGTAAAACGTTTACTGATCGACAAGCTCACACCCAAATCGACAAGTGCTTCTTTGTGGGATATCCTAAGGAAACTAAGGGATATTACTTTTATAATCGGGAACAAGGCAAAGTGTTTGTCGCCCGAGCACGGTGTCTTCTTGGAGAAAGAGTTTCTTTCAAGAAGGGTTAGTGGGAGCATGGTGCATCTTGAAGAAGTTCAAGAAACACCGAGAAAATGTTTTAGCAACCACAAAACCACAACGGGAGGAGCAAAGTGTTGCGCCACCGGTTGTAGATACACCAGCCCACGATGAGTCGAAAGATCACGTCGTGCGCTGACAGTACAGTGCGGAACAACGTGATATATTGTTGTTGGACAACGATGAGCCTAAGACCTATGAGGAAGCGATGGTGGGACCCGATTCCAACAAGTGGCTTGGAGCCATGAAATCCGAAATAGAATCCATGTATGACAATCAAGTTTGGAACTTGGTTGATCCACTGATGGTGTCAAAACCATTGAGTGTAAATGGGTTTTTAAGAAAAGGCCGATATGGATGGAAATGTTCACATCTATAAGGTGCGATTGGTGGCGAAAGGTTTTAAACAAATTCAAGGAGTTGATTATGATGAAACCTTCTCGCCCGTCGCAATGCTTAAATCTATTCGGATAATCCTAGCGATTGCTGCATATTTCGATTATGAGATATGGCGAGATGGATGTCAAAACGGCTTTCCTAAA
Source organism: Oryza australiensis (assembly GCA_019925245.2). NCBI lineage: Eukaryota > Viridiplantae > Streptophyta > Magnoliopsida > Poales > Poaceae > Oryza > Oryza australiensis. Next base: position 523,006 of record JAIFGZ020000743.1, on the reverse strand, counting down.
TGGAAACCTAAGCGAGGATGTATACATGATACAACCTCGGGGTTTTGTCAATCCACAATCGCCGAAAGATATGCAAGCTACGAAATCCATTTATGGATTGAAGCAAGCATCTCGGAGTTGGAATATTCGTTTTGATGAAGTAATCAAAGGGTTTGGTTTCATCGAAACAAAGAGGAGGCTGTGTTTACAAAAAGGTCGGTGGGAGTGCAATTGTATTTCTAATCTTATATGTAGATGACATATTACGATTGGAAATGATATCCCTATGCTAGAATCCATCAAGTCTTCATTGAAAAATAGTTTTCCATGAAAGACTTAGGGGAGGCAGCATACATATTGGGCATTCGGATCTATAGAGATAGATCCAAGAGGCTAATTGGATTAAGCCAAAGTACGTACATTGACAAGGTGTTGAAAAGGTTCAACATGCATGATTCCAAGAAAGGTTTCTTGCCCATGTCACATGGCATTAATCTTAGCAAGAATCGGTGTTCTCGGACACATGATGAGCGGAATAAGATGGGTATGGTTCCATATGCTTTTGCATTTGGATCCATCATGTATGCCATGCTTTGTACACGTCCGGATGTCTCGTACGCTTTGAGTGCTACGAGCGGATACCGATCGAGATCGGTGAAGGTCACTAGACGCCGTAAAGAATATCCTTAAGTACTTATGAAGAACTAAGGATATGTTCCTAGTCTATGGAGGTGAAGAAGAGCTCGTTGTAAGTGGTTACACCGATGCTAGCTTCCAAACAGACAAGGATGATTATAGATCGCAATCGGGTTCGTGTTCCGCTAAACGGAGCGCGGTCAGTGGAAGAGTTCCAAGCGGGATACGTTGCTGATTCTACAACGGAGGTGAGTATATTGCTGCCGGGAGCCGCAAAGGAGGCCGTTTGGATCAAGAAATTCGTTTCGAGCTTGGTGTGATGACTAGTACGACTGGTCCAATGTCTCTCTATTGTGATAATAGTGGAGCCATTGCGCAAGCCAAGGAGCCGAGGTCACGTCGAAGTCCAAACACATACTTCGGCGATATCATCTCATCCGCGAGATAGTGGACGGAGGTGATGTCAAGATATGCAAAGTGCACACGGATCTCAACATAACCGATCCGTGACAAAACCTCTCCCTCGGTCGAAGCATGAGGCGCGCACAAGAGCAATGGGTATTAGATACTTACATGATTGACTCTAGTGCAAGTGGGAGATTGTTAGTGATATGCCCTAGAGGCAACATGGAGATGTTGGATATCACGTCAATGTTTATGTATTTATGAATAAAGTGTTATTCAGTTCCATGAAATAGACATCTTGTATTGATCAATAAGTACGTGACTTATTTATGAGACTCGATATGTATGAATCTATTTCTAAATGATCCTCGATCATATATCATATTATTGGAACTAATATGATTCTAAGATCGGCATGTCTATTGATTGATGATCATGTCTCATAGATCATGGGTATGGAGATACCAAATTAATAAACATGGATACATGTGTTGGAGAACACATTGTTGGATAGACCCACCATGAGACACTACGGGAATCAATGTACCATTAGTTGGTCTCGGGTAGTGTTGGTACAAAGTCCTTAGATCCGAGATCACCATGGATTCCAACATGTGTAGTAGCCTACTTTGGGACTACCAAACGCTATTCCGTAATGCTGGATAGTTATAAAGGTAGTTTTCGGGTTTGCTATGAAACATGGAGTGGGATGTGAGTGATCAAGATAGAATTTGCCCCTCCATTGGAGAGATATCTCAGGCACCTCGAGGTAATGGATTATGAAAATGCATGGCCATGGTAAGTTGATTGAGGAGTCAATCAACGAGACGGATAATCCAATACGGTTCGAGTGAATGGTTAAGCTATTGAAGGGATGGCACACATCTTGCCTATAGCTTAATTGGTATCGTGAGGCAAAGGGATTTGTGTACACATTACAGGTTCGAGCCGATATTATATTCTTGTATACTATGGTGTCAATATGTGCTGCTAGGCGCCGTGTTGACAGGTCGGCGAGTTGGACTCGAGCCGACGGTCGGCTAAGTTAGACTATAGCCGAAACCAAGTATACCTGAATCTACGGGGTCGCACGCTTAAGGGGATAAGAACGGGCATTCGAGTTGGACTCGGATACGGCTCGATCGGATAGGGATCCGATCGGATAGAGTCCTATGGTCTTACGATGTATGGGCGGCCGACTCTATCGATTCGGATAGGATCCGATTTAAAATAGAGTCCTGATCGGCCACTAGTCCCGTCGGCCAACTCTATATAAAGGGCGAGGGGTGGAGAGTTGCTTGTATCGCATTGATCCGAATCCGCAACGAAGTCGCCGAGATCAATCTCCACGGAAACCCTCCCCACTTTCGAGCCAAACCCTAGCCTTGCATCGCGTGCTAGCACACGGGTGTTCGGCGTTCTGTCCCCGGACGTGTGGATACCGGTAGAGGCGCTGCTACGTTGCGCGCTGCTGATCGGCTATGGATCGGCTGTGGTGGAATCGAGCTGCGGTCGAGCGCATCGGAGCGAGCGCGAACGCGGTCGAAGGACTCGGCGAATCGGCTACATCGGCGAATCGGGCGATTGGTGAATCGGTTGTCCCCAGGGAATCGGTGTCGGCTTGTGGGAATCGGCTGTCATCGGCCAGCACGTTCCGATCGGATAGCCCGATTGGCTATTTTCGCTGCATACACCAATCGGTAACGATATATCGGATCTTACCTTCGAGTGTTTCTGGTTTGCGCGGTAGAAAAGTTTTTGTTTTCGGCTAGCGTAGCCTCCGCGTAACCCTTCAATCGGCTCGGTGGAGATCATGCCTTGGACTTTGACGTTTGATGGCTAGGTTTGCACGAATGGATGCGGTATCGGCTTGGTCATCGTATCACCAAGGGGGGCAATCATCGAATTTGCCTTCTCAATCAACCCCCATACCACAAACTATCAAGCCGAATACGAGGTAGTGCTTAAGGGATTACATCTTCTCAAGGAAGTTGAGGCTGACGCCATCGAAATAATGGGAGATTCACTGTTGGTCATCAGCCAGTTGTCAGGAGAATACGAGTGCAAAAATGCTGCGCAGATGGTCTATTATCAACAATGTCGAGAACTGATAGACAGCTTTCGGCTAGTAACATTAAAACACATCCCTAGAGAGCAGAATGCAAAAGCCAACGATTTAGCTCAAGGGGCATCAGGCTACAGGCCGATGACAAAAGATATAGAGATAGAGATTTCCACCCTGACAGCCGACGACTAGAGGTTTGAAGTCTACAACTATCTGCAAAATCTTTCCCAGTCGGCTTCAAGGAAATTGCGCCACAAGGCTTTGAGATACGTCTTGCTCGATGAGGAGTTATACTATCGGACGATTGATGGAGTGCTGCTCAAGTGTCTCAGTGCCAATCAAGCCAAGGTAGCTATCGGAGAGGTGCATGAAGGAATCTGCGACACACATCAATCGGCTCAGAAGATGAAATGGCTACTTCGAAGAGCAGGGTATTTTTGGTCGACAATGCTGGAGGATTGTTTCAAGTACTACAAAGGCTTGCCAGGATTGTCAGAGGTTTCGAGCTATACAAAGGGCACCAGCATCGGCTATGAACCCAATTATCAAGCCTTGGCCGTTCAGAGGTTGGGGAATCGACATGATTGGCAAGATCAATCCACCATCGAGCAAGGGACATAAATTCATATTGGTGGCAACCGATTATTTCACAAAATGGGTGGAAGCAATTCCTTTAAGGAAGTTCGATTCAAAGGACGCAATCAAGTTTGTTAAGGAGCACATTATATACCGATTCGGGGTCCCATAGACAATAACAAGAGATCAGGGATCTATCTTCATATCGGACGACTTTGTTCAGTTTGCCGACGGCATGGGAATCAAGTTGCTCAATTCTTCGCGGTATTATGCTCAGGCTAACGGACAGGCAGATGCCTCAAACAAGAGTCTAATCAAGCTGATAAAGAGGAAGATCGCTGAATATCCTAAGCAATGGCACAACCGATTAGCCGAATCACTTTGGACTATCGGATGGCTTGCCACGGACCAATCCAAGTGCCTCCATATAAACTGGTCTATGGACATGAAGCAGTCTTGCCATGGAAAAACATTATCGGCTCAAGAATAATTCAGTTACAAGATCAGCTTACAACCGATGATTACTACAACCTGATGGTAGATGAGCCAGAAGATCTGGTGTTGTCATGGATGAGGGCCTTGGAAAAGGTAACAAGAGATAAGGAACGAGTAGCCCGTCATTATAACAAGAAGGTTGTCCCTAAGTCTTTTGAAGAGGGCGAACTCGTTTGGAAATTGATATTGCCGATCGGATCAAGAGATAATAAGTTCGTCAAGTGGTCACCAAATTAGGAAGGGACCTTTCAAGATCCACAAATGCATCTCTAAAGGAGCTTATATGTTAGAAGGGTTGGATGGAGAGGTATTCGGAAGGGCTCTGAACGGCAATATCTAAAGAAGTATTACCCAAGTGTGTGGATCAATTCGTGATTCGGTTATGTTTGTGCCGAATCGTGTTAGCCGATGCATTGTGACGCACGCATCGCCTTTAGGACGTTTTTGCGCCAAGTTTTTTTCCTTAATTTTTCTACATCGGCTCAGCCTAGCCGACAGTGACAAGATATTTGATTCGATAATTTTGTTAATGCTGGGAACACCATCAACAAAATTAGGGGGCATATACAATACAATATGATAAGAAGGTAGAGCAAAAGGCAGAGCAAAATTTTCAAAATTCTCGAAGCCTTCAAGCAAGTTTAGTGTGATCGGCAAGCATGCATTAAGCGGAGATCAAGTAAGGCAAGCCGATTACAAAAGATAGTTCAAATCAGTTACAAGAGTTGGTGAAAGCTGATTACAGAGGAAGTTTAAGCCGATTACAAAACGCATTGAGAGTTCAAGTACAAGGATGCCTAGCCAACTATTACAAGTAGCTCAGCGCGAGAGGAAGTTGGTGATGGCCGATATCGCCTTACGACGGATCCCGTCTATCTCTTCAATGGCCTTGGCTGCATCATTCCCTGGGATCGGCTTCATCGCCCTGGCCATGTCGGACAAATGTGACATGGCCGCCTTGATCTTCGCTCGTTGGTGCTCGATCTCCTTCGACAGGCCGGCCACGCATTGCTCTTTGGCCATAATATCGGCTTCGACGTTGGCGAGTTCGGCAATCAGTTCCTCTCGACGCTTGCGAAGCCGATCAAGTTCAGCACTCGGCTCGGTCTTCAGAGCATCAAACTTGGCCTTCTCGACGGTGATTTCTTGTTGACTAGCTTTGATGGTGGCTTCCAGTGCTTGGTTTTCTCGGCGATCAGCTATTCTTTGTTTAGCCCGTTCGAACTTGTGCCGATGTGCCTCCATAAAGGTGGCCGGTGCAATGATGTCAGCCAGCTGGTCTAGCAGCCGATCCTGGATGTCTTCAAACCGACTGCGGATCGAGCCGCAGTCAGTGACCAGGAAGTCGAGGGAGCACTCTAGCCGTTTGGCTATGTCTGACAAGGTAGCCCGTAGTTCCTCATCCGACACCACCATGGCCTTATTGGCGCCCTCATCAGGATCATGAAATTCTGAGAGGTCGAAGTTCAGAAGATCGGCTACAGACTGCAAGTTAGGAGACGGTTAGGAGAGCCGACAAAGTTGATGAGCCAATTTATAAAGCTGAACGGAACTTACTCAGATAGCTGGGACTGAGGTAGCCACGTCCTCGGCGTCACCATCACCTGCAGTCGTTGGTGTGTGCTCGCTTGATACGTGGGGGGAAGGTGTCGGAGCGGGGGGAGGCTGAAAAAAGATACAAGTTGGAAATCGGCTATGCTAATAAGATGGAAATGAAGGATAGTAGGACTTACCGAGGGAGGAGGAGCCGTTTTCTTTTTGGCAACCAGTTTCTTTGCCTCTAGACACAGAAAGCCGATGAATCATAATGGAAAATGTGATGAGATTAAATGATGAAAGATGCTTAGCGGCAGGGAACGAGGGACGCATTTCGGGGGGCTTGGAGTTTTTTCAATGGTCTGCTCAGCCGATGGAGTCTGAGCATATCTGTCTAAAGAGTTCGTTTCGGCTACAGCAACATTGATGGCTTGCTCCATTTCCTCGTCCCTAATTTTTTCTTCAAGAACAGCGTCCACATCCGGATTGACTGGAGGCACGTAGTCGGCTGGAGTTGGTTTCGGCTTCTTTGAAGCTCGTTTCTTTTTCTCCATAGCCGAAGTAGCAGCAGTCGACGGCTTCGCCCTTTTCAGCCGATGCAACGGCTCACGGGTTTGGCCGTGAAGTAATGTAGCAGCCTTCGACGCATGGAAGCCGATGATTGACTGGGCCAGCCCACAGCCGCCGGACAGCACGCCGGGGGCATAAAGGATTGCTACCCCAGTGTTACTTGTGTGCGGAGGGGAAGCATCGGCTGTCTGCAAAGGAATAAGGCATGGTTAGTCAATAATACAATAAATAGCTGAAGGGAGCTAAGAAGAGAAGGCACTTACTGATGGGGTCATTTTCGGGTCGACGATGGTCAGGTACATGGAAGCTGATTGATGGAACAAATGTCGTTTCCACTCATTCCACCATCGGCTGAAGATAGTTGTCCTTGTCACCGCCAGGTCGATGTTGTCAATACTCCCCAGAGGGGGCCAGGGATGTTGAGTAGCCGATTCATCATAATGTCTCCTTCAATTTTGCCCCTGGATTGGATCTTTTCTGAGTAATAGAGGCTGATCGGCAGCTGACCCATGCCAAGTTATCTTGCGGCCACCATCGAATGATAGAATTCGTAAGATTTCTGAATATTGCGCCCTTGGTGGATGCCGATGGAGAGGAAGCAAGGCGTTACGGCTGATGTGTAAATCTCCCTCGGTTTTTCATATTCTTCGGAGTTAAGCTCATCTAGCTGGAGATCGTTTGGGAGCTCGAACTTGTCGAAATCTTAACACACAACTTAATACAATTTCGGCGCATCGTCAACCTTTTGTTTTCGTTTTCAATCTCGACAAGTTCTTGCCTCGTCTTTGGGCTGCATCGGGTTTCGATCTCCAAACAAGGTAATCTCTTGTTACAAGCGGTTTGTGCTATCGGGGTTAGTGCTTTCATCATCATGATACTCTGATCTTGATGTCGCAAATTGCTTAATTTATCATATACAACACATAATTTAGATCAATGTCTAGATCTATCTCGCGATCGGCTAGTATCTCCTTGAAGACAATAGCCGATAGAGCTAGATCTAGGGGTTGATTTAGGTTATATGTCGCATCCACCATCTCGAAGGACTTTCATTAGCTTATATAGATCTCATGCTTCATTTTGTACTTAATGTTGCATCAATTTGATCTATTAAGTCCCTTTTAGAATCATTTAGATTTATTTGGTTTAATGACTGTTTTTAGAGATAGTGTCGGGGTTTCAGCCGATCTTATCTGTTTTAACCATCTTTTATGTATCATTATTGTTAGATGTGTTAAAGCCATCTTTTATATCATGATCTTAATCTATTTAAATATACTAAGCCTGGTATCAACCTGTTAAGTCATGTTAACAGTTGATTGATCCTTGTTTAGTATATTTAGCTCAGGTTAATATCTTAGTATAAAACTGTATTAGAGTACTAGCCGATTCATATTAGATCTACAACATCGGCTAAGCTATATATATATATAATTATTATTCTGGTATGTTTTTAGATATAAGTGATTTATACTATCTCGGTATACTACCGATTCATCCCAATCACTAAGTCTAAATGTGCTTTGGAATAGTAATTATGTGTTATGGATATCTATAGCCGATCGAGTAGGATCTAAATATAATTTAACTGCCTATTCTTTGTTTCTTGTCGGTTACAGGATCAAACCAATTGGCACGCCCTACAAATCACCAAAGGCGATCCAATTTGGACCTGCACTAGAGTTAAGCAGATCTCTCAGGCCAGTGCGTGGGAAAATTTCTCATCAACAGTTCCGCGGCTCGACACAAGTAGGTTGGGCTTGCTCACGCCGCGCAACTCAACCGGCGTTGCGGCGGCGACGAGCATTGCGATGGGCGTCAGACTCCTGGGAATCCATGGCCTCATCGTCAAAAATGACCTCCACCATCAGGACAAAGTTTGTCGGCCAGCAGTTGTCGAAAGCGAACTCCACACGACACAACCTCTTAGCCAGCGTGGTTGGACGCAGAGAAGCTCTCCGGGTGGGCTTCTTGGGACCAGCCAGCCCAATGAGGGTGGATATGCGTCCAGCGACGGTGGGGAGAGGCGGCGACGCCCTCCATGGTGGAGAAACCGGGCGCGCAGAGCGGGACCCCGCGGCACGCTTGATGCGCGTCCATGCAGAATCTGCCCTCAAAACTGCCATGCGGGCGTCGGGGTCTTGGACCACCCGACCTTCATGACAGGACGAGCCGCTGACGCTGGGGCCACTGGGCGCGATGTCGCTGGGCAAGGCGGCTGAAGTCGTTGGCGCGGAAGACCAGGCTCCCGAAGACGAACGCCGTCCCAGCGGGTGCTGTGAAGTCGGTGGAGAAGAAAATTGCCATCGCACCGCTCGGATCGACCAAGACGTGCCACTACCTGACGCGCCAACTATCGATGGGTAGTCCATCAGTCCTCCAAGGGGGCTACCCGAGGAGGTGAAAGAGTGGTCGGGAACGTCTATCGAAAGGGCGCGATGGTTGACTCAAGAGAGAAAGTGAGCCAGAGAGATTTTAGACAGGTTCGGCCCTCCCGGAGGATAACAAGCCTACGTCCTATGTTCTTTGTTGGGGTGGTGTATCAAACAGAGTACAATGGATGAGAGTTCTTGGGGTTCTAGAGATAAGACCTAGCTCCCAAAGAATCGATCCCCCGCCCCGTAGTCCTGCCCTCCCTTTTATAGATCAAGGAGGGCAGTTACAAGCGGACTTGGGGCCAAGAAAGCCAAGACTAAAAGCTAAAAAGCTAGTACAAACAACCTCTGAAAAGTACATAGAGATCCCCCCGGGTCCTCTGCTCCATGGGTATCTTGCGCTCCACCTTTCCTTGGGACCCGTCCTCCCTAGGTACCTTCTCTGCAGTCTTGTCGGGTAACGTCATCTTCTGTCGAGATGTCCCCTCCTTATCTTTTTTATGATCCTTGAGATGCAAGACTTCTATCCCGAGGAGATCAAAGGTCGGGCTGATGAGCCGTAGTCAGGATAGGACACTAAGTCGGGATAGTCGGAGGGTCGGGGCTCCCGACCCCAATAAGAGGTCGGGCCTCTAACCACCTCCCGAGGACTTCCAGTCCGACTTCAGCTGTTCTTAACTCCTCTCCATGGGCTACCGCAGGGTGTTACGACCCACAAGGTGTTGCAAAGTTATGGTTTTTGAATTTTTCAAAATAAAATACCAAAGCATTTTATGCAGCATGAAACAAAGTTTCCTAATATCGGACTATATCTCATAAATTAATAACTCGGATAGCATGATTTCCCTAAATAGTTGATTTCACAGAGTGAATGTCATTGGAATAAAGTGTACGCAAGCCAACCAAAATGTGTCATGTTTCCAAGGCTAAATTATTTTCTTCTAAGCTCATAGTCCTAGAAAATATAAATTAATAAACAGGGTACTAGAGGGTTAAAAATTGCAAACCTGTTCAATAGGATAAGATGATGACGAGTGGGGCCTACCATGGGTCGGCCGAACCCTAGTTCAGCCGAACCACCATAGGTTCCAATGGCGCTGAATTTTCTTGTATTGTCCTGTGCCAAATTGTGCAACAATGTTGTGGTGATCCGAGAGATTTTGCTTGTCAAAGTGATTGACACCCCCACACTTAGTTTTGTACCTAGGTTGCTTATTCAAAAACAAAAGGCATTAGAACAAAAAGGGACTCCACTGGTTTGAAATCCGGAGAGTCAAAACGTTTATTTTATTTAATTGAAATGAAACTTACCTCGAAACTTACCTTAAATCCACATGGGAACTTTGTGCGTGAAGGATGCGTCACCCATGGGCCATTTATGAACAAACAAAAAGATTAAGAGTAAAAGAGATTATTACCTTTCCCCTTTTTAAATTATTATTATTTTATTTTTATTTGAAATTTTATTTTCACTAGCTTTCCTATACTCAACCAAGGCTAGATTAAAATTGACGAGATGTTTATGTTATGCATCTTTGTCATATATACACTCCCTTGGGTTATCTTTAGTTTGAATCAACTTAAAGACTTACCCGCTCAAATTTGAGGATTTTTCTGCTGGGGTTAATCCATATTTATACAACCAAGATCTATACAAGCAATAACTCTACGGTTCATTAAGCAAACACGACGTCATCTCTAATTGATTAAAGACGACTTTTTAACCTAAGCACCATTCTTAATTTAAAGAGCCTACGACTGGACTGATCATATTCATTCAAACCAGAGCATGCGAGAATAGATAAAGGAAGCATATGATTAAGTTATGTTCATTTGAAGATAAATATGAGTATATGAATGGTGAACCTTGGGTACCTCCCAACAGGGCTTTGTTTAATGTCAATAGCATGACATTTCAAACCTTTTTTGAGGAAGGCAAGATACAGGAACTAACATCATCTATAAATCAAGGTGAAATTTTGGCATGAATGAAATTTGTTAAGAGATACGTACCAAACTCCCCCACACATGAATTTTTGTGTCGTGAGACACCAAAAATCAAGTGTTTGGTGTAAAGTCTCCTTCAGAACTTGTTTTATCACTAGAAACACCAAGGTGCTACAGTTGATGTAGCTCTCATGTTCTCAGACGTGGCATGACCATCGTTATTTTTAATCTTAACCTGCAATGGTTTGTGACCAAAAATACCCAAGGGCAAACTTGTCCTAAAAACATGTTATTGCTTTTTATTGATGAAGGAAAATGATAGTCCGGGCTACCTCCCAGTAGTGCTTGTATATGGTCAAAAGCTCGACCATGGGGAATTTTTTTATGTTTTAGCCACCATTGGTAATGTAGTTCCAGGTTCATCACCAGTTGTTGATTTATCATTGAGGTTGTAGCTACAAGGTTAGTACCAAAGGAGCAACCATGAAATTTTCAATGTTTGTGATAAACAAATGCATCTTCAACCAACCTTTTAAACATTTTTTTAGTGAGGACCTTAAGGTGGTTGTATGTGCTCGTGGCATAAAATGTGACAGGTTCTAAAGATACCTTAAGAGAGGAAGGTTATTTAAATTCAAGAAAGAAACTTGAAGGGTTACACAGAGGCTACGAAAGCATAAAACAGAAGTTTTCTAGCGCGTAAACCAGGAACACTTGCAAGTAAGGATCGATAGATCGTTACCGATTGGAGTGGAGTGTAGCAGATATAGCCAATCAGGAGCTATCCGATCCGGAACAGTACTGACCGATCACAGCCGATTCTTGAGTACAACCGATTCGCCGACTCGACAGCCGATTTGCTGTCGTCGATGCGCCAATTCCATAGCCGATCCACCGCAGTCGATTTGCCAATTCGCCGAACCGCACTCGTGCTGTCGATCCGCCGCAGCTGCCTCGCTTCGATGCGCCGCAGCCGATTCGCAGCCGCCGAATAGCACCGCAATGTAGCAATGCCTCTATCGGTATCCACATGTTCAGGGACAGAACACCTGACACCCGTGTGCTAGCACAAGATGCAAGGCTAGGGTTTGGCTCGGGAGTGGGGAGGGTTTCCGTGGAGATCTCGAACTCGCCGACTTCTGAAGCCGCGATTAGATTGATTCGATTCAATGCAATAAATCTGCTCTCCACCCCTCGCCCCTTTATATAGAGTTGTCGACTGGGCCTATAGGCCCATCAGGACTCTATCCGATCGGATAAGGATCCGATCGAGTCGTATCGGAGTCCAACTCGAATGTCTGTTCTACCCCCTTAAGCGTGCGACCCTGTAGGTTCAGGTATACTCGGTTTTGACCTGAGTCCAACTCGGCCGACCGTCAATAGCGGCACCAAGCAGCATATATTGACACCATAGTATACAAGAATATAATATCGGCTCTGAACCTGTAATGTGTACACAAATCCATTTGCCTCATGATACCAATTAAGCTATAGAAAATATGTGTGTTATCCCTTCAATAGCTTAATCATTCACTCAAACTGTATTGGATTATTTGTCTGTTGTTTGACTCCTCAATCAACTCGGCATGGCCATGCACTTCCATAATCCATTACCTCGAGGGGCCCAGAGATATCTCTCCAAAAGGAGGGGCAAATTCCACCTTGATCATTCATATCCCACTCCATGTTTCATAGCCAACCCAATGACTACTTTTATAACTACCCAGTTACGGAATAGCGTTTGCTAGTCCCAAAGTAGGCTACTACATATGTTGGAATCCATGATAATCTCAGGTCTATGGACTTTGCACCAATACTACTCGAGACCAACTAATGGCACATTAATTCCTGTAGTGTCTCATGGTGGGTCTATCAACCAATGTGTTTTCCAACACAAGTCCACGTATATTGATTTGGTATCTCCATACCATGATCTATGAGACATGATCATCAATCAATAAACAAGCCAATCTTAGAATCATATTTGTTCCAACAATATGACATGTGATCAGGGATCGTTTAGAAATAGATTCATACATAAAGAATCTCATAAATAAGTCACGTACTTATTTATCAATACAAGATATCTATTTCATGGAACTGAATAACACTCTATTCATTTATACATAAAAATTGACCATGATATCCAACATCTCCATGTTACCTCTAGGGCATATCAATAACAGTCTCCCACTTACACTACAGTCAATCATGTATACATCCTCTCTTAGGTTTCCATTTAGGAAAGCCATTTTGACATCCATCTGCCATATCTCATAATCGAAATATGCAGCAATCGCTAGAATAATCCGAATAGACTTAAGCATTGCGACGGCGAGAAGGTTTCATCACAATCAACACCTTGAATCTGTTTAGAACCTTTCGCCACCAATCGTGCCATATAGATGTGAACATTTGCATCCATGTCGGCCTTTTTCTTAAAAACCCATTTGCACTCAATGGTTTTGACACCATCAGGTGGATCAACCAAGTTCTAAGCTTGATTATCATGCATGGATTCTATTTCGGATTTCATGGCTCCAAGCCATTTGTTGGAATCGGGTCCCACCATCGCTTCCTCATAGGTCTTAGGTTCATCATTGTCCAACAATAATATATCACATTGTTCCTTTGTGTACTGCGGGCGCACGACGTGATCTTTCAAACCTCCGTGGGGCTGGTGTATCTACAACAGGTGGCGCAACATCTTGTTCCTCCTATTGTGGTTCCGTGGTAGCTAAAACATTTTCTGGTCACTACTCCCACTAACCCTACTCCCACTAACCCTTCTTGAAAGAAACACTTTCTCCAAGAAGACACCGTGTCAGGCGACAAACACTTTGCCTTGTTCCCGATTATAAAAGTAATATCCCTTAGTTTCCTTAGGATATCCCACAAAAAAGCACTTGTCAAATTTGGGTGTGAGCTTGTCTGATTGTAAACATTTTACATAAGCCTCACATCCCCAAATTTTGAAAAAAGACAAACTAGGGGGTTGCGCTGTCCATAACTCATATGGTGTCTTTTCAACTAACTTAGATGGAACTCTATTTAGTGTTAACACAACTGTTCAAGAGCATATCCCCAGAAGGATAACAAAAGATCACTTTGGCTCATCATGGACCACACAATGTCCAACAAGTTGCGATTTCTCCGTTCGGACACCCCATTCCATTGTGGAGTTCCTGACGGAGTCAACTGTGGAACAATTCCACAATCTTTCAGATGATTACCAAACTCTTGGCTCAAGTATTCCCCTCCACGCTCTGATCATAGAAACTTGATTATTTTTCCTAAATCATTCTGTACTTCATTATGGAATTCATTGAACATTTCAAAGGATTCGGGCTTATGCCTCAATAAGTAGATATAACCATATCTACTAAAGTCATCGGTAAAGGTAATGAAGTGCGATAACCACCTCGGCCGTTGAGCTCATTGGTCCACATACATCGGTATGTACGAGTGCCAACAAGTCACTTGCTCTCTCACTATGACCCGTGAAAGGTGCCTTTGTCATCTTACCAAGTAAACAAGACTCACATGTCTCAAATGATTCAAAATCAAAAGAGTGAAGCAATCCATCCTTCGGGAGCTTCTCCATGCGTTTCGATTTATATGGCCTAAGCGACAATGTCGATAAATGTGGGGTTTGTATCATTTGGGAGTTGCCTCTCTCTATTAATGTTATAGATGGGAGATGCTTCAAGATTCAAAACATATAATCCATTCACCAATGGTGTATGAAAATAGAACATATCTCGAGATAAACTCGTTCATTGATCTAAAATCATATCCTTCCGCTTGCAAACATGAAGCGGAAATAACATTTTGACATAGAGTTGGAACACAATAACAATTATTTAATTCCAAAACTAATCCCGAAGGTAGATGAAGTGGAACAGATGCAGACGAAGCGTAGCAACGCTTGCTCCATTGCCGACGCGCAGTTCACATCGCCCCTTCTCAAGCCTCTACTTCTTCTCATTCCCTACAACGATTTGCAAATATGAGCTACGATCTGTATCAAATACCCAAGAGTCGGTAGGTGAAGTAGCAAGATTAATGTCTATAACATTAATACTGAAGCGAAGTCACACTTTGCTTCTTTTTAGATCCTCCATGTACTTCTTGCAGTTCCTTTTCCGTGACTGTCTCCTTGCAATTGAAGCAAACGATATCGATGCCGCCGAGCCCTTCATGCCCTTCTTTGCGTTGAAGGCACTCGCGATCTCATCGGGAGTAAGTTTCCTCTTGGTACAAAGTTTCTTGACGGTGGTTTACGCTTAGCTTTCTGCATCATCATCACATGATGGCCTTTTAAGGATACTCTCCTCAGCCGTCTTTAGAATCCCATGCAATTCGGCCAAGGTCTTATCCATACTGTTCATGTGGTAGTTTAATATGAATGGCTCAAATCTCGGAGAGAGCGACTGGAGAATCACATCAGTAGCCAACTCTTGGCTAAGGGGAAAACCTAGTTTTTCCAGACTCTCAATGTAGCCAATCATTTTTATCACATGCGGACTGATGGGACTGCCCTCAACAAGCATGCACACAAACAGGGACTTTGAGGTGTTGAACCTCTCGGCCCGAGCTTGGTTCTCAAACATGCCACAAGTCCCTGAATAATAATATGAGCATCGCTGCTCTCGTATTGCTTCTGAAGCTCAGAGGACATTGTAGCAAGCATGAGACAACTTATGTCTAGGGAATCATTAGTGTGCTTCTCATAAGCCCTCCGTGCGAGGATAGCATTATTAGGCAACTCATCGGGATAGGGTACTTCAAGAACGTACTCCTTGTGCTCTTGCTTGAGAACAATTCTCAAGTTGCGATACCAATCCATAAAGTTTGTTCCGTTCAATTTGTCTTTCTCGAGAATAGATCATAAATTAAAGGTACTTGGGTATAGTATTAGTGCCATTATTCTACAACGAGAAAAACAATGTTTAGCATAATGTTTATGCTATGTCTATTGTTAAACAATTTAACATAAGACTCCCATTACGTATTTTACACCTTCCCTCTAGGTTACGTATTGGGTCAAGATCCACATGTTAGTTAATTTCGAGTGAGCTTTGGCATCACTTTGCTAGAATATTAGTAACATGGGTAAGCAACACCTTGCTAATCACATCTCTGTGTGACCCTTGTTGTTGGTGTGGCATCTCCATGCCCTGGCGCCAACCTCTGCCCCAAGGCCTAAAACTGGTTGGATAGCCTTGTTAAGTAAACCAAATGCTCCTGCTGTATATGTCCGACATATACCCCCTCGTGATATGATAGAGAATGACACTCTGCTTTGGCAGACCCACCATTGATGAGCATAACGGTGATGGGTGCAACACTTGGAAGGGCATCATTACCACTTAATTTTGTGAGGGGTACTATCATATCAAACAAACATATCACATATATGAAAGCAGGTAGAATAGCAATTAATGAAATAGTATGGTCCCTTCACATGGTGATCTCCATCTCCATGCCGGTGTAGAGGATCTCAATCTTCATCACCATTCTTCCAAGTGCCGAATGCTTGATTTCTTCAAACTAAGATACTACTATAGAAGCTATAATTGAAGATTACATCGACCCGTAGGTCTTGAAAGAATATTACAAGCATTGCACATATGAAAGAATATTACATGCATCACATGCATCTCATACATACAATAGGGCCATACCATCTCAAAGCATTCTCTGCAAAAACAAGTTAGGCGTAGAACATTTTCTACCTATCGCAGAGATACGGTATCGAGATGACATAAAAGGGGGTACGCACACGGCGGTTCTCAGACGTGGCATGACCATCGTTATTTTTAATCTTAACATGCAATGGTTTGTAACCAAAAATACCCAAGGGCAAACTTATCCTAAAAACATGTTGTTGCTTTTTATTGATGAAGGGAAATGATAGTCCGGGCTACCTCCCAGCAGTGCTTGTATATGGTCAAAAGCTCGACCATGGGGAATTTTTTTATGTTGTAGCCACCATTGGTAATGTAGTTCCCAGCTTCATCACCAGTTGTTAATTTGTCATTGAGGTTGTAGCTACAAGGTTAGTACCTAAGGAGCAACCACGAAGTTTGCAATGTTTACGATAAACAAATGCATCTTCAACCAACCTTCTAAACATTTTTTTAGTGAGGACCTTAAGGTGGTTGTATGTGCTCGTGGCATAAAATGTGACAGGTGCTAAAGATACCTTAAGAGAGGAAGGGTACTTAAATTCAAGAAAGAAACTTGAAGGGTTACGTGGAGGCTACGAAAGCAGAAAACAAAACTTTTCTACTGCGCAAACCAGGAACACTTGCAAGTAATGGTCGATAGATCGTTACCGATTGGAGTGGAGTGCAGCGGATAGAGCCAATCAGGAGCTATCCGATCCGAAACAGTAATGGCCGATCACAGCCGATTCCTGAGTATAGTCGATTCGCCGACTCGACAGCCGATTCACCACAGCCGATGCGCTGATTCCACAGCCGATCCACCACAGCCGATTTGCTGATTCGCCGAACCGCACTCGCGTTGCCAATCCGCCGCAGCCGCTTCGCTCCGATGTGCCGCAGCCGATTCACAGCCGCCGAATAGCACCGCAATATAGCAGTGCCTCTACCGGTATCCACACGTTCAGGGACAGAACGCCTGACACCCAAGTGCTAACAGAAGATGTAAGGCTAGGGTTTGGCTCGGGAGTGAGGAGGGTTTCCATGGAGATCTCAAACTCGCCGACTTCTGAAGCCACGATTAGATTGATTCGGTTAAATGCAATACATCTGCTCTCCACCCCCACGCTCCTTTATATAGAGTTGTCGACTGGGCCTTTTGGCCCATCGGGACACTATCTGATCGGATCCCTATCCGATCGAGCCGTATCCGAGTCCAACTCGAATGCCTATTCTACCGCCTTAAGCGTGCGACCCTGTAGGTTCAGGTATACTCGGTTTCGACCCGAGTCCAACTCGGCCGACCGTCAATAGCGGCACCTAGCAGCACATATTGACACCATAGTATAGAAGAATATAATATCGGCTCTGAACGTGTAATGTGTACTCAAATCCCTTTGTCTCATGATACCAATTAAGCTATAGGCAAGATGTCTGCCATCTCTTCAATAGCTTAATCATTCACTCGAACCGTATTGGATTATGTGTCTGTTGATTGACTCCTCAATCAACTCGGCATGGCCATGCACTTCCATAATCCATTACCTCGAGGGGCCCAGAGATATGTCTCCAAAGGAGGGCCAAATTCCATCTTGATCATTCACATCCCACTCCATGTTTCATAGCAAACCCGAAAACTACTTTTATAACTACCCAGTTACGGAATAGCGTTTGATAGTCCAAAAGTAGGCTACTACACATGTTGGAATCCATGATGATCTCAGGTCTAAGGACTTTTAACCAACACTACTCGAGACCAACTAATGGCACATTAATTCCTGTAGTGCCTCTTGGTCGGTCTATCCAACAATGTGTTCTCTAACACATGTCCACGTATATTGATTTGGTATCTCCATACCATGATCTTTGAGACATGATCATTAGTCAATAAACATGCCAATCTTAGAATCATATTTGTTCCAGCAATATGACATGTGATCAGGGATTATTTAAAAATAGATTCATACATAAAGAGTCTCATAAATAAGTCATGTTCTTATTGATCAATACATGATATCTATTTCATGGAACTGAATAACACTTTATTCATTTATACATAAACATGGACCATGATATCCAACATCTCCTTGTTGTCTCTAGGGCATCTCACGAACAAAACTTTCATGCTCGTCTTGTAGGCATTCATTGATGGGTAATTCCTGCACATAATGCACAACAGACAGGTCGTTTGCTACCGAGTTCTCTACTCCTTTTTTATCTTTTATTTCACTATCAAATTCTTGGTGTAAGAGAATCCATCTTTCTTAGTGAGCAGGTAATTCAAGGCAAAATGATCAGTGTAAATTATTAACTTAGCTCCTACTAAGTAAGATCTAAACTATTGTGGGGGGTGTCACCTCGGGGTATCCCAAAGACCAGAATCAAATTCCAACCAAAGTCAAGTCGAGAGTCCTCGGGATGTGGTCGAGGACCTAGCCCCCTTAGCAGGGTCGGCTGTTCCGACCTTTCACCGAGTCCGACCTCGGCTGCTCTCTCGACCCCGACTCGTCGCCCGACCTCGAGCTTCCTCAGGACAAGACTTGGCACGGAAGGAGGAAGAGGGAGGAGACAACCCGGTAGAGTCTGACACCACCTGACAGGCAGAAGGAGGATCCCAAGGCTAGAGAGATCACAAGATGCCCACAGTGTATAGGACCTAGTAGACCATCATGTACCTGTCGATGCGAAAAACACACACTGGCCTGAGAGATCTGCTTAACTCTAGTGCAGGTCCATAATCTTGCTTTTGGGGTTCAAGGGCGTGCCAGTTGGTTTGATCCTGCAACCAACAAGAAACTAAAGAATGAAAACATAGTTAAATCCTTAAACGATAGCCAATCGGGTATAGCCGATGACGTATCGTTCAATATTGAGCCGATGCAATATGCATTGGATCGGCAAAGGGAAATTTAGATTTACTCGATCGGCTTTAGATATCAATTGTATATAATCTAGGTCTCAAAATATGTTTAAGCCAAGTGACTGGGATAGATCAGCAGTTTGCTGAGACAATATAAATCACTTATTTCTAAATACTTTAAGACGAAGATTATATGTACTTATAGCATAGCCGATGTCATAAATCTAACATGTATCGGCTAATACTCTGATACTGCTTTATACTAAGATATCAATATAGATTAAATACATTAAACAAGAACCAGTCAGGTGTTAAAGATGTCCTAACAGATCGATAACAAGCTTAATATATTTCATCACAGTGAGATCTTAATATAAAGGGCAGATTTAGTATATCAAGTAAACATGCAGGAAATAAGATAACTAGACCAGATAAGATCGGTTGAAACCCCAATACTATCTCTAATAGCAATCATGAGACAAGATAGATATTATGATTCTAGATAATACTTAGTAGGTCAAACTCAACCGATGCAACACTAAGCATAAATTGAAGCATAAGATCTAAACAAGTCGATGAAAGCCTCTCGAGATGGTGGATACACTATATAATCTAGGTCGACGTTGATATCTAACCCTATCGGCTGTTGTCTAGTAACAGATGCTAGCCGATTAGGGTTAGACATAAATATCGATCTAGATTATATAGCATATATGATAACTCGATAATTTACGTAAACAGGATTAGAGTGTCACAAAGATGGAAGCACTAATCCCGAGAGCGCAAGCCACCATAAAAAGCTTTACGTCTTGTCGGAGATTGCACCCGATGTATCCCAACTCAAAAGCAAGAACTCGTCGAAACAAACAAAAGTAAAAGGTCTTGGGTCATATTTATGCCCAGATACATGATATGTCCTCGTCAGACATGATTCATATCTCTATTACAACTCAAATTACCGATAAGTCCCCTAGGTGGACTCTTACCGGTCACAATCTATAAGGAAATTATTTAAAACAACCTAATTAATAGATACAATTGCCTTTTTTAGACTCTATCCATGCATGGCAATCCTCATGAAGCACTTTAAATGAATCCAATGATGATTCCAATGCCCTTTTATCGGGATCGGCTACATCGGCCATCCTTATCAGAATTGGCTACATCGGCTATCCTTGTCCGACTCGGTCTTAGCCGATGAACACCTTAGCTGATTCGGTCTCAGCCGATGCACACTCTGTCTCCGAGAACCACGATCTCCTCCAAATCCACTTCGGCTTTAGTTTCAAATTCGATGGTTGGCTTACCAAATTTGTGTTAGTGATATGCCCTAGAGGCAACATGGAGATGTTGGATATCACGTCAATGTTTATGTATTTATGAATAAAGTGTTATTCAGTTCCATGAAATAGACATCTTGTATTGATCAATAAGTATGTGACTTATTTATGAGACTCTTTATGTATGAATCTATTTCTAAACGATCCTCGATCATATGTCATATTGTTGGAACAAATATGATTCTAAGATCGGCATGTTTATTGATTGATGATCATGTCTCATAGATCATGGGTATGGAGATACCAAATCAATAAACATGGACATATGTGTTAGAGAACACATTGTTGGATAGACCCACCATGAGACACTACGGGAATTAATGTGCCATTAGTTGGTCTCGGGTAGTGTTGGTACAAAGTCCTTGGACCTGAGATCACCATGGATTCCAACATGTGTAGTAGCCTACTTTGGGACTACCAAACGCTATTCCGTAATCTGGGTAGTTATAAAGGTAGTTTTCGGGTTTGCTATGAAACATGGAGTGGGATGTGAGTGATCAAGATGGAATTTGCCCCTCTTTTGGAGAGATATCTTTGGCCCCTCGAGGTAATGGATTATGGAAATGCATGGCCATGCTAAGTTGATTGAGGAGTCAATCAACGGACGGATAATCCAATATGGTTTGAGTGAATGGTTAAGCTATTGAAGGGATGGCACACATCTTGCCTATAGCTTAATTGGTATCGTGAGGAAAAGGGATTTGTGTACACATTACGGGTTCGAGCCGATATTATATTCTTGTATACTATGGTGTAAATATGTGCTTGCTAGGCGCCGCGTTGTGAGTTGGCTGAGTTGGACTCGACCGACGGTCGGCTAAGTTAGACTATAGCCGAAACCGAGTATACCTAAACCTACGGTCGCACGCTTAAGGGGATAAGAACAGGAATTCGAGTTGGACTCGGATACGGCTCGATCGGATAGGGATCCGATCGGATAGAGTCCTATAGGCTTACGACGTATGGGCGGCCAACTCGTGAGATTCGGATAGGATCCGATTCAAAATAGAGTCCTGATCGGCCACTAGTCCCGTCGGCCAACTCTATATAAAGGAGGGAGGGGTGGAGAGCTGCGGCACGTCAATTACATCGCATTGAACCGAATCCGCAACGAAGTCGCCGAGATCAATCTCCACGGAAACCCTCCCCACTTTCGAGCCAAACCCTAGCCTTGCATCGCGTGCTAGCACACGGGTGTTCGGCGTTACGTCCCCGGACGTGTGGATACCGGTAGAGGTGCTGCTATGTTGCACGCTGTTTCATCGTCTGTGGAGGAATCGGCTGCGGTCGAGCGCATCGGAGCGAGGTGTGAGAACACGGTCGGACGACTCGGATCGGCTACGGCATCTGCGAATCGGCTGATTGGCGAATCGGCTGTCCCGGGGTATCGGCTGTCGGCTTGCGGGAATCGGCTACACTGTTCGGATCGGATAGCCACGATTGGTGTTTCGCTGCACACTCCAATCGGTAACGATCTATTGGCCCTTACTTGCAAGCGTTCCTAGTTTGCGCGGTTAAAAGTTTTTGTTTTCGGCTAGCGTAGCCTCCGCGTAACCCTTCGGTGGTATCGAGCTAATCTTGCTTAGTTCGGGTTTTAGATTGGATCTGGAACAAGCTTTGCGCACGGGTTGATTAGATCAATCGGTTTTACAAGATTTGTTGAGGAGAGTTCATGGTAATTGAGTTCCTTGATAGTGTATCGGAACGGCGTAATGTGATTACGGCGTAATGTGATTACGGCGCAATATCCATAGATCTCGGTTTGAGTCGGCTTCGAGATAGCGTTCCTTGATAGTGTATTAGAACGGTATAATGTGATTATGCCGAAGCTATCTCGTAGTCCGATCTTGTTAGGTGCCTCGCGCCTACGCAAACCATCTCCCTTGATAGTGTATCGGGACCGCCGTGTGCGTACCCCCTTATAGGTCGTCTCGGTGCCGTATCTCTGCGATAGGTAGAAAACGTTTCTACGCCTAACTTGTTTTTGCAGAGAATGCTTTGAGATGGTATGGCCCTATTTTATGTATGAGATGCATGTGATGCATGTAATATTCTTTCATATGTGCAATCCCTGTAATATTCTTTCATACATGCAATGCTTGTAATATTCTTTCACGACCTGCGAGTCGATGTAATCTTCAATTAAAGCTTCTATAGTAGTAGCTCAGTTTGAAGAAATCAAGCATTCGGCACTCGGAAGAATGGTGTTGAAGATGGAGATCCTCTACACCGGCATGGAGATGGAGATCACCATGTGAAGGGGGCCACACTATTTCATGCTATTCTACCTGCTCTCATATATGTGATATGTTTGTTTGATAGGATAGCATCCCTCACAAAATTAAGTACTAATGATGCCCTTCCAAATGTTGCACCCGTCACCGTTATGCTCGTCAATGGTGGGTCTGCCAAAGCAGAGTGCCATTCTCTATCATAACACGAGGGGGTATATGTCGGACATATACAGCAGGAGCATTTGGTTTACTTAACAAGGCTATCAAAACAGCTTTTGGGCTTTGGGGCATAGGTTGGGGCCGGGGCATGGAGATGCCACACGAACAACAAGAGTCACATAGAGATGTGATTAGCAAGGAGTTACTTACCGATGTTATTAATCTTCTAGCAGTGATGCCAAAGCTCACTAGAAAATTAATTAACATGTGGATCTTGACCCAATACGTAACCTAGAGGGAAGGTGGAAAATACGTAATGGGAGTCTTATGTTAAATTGTTTAACAAAAGACATAGCATAAACATTGTGCTAAACTTTGCTTTTTTGTTGTAGAATAAATGGCGGCTAATACTACACCCGACCTTTAATTTGCGATCTATTCTCGAAAAGGAAAAATTAAATGGAATAAACTTTATGGATTGGTATCACAAGTTGAGAATTGTTCTCAAGCAAGAGCGTAAGGAGTACATTCTTGAAGTACCTTATCTTGAGGATTTGCCTAATAATGCCACCTTCGCACGGAGGGCTTACGAGAAGCACACTAATGATGCCCTAGATATAAGCTGTCTCATGCTAGCTACTATGTCCCCGAGCTTGAAGCAATATGAGAGCAGCGATGCTCACACTATTATTCGGGACTGCGTGGTATGTTTGAGAACCAAGCTCGGGCCGAGAGGTTCAACACCTCAAAGTCCTTGTTTGTGTGCGAGCTTGTTGAGGAGAATCCCGTCGATCCGCATGTGATAAAAATGATTGGCTACATTGAGAGTCCGGAAAAACTAGGTTTTCCCTTAGCCAAGAGTTGGCTACGATGTGATTCTCCGAGTCACTCCTCCGAGCTTCGAGCCATTCATATTAAATTATCACATGAACAATATGGATAGGACCTTGGCTGAATTGTATGGGATGCTAAAGACAGTGAGAAGAGTATCCGAAAAACGGACATCATGTGATGATGATGCGAAGGCCAAGCGCAAACCACTGTCAAGAAGCTTTGCACCAAGAGGAAGTTAACTCCCGATGAGATCGCGAGTGCCTCCAATGCAAAGAAGGGCAAGAAGGGTCGGCGGCATCGGATGCCGTTTGCTTCTCTGCAAGGAGACAGCTCTTGGAAAAGGAACTGCAAGAAGTACATGGAGGATCTCAAAAACAAGCAAAGTACGACTTCGCAGGTATTAATCTTATAGACATTAATCTTGCTACTTCACCTACGACTCTTGGGTATTTGATACTTGGATCGGTAGCTCATATTTGCAAATCGTTGCGGGGAATGAGAAGAAGTAGAGGCTTGAGAAGGGGAGAGGTGAACTGCGAGTCGGCAATGGAGCAAGCGTTGCTGCACGATTCTTTCGGCACCGTACCACTTCATCTACCTTCGAGATTAGTTTTGGAATTAAATAATTGTTATTGTGTTCCAACACTATGTCAAAACGTTATTTCCGCTTCATGTTTGCAAGCGGAAGGATATGATTTTAGATCAATGAACAATGGTTGTTCAATATATCTCGAGATATGTTCTATTTTCATGTTCCATTGGTGAATGGATTATACGTTTTGAATCTTGAAGCATCTCCCATCTCGTAACATTAATACGAAAAGACAACTCTCTAATGATATAAACCTCACGTTTATCGGCATTGTCGCTTAGGCCATATAAATCGAAATGCATGGAGAAGCTCCATAAGGATGGATTGCTTCACTCTTTTGATTTTGAATCATTTGAGACATGTGAGTCTTGTTTACTTGGTAAGATGACAAAGGCACCTTTCACGGGACACGTGAAAGAGCAAGTGACTTGTTGGCACTCATACATACGATGTATGTGGACCAATGAGCTCAACGGCCGAGGTGGTTATCGTACTTTATTACCTTTACCGATGACTTTAGTAGATATGGTTATATCTACTTAATGAGGCATAAGTCCGAATCCTTTGGAAAGTTCAAAGAATTCCGAATGAGGTACAAAATCATTTAGGGAAAACAATCAAGTTTCTACGATCGGATCGTGGAGGGAATACTTGAGCCAAGAGTTTGGTAATCATCGAAAGATTGTGGAATTGTTCCACGGTTGACTCCGCTAGGAACTCCACAATGGAACGGAGTGTCCGAACGGAGAAATCGTACCTTGTTGGACATGGTGCGGTCGATGATGATCCAAAGTGATCTTCCGTTATCCTTCGGGGATATGCTCTTGAAACAGCTGCGCTCACACTAAATAGAGTTCCATCTAAGTCAGTTGAAAAGACACCATATGAGATATGGACAGGGCAACCCCCTAGTTTGTCTTTTCTCAAAATTTGGGGATGCGAGGCTTATGTAAAGCGTTTACGGTCGACAAGCTCACACCCAAATCGACAAGTGCTTCTTTGTGGGATATCCTAAAGAAACTAAAGGATATTACTTTTATAATCGAGAACAAGGCAAAGTGTTTGTCACCCGACACGGTGTCTTCTTGGAGAAAGAGTTTCTTTCAAGAAGGGTTAGTGGGAGCAGGGTGCATCTTGAAGAAGTTCAAGAAACACTAGAAAATGTTTCAGCGACCACAGAACCACAACAGGAGGAGCAAAGTGTTGCGCCACCGTTGTAGATACACCAGCCCCACGGAGGTCGAAAGATCACGTCGTGCACTGGCGCAGTACAGGTGCGAAACAACGTGATATATTGTTGTTAGACAACGATGAGCCTAAGACCTATGAGGAAGCGATGGTGGGACCCGATTCCAACAAGTAGCTTGGAGCCATGAAATCCGAAATAGAATCCATGTACGACAATCAAGTTTGGAACTTGGTTGATCCACTGATGGTGTCAAAACCATTGAGTGCAAATGGGTTTTTAAGAAAAGGCCGATATGGATGGAAATGTTCACATCTATAATGCGCGATTGGTGGCGAAAGGTTTTAAATAGATTCAAGGAGTTGATTATGATGAAATCTTCTCGCCGTCGCAATGCTTAAATCTATTCGGATTATCCTAGCGATTGCTGCATATTTCAATTATGAGATATGGCGATGGATGTCAAAACGGCTTTCCTAAATGGAAACCTAAGCGAGGATGTATACATGATACAACCTCAAGGTTTTGTCGATCCACAATCGCTGGAAAGATATGCAAGCTACGAAATCCATTTATGGATTGAAGCAAGCATCTCGGATTTGGAATATTCGTTTTGATGAAGTAATCAAAGGGTTTGGTTTCATCAAAAACGAAGAGGAGGCCTGTGTTTACAAAAAGGTCGGTGGGAGCACAATTGTATTTCTAATCTTATATGTGGATGACATATTGTTGATTGGAAATGATATCCCTATGCTTGAATCCGTCAAGTCTTCATTGAAAAATAGTTTTTCCATGAAAGACTTAGGGAGGCAGCATACATATTAGGCATTCGGATCTATAGAGATAGATCCAAGAGGCTAATTGGATTAAGCCAAAGTACATACATTGACAAGGTGTTGAAAAGATTCAACATGCATGATTCCAAGAAAGGTTTCTTGCCCATGTCACATGGCATTAATCTTAGCAAGAATCGGTGTCCTCGGACACATGATGAGCGGAATAAGATGGGTATGGTTCCATATGCTTCGGCAAATGGATCCATCATGTATGCCATGCTTTGTACACGCCGGATGTCTCGTACGCTTTGAGTGCTACGAGCGGATACCGTCGAGATCCAGGTGAATGTCACTGGACTACGTAAAGAATATCCTTAAGTACTTGAGAAGAACTAAGGATATGTTCCTAGTCTATGGAGGTGAAGAAGAGCTCGTTGTAAGTGGTTACACGGATGCTAGCTTCCAAACGGACAAGGATGATTATAGATCGCAATGCGGGTTCGTGTTCTGCCGAACGGAGGCGCGATCGGCTAGAAGAGTTCCAAGCGGGATACGTTGATGATTCTACAACGGAGGCCGAGTATATTGCTGCTTCGGAAGCCGCAACGGAGGCTGTTTGGATCAAGAAATTCGTTTCGAGCTTGGTGTGATGACTAGTACGACGGTCTAATGTCGCTCTATTATGATAATAGTGGAGCCATTGCACAAACCAAGGAGCCGAGGTCACATCGAAGTCCAAACACATACTTCGGCGATATCATCTCATCCGCGAGATAGTGGACGAGGTGATGTCAAGATATGCAAAGTGCACACGGATCTCAACATAGCCGATCCGTGACAAAACCTCTCCCTCGCCGAAACATGAGGCGCACACAAGAGCAATGGGTATTAGATACTTACATAATTGACTCTAGTGCAAGTGGGAGATTGTTAGTGATATGCCCTAGAGGCAACATGGAGATGTTGGATATCACCTCAATGTTTATGTATTATGAATAAAGTGTTATTCGGTTCCATGAAATAGACATCTTGTATTGATCAATAAGTATGTGACTTATTTATGAGACTCTTTATGTATGAATCTATTTCTAAACGATCCCGATCATATGTCATATTGTTGGAACAAATACGATTCTAAGATTGGCATGTTTATTGATTGATGATCATGTCTCATAGATCATGGGTATGGACATACCAAATCAATAAACATGGACATGTGTGTTAGAGAACACATTGTTGGATAGACCCACCATGAGACACTACAGAATTAATGTGCCATTAGTTGGTCTCGGGGTAGTGTTGGTACAAAGTCCTTAGACCCGAGATCACCATGGATTCCAACATGTGTAGTAGCCTACTTTGGGACTACCAAACGCTATTCCGTAATGGGTAGTTATAAAGGTAGTTTTCGAGTTTGCTATGAAACATGGAGTGGGATGTGAGTGATCAAGATGGAATTTGCCCTCTTTTGGAGAGATATCTTTGGCCCTTGAGGTAATGGATTATGGAAATGCACGGCCATGCTAAGTTGATTGAGAAGTCAATCAACAAACATATAATCCAATACGGTTCGAGTGAATGGTTAAGCTATTGAAGGGATGGCACACATCTTGCCTATAGCTTAATTGGTATCGTGAGGCAAAGGGATTTGTGTACACATTACAGGTTCGAGCCGATATTATATTCTTGTATACTATGGTGTAAATATGTGCTGCTAGGCGCTTGCGTTGGAGTCGGCTGAGTTGGACTCGAGCCGACGGTCGGCTATGTTAGACTATAGCCGAACCGAGTATACCTAAACCTACGGGTCTCACGCTTAAGGGGATAAGAACAGGAATTCGAGTTGGGCTCGGATACGGCTCGATCGGATAGGGATCCAATCGGATAGAGTCCTATAGGCTTACGACGTATGGGCGGCCAACTCGTGAGATTCGGATAGGATCCGATTCAAAATAGAGTCCCGATCGGCCACTAGTCCTAGTCGGCCAACTCTATATAAAGGAGGGAGGGGTGGAGAGCTGCGACACGTCAATTACATCGCATTGAACCGAATCCGCAATAGAAGTCGCCGAGATCAATCTCCACGGAAACCCTCCCCACTTTCGAGCCAAACCCTAGCCTTACATCGCGTGCTAGCACACGGGTGTTCGGCTCGTCCCCGGACGTGTGGATACCGGTAGAGGCGCTCTACATTGCACGCCTTCATCGTGTGGAGGAATCGGCCATGCGGTCGAGCGCATCGGAGCGAGGTGCGAGAACACAGTCGGACGACTCGGATCGGCTAAGGCATCTGCGAATCGGCTGATTTGCGAATCGGCTGTCCCAGGGTATCGGCTGTCGGCTTGCGGGAATCGGCTACACTGTTCCAGATCGGATAGCCCTGATTAGCTGTTTCCGCTACACACTCCAATCGGTAACGATCTATTGGCCCTTACTTGCAAGCATTCCTGGTTTGCGCGGTGAAAAGTTTTTGTTTTCGGCTAGCGTAGCCTCCGCGTAACCCTTCAATTTGGTCGTTAACACATTCCCCCCAAGTCCATGATATTGATAATGTTGCGGATTTTGTGTGATTCTATCCTCCGAGAGAACCTACAACATTTCCGTTTCGGCCGTTATCGCACCTCTTTAAATAACGCCCAAGTGTATCGAAAAAACTCACGCCGTCAGGTGCACACTCAACACCTTCGGCCAAAAAAATCCCTAAAACCTCTCCGGCGATCTCTTCGGAGGTTTCAACAAGCGTGCGGCGATCTTCCTCCCTAGCGACAAGCTTATCTCCTTCAATGGCGTCCTCATCCGCTCCCTCTGATGCCCCATCGGCCGAGTTCGCTGAGGTAAGTTTCATCAGCTAATCCTTCTTTCTTCTTTGTCTGCCGCCATAAATTCACGTTCTTATCTTCTAAGATTTGCCTCTTCTTTCTTATTGTAGCACCTCGCCCATCAAATTGCTATCCCTAGTTTGCTTCATGACGAGCGGTACTTCCTAGGCCCAATCGGCAACATAGATCCCACCGAAGTTATCAATGCCAAAACCAATAGGATGCCCTATATGATTTCAAACCCTAGCATAGCACATTGGAACGGAACTTTCAAGTCTTGGCCCTCAACGGACAAATCTTGGCCGACTTGGTACCAAAGGATGGTTGCCAACAAACAAACCCATTGGGAGGAAGTAGGCATAGCTCAGTGCTTAGCTCTTACCATAGCCGATCAGCCAAAGGATGAGCCCCTTATGTCAGCTGCCACATATTTATGGAACAATACATTCAATGCCTTCCTTTTCCAGCAAAGGCCCATGACCCATACTTAAATCGATGTAGTCATGATAACTGGGCTAGACATCATGTCATCGGCTAACCCCAACCAACTAAATGGCAAGTGCCAATATTCCTTCAAAACAAGAGCCATTGGGGGTTGGAATGGCTATATTACCCAAAACATGGGCACTGGATCGGTTAGCCCCAGAGAACATACTGCATTCTTGATGATGTGGTTGGAGAAGTATGTCTTTTGTGGTTCTAGCTGCAGCCCCAAAGCTAACTGGCAGCTCATAGCCAAAGCCCTAGTATCCAAGGAACATATCCCCTTAGGGAAATTTCTATTGGGCTATCTGTACCAGACACTGAATCAAGCATTGGCTAAGATTGCCGCCAACTCAACCATCAAAACCGGAGGGCCTTGGTGGTTTTTGCAGCTATGGTGGATTGCTGGCCGACCCAATCTGTCTGATGCCGAATTCCCAAGGGTAGAACCGATTATGAATGACGACGGCGAAGAAGTGACTACACGTAAGTTTATGTCTTTTGGAGAGGCCGCTTCCGTTCACCCTGGGTCCAAGTTGTCGAGCCAACTCCTAGCCGATTGGTTCACCTTATTCTATGATGGATTTGCAAAGAGCAATCAGACTTGGTTCTTCTATTCAGGCTGCCCAGAGTTTGAACTCTCCTCAGACTTCAACCTTGACGAGATCAATTCTTAAGAATTCGAAAAACCAAGGGACATTCTCACCACTACCATCAGTCCTTGCATCTTACCGATCGGCATCCACCAAGGCAGAAATGTGTCCAGGTCCTATGAATTTTATCACCCAGCATCGACCGCTAGACAAGTTGGACTAGGAAAATTGCCAATTGGTCTATATTTCACAGACAAAATCGAGACAAGGGGCGAGATTACTTCAAGCTAATGATGGATCGGCTAATGAACATAGAGGGCCCACCTCTTGGCAGCATAGGCACTCTGGAACTAGCCTTAAAGAGGAGTTCAGCCTTCGACAGATGGTGGGTCGAATTAAAAAAGCACATCTTCCATCGGCCATCTTCCATGTACTTGACTACACTCCTTTCAGAGTCAACTCCTGATGTGAGTACTTCTCTCCTTTGTCGATTTTTAAAGCTATTGGCTATCATCTGCTTAATATTTAAACAATGTCTTCTTTCTTTGCAGACAACCGATTCTTCTCCCCCTCATGAGAGCAACTCAAGGGTTGAGATCCACTATGCCACATGACGAATTCCAAGTGGAGGACTCGCTCCATGTATCATCGGCTTCAACGCGTCGAAGGTAACAACACTCTTGCATGGCCAAACCCGCAAGGCGCTGTCGAGGAAGAAGAGGCCAAAACCATCGGCTGCTGGTCCATCGATTGCCCCCAAAAACAAGCCAAAGAAACAGAAGACCACTCCACCAGCCGATGATTTACCTTCCTTAGACCCAAGCTTGAAAGTGGCCCTCGAACAAGAAATCATGGAGGAAGAAATCGATCAAGCCATTGAGGAAGTTGCGGCTAAATCCAGCCACTCAAGCAAATATGCACAAACTTCATCAGCTGATGGTCAAGCTCAACAAACACCATCCCCTCCCAAGCGTCCCGCTCGCCCTCAACCGTATGCATCTTTCCTTTCTTGAAGTTTTGCTAATTTAAATTTTCTTGAAGTCTCTTTGCTCTTAACCAAAACCCTTTGCTTGCAGCACAAAAGACTGGCTCATCGGCAACCACGCCCTGCTTCACTAGTAAACTCGAAACTTTTCTCTCTTTCTGTTAACCTACCGATTTCAGCTAACATTCATCCTCTTATGCAGCCTTCTCAGTCTCCATCAGCTGCGCCCCATGCATCAAGCGAACACACCCTGTCGGCTAGGGGTAGCCACCATGTTGAAGAGGAAGAACAAGCGCCAGCTCCTGCTGCTAAGGTAAGAAACTCTCCCGAGAGCAAAATCGGCCACTAACATTTGTTCACACTTTAACATTCTTGACTTGTGTCTTGCAGGCCTTAGCCGATATGTTTTCCTTTGATATAAGGGAATTCATTGGCGAAGAAGAAGAGACCACTAGCCAGGCCCAAGCTCCTATAGCCAATGAGTAAAAAGAGAAGCTCTCAGATATTGCTCATCGGCTAGATAGCTCATTGGACTACTTGGTTACTAACTGTAGGCCAATCAAAGCTAGATTCAAAGAAATTGAGGGCCAGCTGCCAGACAACGTAGTCGATATCATCTCCTAAGCTGCCTATCTTGACCTACATCGGCACAAACTGGAAAGGGCAACGCAAAGGATGGCCGCTAGGCAGGAAAAGGCTAGCCTTTAAAAGATGATTGAGACCAATCGGTTGGGCATCATCGCCGAACAGGCCAAGTTAGACGAGCTAATTGCCGGGCCATATTCTACTCAATCCAACATTGATCGGAGAAGCAATGAAAAGCTGAGCTTGCCGTCGAGATGGAAAAATGTGACTCTGAGCTAGCCGCAGAAGACCAAAAGTTAGCCAATCTCCCAAAAGCCACTGAAGAACAAAGGGCTAAGTTAACATCTTCGATAAAATACTTGGGATATCCGAGCAAATCAGTGAAATCGGTTCCAGGAACTCATGCAGCTGACGCCGAGACGATTGATAAAATCGAGCAGATCAGACAACGGGTTATATCAACCATCAATAGCCTAATCGGCAACTGAGCCAACATTTGTAATAGGGCTGCTTTTGTAACTTCAAACATTCTTGTAGCGTATTATTTTGTAATTGGCAAACCTTAATTTTAGATCATGTTATATATTCTGCTGATTTCAGATATCTTCATCGTCCTGAAATTTTTTTTCTAAGCCCACAATAATTTTGAAGTCCACTTGATTCTGTCTTTGTATATGTATATGCCCCCTAATTTTTCAATGTCAACCGATCATTGGTAAAATTATAGCTCGAGGACAACACGCGAAATCGGCCATCATGTATGGGCAGATAATCATAACCAATTATGACATATAGAATGACTAAAGGCGATACAAGTTATATCGACCATCTAAAGGCGATGTAAACACAGCGGCTACCATGCATCGGCTTAATACGGCCGAATCGTAAGTTGATCCATACACTGGGATAATATTTCTTCAAATATTTTCCATTGAGAGCCCTTCCAAACACTTCTCCATCCAATCCTTCTAGCATGTAGGCTCCCTTGGAAACGCATATGTAGATCTTGAAGGGCCCTTCCCAGTTAGGTGACCACTTGTCGAATTTATTATCTCTTGTACCAATCGGCAACATCAATTTCCAAGCTAGCTCGGCGTCTGAAAATGATTTAGGTACAACTTTTTTGTTATAATGACGAGCAATCCTTTCTTTGTCCCTGGTCACCTTTTCCAAAGCATGCATTCTGGATAAAACCAAGTCTTCCGATTCATCGAACATTAGGTTGTGA
Source organism: Oryza australiensis (assembly GCA_019925245.2). Lineage (NCBI taxonomy): Eukaryota > Viridiplantae > Streptophyta > Magnoliopsida > Poales > Poaceae > Oryza > Oryza australiensis. Next base: position 490,079 of record JAIFGZ020000743.1, on the reverse strand, counting down.
TAATCATCGGCTGTCAACTCATCTTGCAATTGAATCCTCCTTGAGCTGATGACACTTTCCCATGGCAATACAACGTCGTGCCCATAGACAAATTTATAAGGAGGTACTTGGATTGATCAATGACAAGCCATCTGATAAGACCACAATGATTCGGCCAATCGGCTGTGCCACTGCTTTGGATATTCAGAGATCTTTCTCTTTATTAACTTAATCAAACTATTGTTGGATGCTTCTACTTGTCCATTAGCTTGTGCATAATATGGTGAAGAATTTAACAACTTGATCCCCATGCTTTCTGCAAACTGGACAAACTCATCTGAGACAAAGATAGATCCCTGATCGGTTGTAATTGTCTGAGGGATGCCAAATCGGTAAATAATGTGTTATTTGACAAACTCGATTGCGTTTCCAGAATCAACTTTTTTCAAGGGAATTGCTTCCACCCACTTTGTGAAATAATCGGTTGCCACCAATCTAAATTTGTGGCCTTTACTCGAGGGTGGATTAATCTGGCTGAACATATCAATTCCCCATCCTCGGAACGGCCAAGGCTTGATAATAGGGTTCATAGCCGACACTGGTGCTCGTTGGATCGCTCCAAATTTTAAACAATCTTCCAGCATCGTCGGCCAAAAATACCCAGCTCTTCGAAGCAACAACTTCATCTTGTGAGCCGATTGCTGAGTACCACAAATGCCTTCATGCACTTCTCCCATTATAACTTTTGCTTGATCGACACTCAAACATTTGAGTAGCACTCCATCAATCGTCTGATAGTAGAGACCATCGTCGAGCAAAACATATCTCAAAGCCTTGTAACAAAATTTCCTTGAAGCCGATTGGGAAGGGTTCTTCAAATAATTGAAAACTTCATACCTCCAATCATCGGCTGTGATTGCTGCAACCTCAACTCTTACATCTTTGGTCATCGGCTTGTAGCCTGAAGCCCCTTGAGCCAAATCGTTTTCCTCAGCATTCTGCTCTCGAGGGATATGTTTGAATGTTACCAGCCGAAAACCATCCATCAATTCTCAGCACTTTTGACTGTAAATCATCAATGTGTCATTCTTGCATTTGTATTCCCCTGCTAATTGGCTGATGACCAACAAGGTGTCGCCCATGATCTCCATAGCATCGGCTTCAACCTCTTTCAAAAGTTGTAAACCCTTTAGGACTGCTTCGTATTCAGCTTGATTGTTTGCAGCGTAGGGAGCAATAGTATAAGCAAATTCAAAACTTGCCTCCCTGGGTGATATGATAACCAAGACGATGCCACAGCCATGAGTGCAGACTGATCCATCAAAAAACAACATCCAAGGCACTATGTCGACTGAGCCGATCGAATAATTTCGGTGTTCGACGATGAAATCGGCTATAGCCTGTCCCTTGACTGCCTTGGGTGCTTGATACCTTAGGTCAAATTCCGTCAAGGCAAAAATCCACTTCCCAACTCGCCCATTCAAAACTGGAGCCGATAGCATGTACTTGACCACGTCGGCTTTGCAAATAATGATGCACTTGTTGGATAATAAATAATGCCTCAACTTTGTACAAGAGAAATATAAGCACAAGCACAACTTTTCCACAGGAGAGTACCTTGTTTCTGCATCCAAAAGTCTTCTGCTGAGATAAAATATTGCTCTTTCCTTGCCTTCATACTCCTGGATTAAAACTGAGCCGATTGATTTTTCATCGGCTGACAAGTACAACTTAAAACTCCCTTCTGTGGAGGGATCAATACTAGAGGAGAGCTTAATAATCCTTGATGTTATCCAAAGCTTTCTGCTGTTCTTCCCCCCAAGTAAATTCTTGATCGGCTTTTAGCCTTAGCAAAGGCGTGAACGGCTCCATCTTCTGAGATAAATTAGCAATAAAACGCCTGATGAAATTTACCTTGCCGATCAGAGATTGTAGCTGCTTCTTGTCCTGTGGAGGTTGAATACTCTCTATTGCATTAACACTTGTTTGTGTCACCTCAATCCCCCTTTCATGAACAAGAAAACCAAGAAATTGCCCAGCCGATACACCGAAAGCGCATTTGGTAGGATTCATCTTCAACCCATATTTCCTCGTTCTTTCCAATACTTTCCTTAAATGGGCTATGTGGTCTTCAACTTCTTTTGATTTGACAACCACATCATCAATGTAGATTTCCACTAAGAAGCTGATTAAATCGTGAAAAATATAATTCATGGCTCTCTGATAAGTAGCCCCAGCATTTTTCAAGCCGAATGTCATGACAACCCATTCATATAGGACGATTGCACCAGGACACCTAAAAGCTTGCGAATGTCTTCTTCGGCCATAAAAATTTGATTATATCCAACATTTCCATCCATAAAACTTTCGATTTTTTGCCCTGAAGGAGCATCGACCAATAAATCGGGAATCAACATGGGGTACTCATCCTTGGGGGTGGCTCTGTTCAAGTCACAAAAATCGACACAGACCCTAAGCTTGCCATTCTTCTTGATTAGTGGGACTATGTTCGACACCCCCTCGGCGTATCGGCACGCTCGAATAAAACCAGCATCATACAGCCGAGTAATTTCGGCCTTAATCGCATCATACATATCGGCTTTAAACCTCCTGGGAGGCTGTTTGTATTGCCGATATCCTGGTTTAATAGGGAGCTGATGTTCCACAATCGATTGGCTAAGACCTGACATCTCAAAATACTCTAGAGCAAAACAATCTTTATATTCCTTTAATAAATCAATGAGCTTGGCTCATCCTAGGACTCGAGTCGACCATCCAATCCATTGAAGGACAACATCTCTACCACACTCTCTTTCTCCTCCTCGAGGACCCCCCTTTGAGGACTATCGACCCTCCCATCGATAGTTGGCATGCCAGGTAGGGGGTTGTTCTTCATCTTGGGCGATCTGATGACAATCTCCCACTTCGTCGAATCTTTGAACAGATAAGTATTTCTTCTCTCTATTTTATTTTCAAAAGCATTTTTTCCCTATATGTCTCTGCATTATCTTCCTCTTCCCACTCCGTCGCTGAGCAGACAACGCGCACTCAACAACTTCCACGCACAGCTTATGGCTAGCCCTTAGCTACGTGGCCCTCATCTAGTATGGTTGGGGTTCCTCGGTAGGATGTTTGTCAAGCTGGCTTTTGCCACTCGGGAGCTCGGCGAAGCTCCCTGGCCGACAAGCAACGACCTAATGACACGATAATTTCCGTGCAAGTACTCATAATTAGCTCTGAGATTCGTGGCCCCGATCCCACGTGGTTCGGGTTCCCAGGACAGAAGGATATCGACTGAGCCTGTGACTACTTGCCGGTTTGGTTTGTTCCTTGAGTATCGAATCGATACGTCTCTGCCCGTTGCTGTCACTCGATCCCATGCCTTGTGGTCAGAGTTGGATTTTCCCTCCCGGAGTTGGACTTGGGTCGGATCTCAACGCGCAATGGCTCGACGTATGATCAAATTCCATGGGGAACTCTGTCATTCGAGACCTTTTATTTCACCTATTCCGTACAATGAACGACAACTGTGCAAAAGATCAGTCTGAAACCTTTCGAGTTCCGGTCAAAGAATTCTCTCGGATGCTGCAGGCAAAGACAGTCATCTAAAGCCAAGTTGTCAGGAATAACACGAATAGGCGAAGCTATCTCTATGCATGTCCTGGTCAAACTTTCCTCGGCACAACAATGCAAAAGAGAGGACTTAGAACCCCGATATTACCACGAGTTAATTTTTTCTTCCTAATTAGGGACTATTGCAGCAAAGATTTCTCAAAACTCCAGAAGGTCGATGATCTTTTCTGCGGTCTTCTCGACCTTGGCAATGATGTTATCGATGTCGTTGGTTTGCACGCCTTCCGGCCACCCTTGGCCGAGGTCGGCGATCCTCACCTCTGGTAACGGTGGCTAAGTATGCCGAGTGCCACCCCCGTGCTAGCGTTTGCAGCATCTTTTATGAAGATGTCAAGTCGACGGGGACATCCCGCAGGCGATTGAGGAACTCGGTTCGAGTCTCTTGGGCCGACGGAAGCTTGTTGTAAGCCTTGTTCAAAATGGCGAGAGCACCATCTTGAACTTTGGCTAGCCGAAACTCGGCCACTTCCAGAGCTCCTTGATGTGCCCGATCTGCTAGCCTTTGGGTTGAAACTTCAACACCCTAGGTGGAGGGCTTCCTAGCTAGCCCCCAATTATGGTTGGGACTGCAGTCAGCCTCCGAGCAGCAGTCTCGACCACACCTGTTGTCACGCCCAGAAATTCAAACCCAAATTTCCAGGCTATTTTGTGTATTTAATCCCTGTCCAGGCATCAACCAGGGTACAAAAAATGACAAATCAATACACAGGTCCATATGTATAAATACTTACAGGAAAAGAGGCACTTAGTCCTCGCACTCGAAAGAAAGCAGCGACAGCGGGAAAAGACGATCCTACCGGGGCTTCAGCTCCACTCCACAAGCAAACTCAACTAGGGTCTGAGCCTTGGTCCTCTACATCGTCTTCAACTCAGAAGCACTGCACTTCTGAAGGGGAAAGAATTTGCAAGGCTGAGTATAACCAACGTACTAAAGAAGCCACACCAAGGAATGCAGAAATGCGAGGGAAGGCAAGGAGAGGCTTGAGGCTACTTTGCGGAAAGGCGGTTGCAAAACACTTTATTTTAGAAACTGGGAAAACTGTTGAGTAGTTAGGTCAATATTAATCCTCCACTGAACAACGTTATCCCCACATTGAACAGGCCCAACCAATTCCCACCTGGTCTAATCCAGATTATTAAGCCAATTTATTAAGGGTGGGACTAATCATGGTGAAGCTGGTCGATCGCCCATAACCGTGGGCACGGCTATTCGAATAGTTTTACTCTGATCAGAGGTGCGCTACTTTACCCACAAGACATGATTCCACACATGTTGCCATACCCCCGAAGTATCACCATGATACTACAAAGGGGGAGGAATCGTGACAAGACCTATAGCATAACTCCTCCTAACCAAGCGACACAAGGGTTTTGCCACCACTCTCGGACCCTAGGACGTGGGCAGCCCCCCCCACCCCGAGTGCCTCGGTGAATCCAGCAGCCCAACAACCCTTATACCGGGGCTGATTGAAACTCCATCACGCTCACCCTTACCTGAGGATGTATACATGATACAACCTGAGGGTTTTGTCGATCCACAATCGCCTGGAAAGATATGCAAGCTACAGAAATCCATTTATGGATTGAAGCAAGCATCTCGGAGTTGGGAAGTAATCAAAGGGTTTGGTTTTATCAAAAATGAAGAGGAGGCCTGTGTTTACAAAAAGGTCAGTGGGAGCGCAATTGTATATCTAATCTTGTATGTGGATGACATATTACTGATTGGAAATGATATCCCAATGCTAGAATCCGTCAAATCTTCATTGAAAAATAGTTTTTCCATGAAAGACTTAGGGGAGGCAACATACATATTGGGCATTCGGATCTATAGAGATAGATCCAAGAGGCTAATTGGATTAAGCCAAAGTACATACATTGACAAGGTGTTGAAAAGGTTCAACATGCATGATTCCAAGAAAGGTTTCTTGCCCATGTCACATGGCATTAATCTTAGCAAGAATCAGTGTCCTCAGACACATGATGAGCGGAATAAGATGGGTATGGTTCCATATGCTTCGGCAATTGGATCTATCATGTATGTCATGCTTTGTACATGTCCAGATGTCTCATACGCTTTGAGTGCTATGAGCAGATACCAGTCAGATCAAGGTGAAGGTCACTGGACTACCGTAAAGAATATCCTTAAGTACTTGAGAAGAACTAAGGACATGTTCCTAGTCTATGGAGGAAGAAGAGCTTGTTGTAAATGGTTACACCGATGCTAGCTTCCAAACGGACAAAGATGACTATAGATTGCAATCTAGGTTTGTGTTTTGCCTAAATGGAGGCGCAGTCAGCTGGAAGAGTTCCAAGCAGGATACTGTTTCTGATTCTACAACGGAGGCCAAGTACATTGCTACTTCAGAAGCTGCAAAGGAGGCTGTTTGGATCAATAAATTTGTTTCTGAGCTATGTGTGATGACCAGTGCAACTGGTCTAATGTCTCTCTATTCTGATAATAGTGGAGCCATTACGCAAGCTAACGAGCCGAGGTCACATCAGAAGTCCAAACACATACTTCGGCGATATCATCTTATCCACGAGATAGTGGACAGAGGTGATGTCAAGATATGCAAAGTGCACATGGATCTCAACATTGTCGATCCGTTGACAAAACCCTCCCTCAGCCGAAACATGAGGCACACACAAGAGCAATGGGTATTAGATACTATCATGATTGACTCTAGTACAAGTGGGAGACTGTTAGTGATATGCCATAGAGGCAACATGAAGATGTTGGATATCATGGTCAATGTTTATGTATAAATGAATAAAGTGTTGTTCAGTTCCATGAAATAGACATCTTGTATTTATCAATAAGTACGTGACTTATTTATGAGACTCTTTATGTATGAATCTATTTCTAAACGATCCCTGATCACATGTCATATTGTTGGAACAAATATGATTCTAAGATCAGCATGTTTATTGATTGATGATCATGTCTCATAGATCATGATATGGAGATACCAAATCAATATACATGGACATGTGTTAGAGAACACATTATTGGATAGACCCACCATGAGACACTACAGGAATTAATGTGTCATTAGTTGGTCTCAGGTAGTGTTGGTGCAAAGTCCTTAAACCTGAGATCATCATTGATTCCAACATGTGTAGTAGCCTACTTTAGGACTACCAAACGCTATTCCGTAACTGGGTACTTATAAAAGTAGTCTTTGGGTTTGCTATGAAACATGGAGTGGGATGTGAGTGATCAAGATGGAATTTGCCCCTCCTTTGGAGAGATATCTCTGGGCCCCTCGAGGTAATGGATTATGGAAGTGCATGGCCATGCCGAGTTGATTGAGGAGTCAATCAACAGACAGATAATCCAACACGGTTCGAGTGAATGTGTCAAAACTTGGTTTTGGCAATGTAATTTCTGGGGGTCGCAGTCAAGATCGCCAAGCACAATGGGTTAGAAGGAAAAGAAGGTTTAGACAGGTTCAGGCCCTCTCGTGAGGTAATACCCTACTCCTGTTTTGGTGGATTCGATCCGCCGAGTGTCTTTATTGATCTCAAGATCTAAGGCTGAAAGCTAAAGGCTCATCAAGCATATGATGTCTGCTATCGCATATCCCTCAAGGGACGCCCCTTACCCCCCTTATATAGTCTTGGGAGGAGGGCTTACAGATCGGAAACCCTATCTTACTCTAAGTCGGTTTCCTCAATCTTACCAAACTGTGACTATAGGCCGTTGCCTTATCTCAATCGGCAACGTAACACCCAAGTCATGTTTGGTTTACAGATATGGCAGGCGCAATATATGCCTACCTCCAGTCGGATAAGCTTGCCATGTAGATACCCGATTGCCATAATCTCCACAGAACCCCGAGTCCTTTTCGCCGACGAGACAACTCGCTTCAAACCAAAACAAGATGCGACCAAAAATCTCTTTGGCCGAGTGCTTCTGGCGCCGAGTTATTCCATCATCTCTGCCTTAATCTTCCCGAGTGGCTCCAAAGACTGTGAAGGGCTGGAAAATATCTAAAAAATTCTCAAAAATAAATTTCTAGGTGCATCTCCTGATGCACCTAATTAGGTGTAGCCCCCGACTATGTAGTTAGTCAAAAATAGACTAAGCATATAGTCAAGAACTATAAAAAATTATCCTCATGTAATGCCTAGCTCATGCTACAGCAAAAAATCTTATTACTCGGCAAGTTTATACTCATCCGAGTGAATTTGCCCGAGTCATCTCAGAACAAATAATTCAACCAACCCTCTTGGGTGGAAAAGCTCTCGGTAAGCTCATACTTATCCGAGTGGATTTGCCCGAGTCATTTCGGGATAAATATTTTAATCGTCCCTCATGGGAAAATAAGTTTTTCAATCGTATGAAAAATATGACCAAGTTATTAAATAGCTTTTGCCATAATACTGGCCTCAATCTATAAAGATCTTCACCAAGGTGGAAAAAATAGCATTGATATAATCATTTAATCAAATGCTAACCAAACAGCCCTTGTCATCAAGGTAGCTATAAAAAGCTTAGCCGTTGGTCACCTCCCAAGTTGCATCGTGCCAGCTTCTCATGAAGTCAGGCAAACCGCTATATGAAAGGATTTCAAAAGGTATAGGGCATTCGGACACGTGCATATTGCCAAGGCAAATCTGCTTAAGCTCATCCGCTTAAGTCCATAAGGACATGCGTCGGGCCACACCTTAGCTGGGCCACAGGTTCTCTCATGGGCTCGGCCCAATCACAAGAAAACCTAGCGCAACCCTCAAGTCTTTCTATAAAGCCTCGAGATCATCCCCGCCACTTCGTCTTCCCAAAATTTCCTCTTTTCGCAGCGCTGTTCACCAGCTCCCTGCGGAAAAACCTAGACTCACGCGCACCCAAATCCATCCATCCAGGAGCTCGCTTCTTGCCTCAAACTAGCTTCTGCAGCCAATCTCCCATGATCCCTTGTCAAAATCCCCATCCTTTCCGACCAGATCCACCTCCCACCCAAACCACGCTCATGGTGGATGAAAAGAGAATCCCCTTCGACCAATGGGCCGCATCGGATGTGAGGGAATCTACCCTCAAGGAGATGGTGAAGCACGGCGTGCTTCCCTCCAAGGAGATCGTGGGCTGGCGCCCGGCGGCGGGTGAAGATTTCCCAACCCCGAACACCGGTGAGCTCGTTGTCTTTACCTCTTTCTTTTATTGCAGGTTCAGCCTCCCTACCTCCGAGTTCTTCCGGGGGCTTTTGGATTATTACGGGCTTCAACTCTACCATCTGAACCCCAACTCCATGCTTCACATCGCTCTCTTTATTCATGTATGTGAAGCCTTCCTTGGCATCCTCCCCCACTTCCAACTCTTTCGCCGCATGTTTTACCTTAAACCACATCCGAATAAGGACCACCCATGCGTTGTTGGTGGGGCGGGTTTTCAACTCCGCGGATCTCTCCGCAAAGAGTATTTCTCTCTCCCCTTAAAATCTTCCAACAAGGGATGGCATGCGGGCTGGTTCTACATTAGCAATCTCGAACCCAGCCTGCCAGCCTTTGTTGACCTTCCCCCTGTCCCCAAGCAAACTTGGAGCACTGTTCCGGTGGCTCAAGATTGGGACGAGGCCAACAAATTGCTAGCGAAGATCCTAGCGATGAAGCAAAGAGGTCTTCGCGGTGAACAGATCACTCGGCACTTCATCAGGTGCCGACTGGCTCCAATCAAAGAGCGATCAAAGCTAGCCTTTGAGTACGAAGGCGGGAAGGACCCCAATCGGGAAGACCAAGATCCACTCGTTATGAGATCCTAAAGATCCGGATGTATAAGATCTTCTCGATGGAATTACGCCGAGCGCCCTCATTCTGCCGGTTCTTCCCTTTAACATCCATCGGCCTCCTCCTCCCAAGTAAGCCGACTGACTGCTTCGTATTGTCTTGCAACCTTGATGTCACGCTTCTTAATACTGTGAGAATTTCTCTTGCAGGAAAATGCTTCTGTTATCTCAAAACCGTACAAGGTGCCTCACGATGACGTGCCGCTCCACCCTGCCAAAAAGCCGACTGGCGGGATAAAGATTCAAAGCGATCCAGTCGGGAAGCGGGCAGCCCCGAGTGAGGACGCCAACAAGCGGGCGAGCAAAAGGAGGCTCGTCATTGATGATTCGGACGATGACGTCCCGGCTCCTCTAGTCGAGACTCCTCCTCCAAGGCCATCGCCGAAGGCGCGCCGAAGATCCACCGGTCGTCCAGGTATACTTCATGACTGAAGTCCGAACTTTTTTGTTGAAAACTTCCTTTGTCTTCATTCCAGCTGTATTCGTTGTCGCAGGAGGGCCCAGGACATAGATCCTGCCGGGAAGGGTGAGGGGCCAACTCCAGCTGCTGCTCCCGAAGCATCCAAGCCCGCGGAGCCAAGACCCCGGAGCCCGCTTCCGAGCGAGAGTGCTCCGGGCAGAAAACCCTCACCTCCGAAGAAGGATACCCCGAGGATGGAGCCCCGGCGCCCGGCGGATGTCCCGGCCAGGAGCCGGTCGATAGCGGAAACCACGAGTGCGGCTCGGTCAGCCCGGCGAGATCAGTCGGCGAAAAGCCGAAGAAGGAGGCCGGCGGCCGCTCCACCCAAGAGTGCACCAGCCGGTAAGTCTTGGATCAAAGTCTTGTCTTCACTCTTCGCTTGCATCTCTTGTGTCTTCACCGTTCTTCCTAATCGCACCACGGTGGAGGAGACCCGGTTACGCCTTTTGAAACCTGGTTTCCCGATTAAAATCGAGTGGCGGGACTCGAAAGGCCGAGGGGGCATCGTCTTGGACAAGCAAGCCGAAAGCGAAGAAAGGGATGCCCTCGTCAACAGCCTAAATGAGGCGACTCGGCGCTCAATGTAAGCTCGAGATCTTCTCTTTGTCTTGTATTATTGCTTCTCTTCAGTCGGTCAACCTTGGATATTGCACGCAGAAGGAGTATTGCCGTTCCATGGCCAAGTCGGAGGCGCTGGAGAAGCTGGTCCCGCACTTAAACTCTCTGGAGGATATCCAGCTGAAGCTAAAGACCACTCGGGAGGAGGCCGCGTCGAGGGAGGTAGCCCTAAGGAGGGAGATAGCGGAACTCCGGGAGGAGAACGTCGACCTCCGGGGATCAGTCGGGAGTAAGCTCATCTCTCCAAGTTTCTTTATGATTCTCATGTTGATCCCGGTCACTGACGACCTTCTTTGTTTCTAGAAAATTCGTCGAAAGTCCACTCGCTCCAGGTCCAGCTGGAGGCAGTCAGCCTCGACAAGGCCGAATTGGAGGCCGAGTTTGAAGGTAAGCTTCTTCGAAATAACATTCTTGGCGCTGCTTTATTTCCGAGTGCTTTGCATGATCAGATTCTTTTGGCAGCTTACAAAGTCAAGACCCGAGCTCAATACGACGTGCTTCTTGAGCGGGTCAAACGAGCCGGAGAGGTCCGGGAAGAAGTTGCCAATGCGGCGATCCAATCTTGCAGTCTTTATTTCACCAGGGGGTCGGGGCCAGTTCGCTAGAGCCATTGGAAATCTTTGACAAGCTGCGGAGGGCCCCGACCAATATCCGTCGAACATCACCGAAGCCGCCAACATGGGGGCTGGTCGCTCTCGCACGAGACCAAGTCTCTCTACCCCGAGTGGATATCAACTCGGTCAGAGAGGGCTTCGCTGATGGGACCACGGATGAGCAGGCCCTGGACATGCTGAGTGAAGCGCAGGAGTCGGCGAAGAAGATTTCTGTCGATGTAGTAAATAACTTTCGGATTTGATTTGTCTTTTGAACATTGTCTTGTAAATATCGTATGGTCGTGACGCTTTGATGCAGACTTGTGATATATTTAGTTTATTTATGTTAATGCCTTGATCTGAGATTTTGTGTGAAATTTCTTAAGTAGTTTTCGTCCGACGGTCACCGAGCCTAGGCTCGATTAGGCCATCGAAAACTCTCGGTCCTTAAACACGAACTCGAATCGAGGAACATTAAACAATGATAAACCAAATCATACACAAAAGTTAATGAGGAAAACTTATGCTTTATTGACATAGGTACAGCCCCCGACTGCTAACTCAAGAAGTCACCTTGCTTGAGGTTGGCAGTCAAGGAAAACGTGAAGCTTTAGTCAAATTAAGCATAAAATCGTCGAAGATGCTCGATGTTCCAGGAGTTCTCCACCATAGATTCGTCTTCACGCTTTAGTCGGTATGCACCGGGCCGAGTCACCTCAGCTATTATGTATGGTCCTTCCCATAAGGGGGATAACTTGTGACGGTCTTTGGTGGTTTGAATCTTGTGAAGAACCAGGTCGCCAACGATGAAAGCTCGTGCTCGAACGTTGCGACTATGGTATCGTCTGAACCCTTGAAGATATTTGGCCGACTGGATGAGGGCTGCCTCTCGGGCCTCTTCCAGTCGAGTGAGGTCATCCACTCGGTCGGGGTCATAGCGTTCATCATTGAAGTTGCGGACTCGGAGGGATTCGTACTCCATCTCGTTTGGCAACATGGCTTCTGCGTCGTAGACCAAAAAGAAAGGAGTTTGGCCGGTAGCCCGACTGGGTGTGGTCCGCAGAGACCATAGAACCGAGGGAAGCTCTTGGACCCACTTGCCTGCGTAAGGGTTTAGGCGGTCGAACACGCGGGCCTTGATGCCTTGAAGGACCATGCCGTTGGCTCGTTCGACTTGTCCATTACTTTTGGGATGGGCGACTGATGCATAGCAAATCTTGATTCCGAAGTCTTCGCAGAATTCCTTGAAGATGCCTCCCGTGAATTGAGTCCCATTGTCGGTTATGATCCTGTTTGGGACGCCGAAGCGGTGCACGATGTTGAGGAAGAAATCCCGTGCCTTGTCGGCAGTAATTGTAGCAACCGGCTTGGCTTCAATCCACTTGGAGAACTTATCGATTGCAACGAAGAGGTGTGTAAATCCTCCTGGAGCTTTCTTGAAAGGGCCGACCATGTCCAAGCCCCATACCGCGAATGGCCAGGATAGTGGGATTGTTTGTAGCTCCTGGGTCGGGACATGGCTCTGTCGGGCGAAAAATTGGCAGCCTTCACGGGTTCGTATGACTTTGTCCGTGTCGGAGACCGCGGTAAGCCGAAGAAGCCCATGCACGTACGCTTTGCCCACCGAGTGCGTCTTGCCGTGTGGTTTCCGCAGATGCCCGAGTGGATGTCTTGGAGCAGCTGCCTCCCTTCCTCGGGTTTAATGCATCTCATTAGGATTCTGGAGGGGCTTCTCTTGTATAGTTCGGAGTCAACCATGACATATGCTTGGCAACGACGTCGGACGCGTTCGCCTCATCCCTCTTCCAGGCAGCTCTTGCTTGAGTTAAGAATTTGATGAGCGGCGTCCTCCGGTCGGCATCGATCATGGCGACTTCGTTTGCAGCTTGTTCGTTGGAAGTTGTCTTTGCCGTGATGGTTGGTTCATAGAGGTGCTCGACAAAGACGTCTGTTGGGGCAGCTTCGCGCTTGGACCCGAACTGTGCCAACTCATCAGCTGCTTCGTTGTTATGTCTCAAGACATGTGAAAGCTCGAGTCCATCAAACTTGTCTTCAAGTTTGCGGACCTCTTGTCGGTAGGCCTCCATGGTGTCGTTTAGACAGGACCAGTCCTTCATCACTTGGTTGACGACCAGCTGGGAGTCGCCTTCACGATGAGCCGACGTATCCTGAGTGAAACTACGAGGCGCAGTCCATGTAGCAGGGCTTCGTACTCGGCAACGTTGTGTGAGGCGGAGAAGTGGAGGTGAAGGACGTATCTTAGCCTTTCCCCAGTCGGGGAGATCAGCACAACTCCTGCTCCCAAGCCGGTGATCCTCTTGGATCCGTCGAAGTGCATGGTCCAGTGCTGGAGGTCTTCCTGAGGTACGTTCTCTTGTTGCTCAGTCCACTCGGCCAGGAAATCCACCAATGCTTGTGACTTTATGGATGTCTTCGCCTTAAAAGTCAGGTCCAGTGGCATCAGCTCCAGAGCCCACTTAGCAATGTGCCCAGTTGCCTCCCGGTTGTGGATGACGTCGCCGAGTGGAAAGGAGGTGACGACGGTGACCGAGTGACCCTGAAACTAGTGTGCCAATTTCCTCGCGGTTATCAGGACACCATAAAGCAATTTTTGTACCTGAGGGTAGCGAATTTTGGCTCCCGCCAACACTTCGCTGACAAAGTAGATCGGCCTCTGGATCTTCTGGGCCCGTCCTTCTTCTTCGCGCTCGACCACGAGGACTGTACTAACCACTTGGTGAGTGGCTGAAACATATAGCAACAATGGCTCCTGGGGCTGAGGCGAGGCCAGGACAGGCGGCGTTGTAAGGAATTCCTTGAAATCTTCAAAGGCCTTGTCGGCTTCCGCGGTCCACTGAAAGTCGTCTGTTTTCTTTAACAGTCTGAAAAAGGGCATGCCTCGTTCGTCGAGTCGAGAGATGAAATGGCTTAGCGCCGCCATGCAGCCGGTGAGCTTCTGGACGTCCTTCTGGTTACTCGGGAGCTTCATGCTCAGGATGGCGTTGATCTTCTCTGGATTGGCTTTAATGCCGCGATGTGACACCATGAAGCCGAGCAGTTTGCCTGATGGGATGCCGAAAGTGCACTTCTCCGGGTTCAACTTCATTCTGAAGGCCCGGATGTTTGCAAAGGTTTCTTCTAGGTCAGCGATCAGGTCTTCTTTCTGCTTGGTCTTGATGACGACATCGTCAACATAAGCTTCTACGTTCTTGCCGATCTGCGTCTGGAATCATCTCTGGATCATGCGTTGGTATGTGGCGCCGACGTTGATGTAGCCGTAAGCCCCAAACGACGTGATGAACGATGTCTTCAGGCAGTCGGATTCTTTCAAACTGATCTGGTGATAGCCCGAGTAACAATCCAAGAAACTCAGGAGTTGGCAGCCGGCTGTTGAGTCTACGACTTGGTCGATGCGAGGCAGCCCGAATGGATCTTTGGGACAGGCTTTGTTGAGGTGGGTATAGTCAACGCACATGCGCCATTGCCACGTTTTCTTGCGGACCAGGACTGGGTTGGCTAACCAGTCGGGATGTAGGACTTCTTTGATGAAGCCGGCAGCCAAGAGCTTCACGAGCTCTTCCTTGATGGCATCTTTTCGATCCTGTGCGAATCTGCGTAATCGTTGTTTTATCGTTTTAGCGTCATCTTTGACATGTAAAGAGTGCTCGATCACCTCCCTAGGAATTCCGGCATATCGGATGGTTTCCAAGCAAAAACATCTTTATTATTTTGGAGGAAGTGCGACGAGCGCGCTTTCCTATTTGGGATCTAGTTCGCGCCGATTATAGCGGTTTTCGAGGGATCCGATGGATCAAGGGAGATCTTCTTGGCTTGGCGTCGCCGGATCCCGATTTGGCTATCTTCTTCGCGGGGACTTCGCCCTCTGCCGAAGTCGATGCAGCCAATCGGACTTCTTGCTGGCCACGCAATCTCTCGCGAGATTGGGCCATGTCGCAGCTCTCCTTGTCGCATGTGAAGGCTTGCTTCACGTCGCTGCGAAGAGTGATGACGCCGTTCGGACCCGGCATCTTCATGCAGAGGTAGGTGTAATGTGGGATCGCCATAAATTTGGCAAGCGCAGGCCTTCTGATGATGGCATGGTATGCTATCTCGAAGTCGGCCACCTCAAAAGTGACGTTCTCCGTTCGGAAGTTCTCTCGAGCCCCGAAGGTGACAGGGAGGGAGATGTGCCCGAGTGGTGTAGATGATAGCCCCGGGATGACTCCGTGGAAGGGGCCTGAGCTTGCCTTCAATTCGGCCCTCGGAATCTACATCTCATCCATGGTCTTGGCAAACAAAATATTGAGGGCGCTGCCCCCATCGATGAGGACGCGCTTGAGCCTGATGTTGCGGACCACGGGATCCAGGACGAGTGGATAGCGTCCCGGGTGAACCACTCGGTCAGGGTGATCCGAGCGATCAAAAGTGATGGCCACTTCCGACCATCACAGGTACTGAGGGACTTCGGGTTGAGCCGCGTTGACCTCTCGGTCGGTTAGCTTCTGTTTCCTCTTGGATTCATAGGCTAGCGGTCCTCCGAAGATGTGATTGAGCTCTCCCACAGGGTCTTGGAAAGGTTCGGCATTCTCAGCCGCATTGTTTTTCTTGGCGCTCGATGGACCGGCCTCATCAGTCGGCTTCTTGTTGAGTTGCGCCGCGTACTGCTCGGCGAACTGTTTGTAGATGAAGAGCCTTAGCCGCGTGCTTGTGATTGGGATGATGAGTGCATTGAGCGTTCATGATGGTGTCGTGGCGGCCACTCGGGGCGGCGTTGAGAATTAGAGGTTGCGGCCACTAGATCTTCCGATCGACTTGCGGTCCTTTTGGCCCCGGTTGTTGTTGTTGCCGTTATCCTTCTTAGGATTTCGGCTTCCCCCCTCGCTTGTCTTCCCTCCGTCGGGCCGGTCTTGACGGGCTGCCTTGATGGCGTCATTGGATTTGGCATAGGAGTTGGCCATCTCGAACATCTGTTTCACCATCTTCGGTGGTTTGCGCCCGAACTTCCCGATTAACAGCTCATCACGGACTCCCTTCTGGAAGGCGACGATGATGATGTCATCGGTGATGTTGGGGATCTTGTTGCGCTTCTCGGAGAAGCGCCGGATGTAATCCTTCAGAGGCTCGTCCGGCTTTTGGATGACGTTGTATAGATCGAAGTGTGTGCCGGGCCTCTCGAAGGTACCCTGGAAGTTGGCGATGAAGTGGTCCTCGGCTCGCTCCACGAGCCGATTGAGCATCTTGGCAGTGCTCGTGAGCCGCTTTGGCCGAGTTAGCGAGGGCCACGGCGAGTAATGGCCATAGCCTTGTTGTCACCGCCTGCTGCGCGGATGGCGAGAGTGTAGACGGTAAGCCATGACTCGGGGTCGGTCTTGCCGTCGTACCTTTCTATTCCTGTGGTCTTGAATCCACTCGGCCAGTGCACTCGGCGAAGCTCCCGAGTGAAAGCCGGCACTCCGTCGTCGCCGCTATCGGGTGATCCCCTCCGATCTTCCTGAGTGCGTCGGTCTCGCTCCCGGTAGCGGCGATCGAGGACTTCCCGCATCACTCGATGGGGTCTTCGGTTGGCTGGTTGGGTAGCCGGAGCCGTTGTTGCGGCGAGCGCGGTGGTGGACGGGTGGACGTCCGTGTCGTTTGTCGCGGGAGTCGGCCGTTTGCTCCTGGTACTTCTGCATGGACTCGCGGCGTGGGCCTCCTGGCCTTGTCGTCGACCGGTCTGGCTCGGGCCTCTTATAGTCTCCTGACCTTAGAGGCGGGAGTCGGCTTTTGTCGGGCGTTTCAGCCACGGACTCAGTCGGCCTTCGTGCCGAGGTGGTGGGGTGGCCGTTGGCTGTGGCTGCGACGATGGTCTTGATCTTGTCAAGTATTGGAGTCACGTTGGCGGGTGCCGTCTCCATGACAGTGTCCAAGAGCGTGAGCGCGGCAACAGCGTTCTGCTGTGGCGTCTGGAAGATGTTGGTGTTGCGGACCCGCGTTTGGAGGATGACCTCCAGGGCGGATCGTCCGGTTGCGCGTAGATCTTGCTTCCTCTTGTCAGCCTCTTCCCTGCGTTGCTTCTCCTCTTCGGCCGTTTTGCGCTCTTGCTCGATCTTGGCTCGCTCTTCGTCAGCGAGCCTGCGGGCCATGGCTGAGTCGGACTTGTCTGGCTCAACCATGAGGACATCGAAGCACTTCGGCCTGTAGTCTTTGTGGCAGTCGGAGTCGTCAGCTTCATCTGAGGGGATGCCATAGAGGTCGTCAAAGCCAGCAGAGCTGAGGTATTCGTTGAGCTTCGAAGATGAGCATGAGCCGAAAGATGGGAGGATGACGGCGACCTCCCTCGATCCTGGGTAGCCCGGGTCTGGATCGTTCCAGTCCGAGTCAGAGCATGGGGAAGCGGGCTCCTCCGAGTGGGTCGACCTCAACTCGGGGGAGAGGAGTTTGCCGTAGATCTCGACGGCGTTTGGTAACCCAAACGGCACCGAGAGGTCTTCTTCCGAGTAGATCGTCTCCGTCGGGGAGACGAGAAGATCGGTGCAGATTTCGGCGGTGTTCGGTAATCCGAACGGTGCCGAGTGAAGTCCTTCGTTGGAGCGAGCGGATTGCATCTTGGACTTGAAGATGCCGTCGAAGATCTCGGCACTATTGGGGAGCCCGAATGGCGCCGAGTGGGTCTCTCCCTCCGACTGGTTTGAATCCGAGTCGAAGGAGGAGTGCTTGTCGAAGTTGTCGGCGGAGAAGCCGTGGAATCCTGAAGGAGATCCCATCACGCTTGTCGGCGAGATTGTTGAAGAAGTCTCGACGCGCGGTCCCCTACCTGGCGCGCCAACTGTCTAAACTTGGTTTCGGCAATGTAATTTCTGGGGGTCGCAGTCAAGATCGCCAAGCACAATGGGTTAGAAGGAAAAGAAGGTTTTAGACAGGTTCAGGCCCTCTCGTGAGGTAATACCCTACTCCTGTTTCGGTGGATTCGATCCGCCGAGTGTCTTTATTGATCTCAAGATCTAAGGTTGAAAGCTAAAGGCTCATCAAGCATATGATGTCTGCTATCGCATATCCCTCAAGGGACGCCCCTTACCCCCCTTATATAGTCTTGGGAGGAGGGCTTACAGATTGGAAACCCTATCTTACTCTAAGTCGGTTTCCTCAATCTTACCAAACCGTGACTATAGGTCGTTGTCTTATCTCAATCGGCAATGTAACACCCAAGTCATGTTTGGTTTACGGATATGGCAGGCGCAATATATACCTACCTCCAGTCGGATAAGCTTGCCATGTAGATACCCGATTGCCATAATCTCCACAGAATGGTTAAGCTATTGAAGGGTTGGCACACATCTTGCCTATAGCTTAATTGGTATCGTGAGGCAAAGGGATTTGTGTACACATTACAGGGTCAGAGCCGATATTATACTTCTTGTATACTATGGTGTCAATATGTGCTGCTAGGCGCCGCTATTGACAATCAGCTGAGTTGGACTCAAGCCTAAACCGAGTATACCTGAACCTAAAGGGTAGCACGCTTAAGGGGATAAGAACAGGCATTTGAGTTGGACTCTAATATGGCTCAATTCGGATAAGATTCGATTTAATATAGAGTCCTATGGGCTTACGAAGTCCGGCCAGCCAACTCCATGAGGTTCGGATAGGATCCTATTCGAAATAGAGTCCCGATCGGCCACTAGACCCAGTCGGCCAACTCTATATATAGGGACGAGGGGTAGAGAGTTGCGGAGATTGATTTGCATTGGATTGCATTGAATCGCATTGAACCGAACGCAACAGAAATCGGCGAGTTGAAGATCTCCACGGAAACCCTCCCCACTTCTGAGCCAAACCCTAGCCTTGCATCTTGTGCTAGCACACGGGTGTTAGGCGTTCTGTCCCCGGACGTCTGGATACCGGTAGAGGCACTGCTACATTGTGGTGCTATTCATCGGCTACGAATCGGCTATGGTCAGAGGCATTGGAGCGAGGCGGATGCAGTAGATCGAATCGGCAAATTGGCTGTGGCATATCGGCTCTGGCATCGGGAGTCGGCTACGTCGGATTGGCTACATCGGATGGGTTGTTTGGGGAATCGACTGTCAGCGAATCAGCTGTGATCGGCCAGTACTGTTTCGGATCGGATAGCTCCTGATTGGCTATTTTTGCTGCACTCTACTCCAATCAGTAACGATCTATCGACCCTTATTTGCAAGTGTTCCTGGTTTGCACGGTAGAAAAGTTTTGTTTTAGCTATCGTAGCTTCCGCATTACCCTTCATTTATCCTCAAGATGCACAGGAGG
The DNA here is from genome assembly GCA_019925245.2 of Oryza australiensis. Taxonomy (NCBI): domain Eukaryota; kingdom Viridiplantae; phylum Streptophyta; class Magnoliopsida; order Poales; family Poaceae; genus Oryza; species Oryza australiensis. The sequence goes on along the minus strand of JAIFGZ020000743.1, from coordinate 470,748 downwards.
AGAAACTGGAACTGGTGGTCTCTTTTTGCAGAAGAAATTGGAGGTGTTTCCATAATCTTCAGAAAGATCATCCTTGAATATGAACAGAAACTCAGAAGGTTGAATTTCTTCCTCCTTCGGTGTTTCTAGTTCGGGTGAGGATTCTATAGCCATACCTGGGGATGTCCAAGGCAAAGAATCGGATTCGGCTTGAGAAGTGATCATCATCGCTTGCCTTAACATCTTCTGGCGGTGGCTCACGATATAATTCGACGAAAGAGGTGTTCTCTAAGATATGACTTAGGATTTCCCTTTCTAAGTTTTATGTGAGAAATAACCGCTGGCTGAGATGTCAAATTATAGGGCAGACTCCTTACCAAGACCTGACCAAAAATGTTGTAACAACACATGGTCGGGTAAAGACAAGTCAGGGCCGAATTGGATTAGAGTTAGAAACATAGCCCAGGCTACACCTATAGTCTCCTTCTCATTCTACCAAAAGCTGAGAACTTCTACTCGCAGAGATGTGATACGGGTAAGCGGGAAGAAAGCGAGACAAAATCTATCTCTAAGTTCTTCCCACTCACCGTTTGCTTTCTCTATGGTAAGAGTGTACCATTGTTTCGCCCTTTTGGTAAGCGAAATGGGAAACAACTTCCACTTCAAAGTTCTTTGTGTCATGCCTGGAATCATCAAGCATGAGCACAATTGCTCAAACTCTCGCATATGGTGGTATGGGTTTTCGTTATCACGCCAAGAGAAGGATAGCTCCCGAAGCATGGCTATAAAGCTAGGGCGAAGTTCATAGCAAGATGGAAGAATTGATTCAAAAGAAGATGGTGGCTCATAGAACTCACCCTTCGGAGCTGATAGCCTTTGGATAGATTGCTCCATAATCTAAAAAGAAAAAAGATAAAAAGATACGAGGATGACCTAGACTCTTAGATAAATCAGCAATTGTTCCCCGGTAACAGCACCAAAAATGCTTGTTAGTATTTCTTACGACCAAAGATAAATTCCGCAAGCGCACGGAATACCGTTGTAGCACTTCACCCAGGAAGTATTCCAAGGGTATCGAATTCATGAGGAACGGTGTGGATTATCTAAGGGTCAGGTTCATCCAAGGACACCAAGAAATAAGTAGGCGGAGGTATAGAGAGGATTTCTATGGTTGAGGCTCTAGATAGGTGATAATTACTTTACTTTGTTTACTTACTTTGGCGTCGGCTTACACTTAGTCTACCGAGTGACTCTGGCCTACAGCTCTACTACGTACCCGAAAATGGAGGATTACAAAGGACGGACAGGGCTGTCACCACCTGCCGCCTGTCTCTCCAACCCATTGAGTACGCAGCAAACAAAGGTAAACTCTAGCCTAGACACCACGTATACGCTATCGAATACTACTCTAGTCTTGGCCAAGAACACCCGTCTCCATCAGGAGTCTTAGACTAGAGCATCCACGAATGGACGATGATCCCGTAAGTAAATGCGGTAAAGTAAATTACTCAATTAAAGTATAGCAACCATAGTAAATCGTGAACACTTACTTTATTAGAATCATCTGTCGAGGTACAAAGTCGAAGGTCGGTGCCGAGATTCTCAGCACTCCTCCGGACTACCCCTCACTCTCTAACCTGTTTTGTAAGCACTAGAGACCTAGTACTACGCCTTTGGAGTGGAGCTTTGATCTTCTTGAAGTGTGTCTTGAAATGAAGTGATTGCCCTCCTTATATAGCCTTCATATGGTGGTTTGGAGTCGGTTTGTAATCGCAAAACTCCCATAACCACCATTGGGAGAAGCATTGTGGGCCCTCCGATCCGTAGGAAGCTGATGTGGCGAGCGTTGATTGGTTGGAGTGGTATTTCTTCGCCATGAAAGCGTACTTTCACTTCATTTCAATATATTATTCACCTGCATACAAATAATCACCAACACTCGTGGAAAGAGTTAATAAATAACCCTACTGCTATGTTGATGTGCATCGTTCATTCAGTTTATGCTGGTTTTAATGGTCAGATTTCGGATCATAAGAGCTTGAAGTATATCTTCACCCAACAGGACCTAAACCTCTACCAGCAAAGATGGTTGGAGTTGATCAAGGATTATGATCTAAGAATACACTATCACCCCGGCAAGGCTAATGTGGTGGCAGATACTTTGAGCCGAAAGAGATACTGTAATTCCATCTACACAAAGAGATGTGTAGCAAGTGAAGTTGCAACAAGATCTGGAGCGCCTAAACCTAGGTATTGTTGAACTCGGGTTTGTGGCTACTCTTGAAGCACAACCCACTCTCATAGATTAAATCCGGGCAGCCCAGGCAAAAGATCCTGAGATAGCCGAGCTCAAGAAGAACATGAGAGTTGGAAAAGCCCGAGATTTTACCAAAGACAAGCATGGAATAATCTGGATGGGAGAAAGGTTGTGTGTGCCTAAGGACAAAGAACTAAAGAATGTCATACTCACAGAAGCCCATCAGACTCAATACTCAATCCATCCGGGAAGTACAAAGATGTACCAGGATCTTAAAGAGAAATTCTGGTGGGTTAGTATGAAAAGAGAAATAGCTGAATTCATCGCACTTTGCGATGTGTGTCGGACAGTAAAGGCAGAACACCAATGACTCATAGGATTGATGCAGCCTCTTCAGATTCCGGAATGGAAATAGGAACAGATTGAAATGGATTTCATCACGGGTTTGCCCAAAGCGCCATGAGGGCACGATTCTATTTGGGTCATCGTGGATCGACTCACAAAAGTGGCTCACTTCATCCCGGTGCATACCACTTATTTCGGGAAAAAGTTAGCAGAACTTTACCTATCCAGAATCATGTGCTTACATGTGGAACCGAAGAAGATCGTGTCTGATCGAGGAAGCTAAATCACCTTCATGTTCTGGCAGAAGTTACAAGAAGAACTTAGGAATCGTTTGAACTTTAACACAGCTTATCACCCGCATACTAATGGTCAAACTGAGAGGGTCAATCAAATATTGGAGGATATGTTGAGAGCTTGTGCGTTTGATTTTGGAGGAGCTTGGGACAAAAGTTTTCCTTATGCGGAATTCTCCTACAATAATGGTTACCAGCCAGTTTGCAAATGGCACCGTTTGAGGCGTTGTATGGCCAGAAGTGTCAGATGCCGCTCTTTTGGGATCAGATGGGCGAACGTCAATTGTTCGGGACTAAAGTCTTGAGGCAGCTAAAGAGAAAGTCAGGATTATCAGGGAAAAATTGAGAATCGCGTAGTCTCAACAGAAGAGCTACACAAACAACCATCGAAGAGAGCTCACTTTTGAAATAGGGGACTATGTGTATCTTCGTGTCACACCGCTTCGAGGAGTGCACCATTTCTAGACGAAAGGCAAATTGGCAACACACTTTGTGGGACCATATAGAATCTGGGAAACCCGAGAAGAAGTTGCTTACCGGCTTGAACTTCCACCCAACATGGCTTGTATTCACGACGTGTTCCACGTATCTATTGATGAGAAAATTTCCCACGCACTGGCCTGAGAGATCTACTTAACTCTAGTGTAGGTCCAAATTATTATTTGAGGTTCGTAGGCATGCTAGTTGGTTTGTTCTTGCAACCAACAAGAAACTAACAAAAGAAAACAATGTTAGATTGATAGTTGATCGGCTAATGGCCAATGACATATCGTTTGACATTGTGCCGATGCAACTTGCATTGAATCGGCAGCAACTAGATTGTGGGTTCGAGTCCGATCGGCTGTAGACGTTAACAGAATGTAATTCAAGTCTCAAAGCGTATTTAAACCAAGTGACTGGGATAGATCGGTAGTATACCGAGATAGTATGAATCACTTAGATTTAAAAAATACTACAAGGACAGAATTATACTTGTTCACAGCATAGCCGAAGAGATTAATCTAGCATGTATCGGCTAGTACTCCGATATCGCTTTATACTAAGATATCAACCTGAATTAAATACATTAAACAGGAATCAACCTAATGTTAGGATGATCTAACAGATTGATTACGAGTTTAATATATTTAATTAGCCTGATATCTTGATATAAAGGGCAGATTTAACATATCAAGCAAAACTAAATCATGCAAGATAATTAAATTAGGTAAGATCGGCTGAAACTCCGATGCTATCTCTAATAGCGACCGTGAAGTAGATTAGATATTTATGATTCTAAAAGCGACTTAATAGATCGAACCTAACTGATGCAGCATTAAGTACCGAAAGAAACATAGGATCTAAAATAGCTTAATGATAACCTTTCAAGATGGTACATATACTATATAATCTAGATTAACATTAAAATCTAAACATACCGGCTATCATCTAGCGATTGATGCTAGTCGATTAGGGTATAGACCAAAATATCGATCTAAATTATATAGCATATATGATAACTGTGCAGATTACGATGACATAATTAGAATATCATGACGATGGAAACACTAATCTCGATAATGCAAACCGCTGTGACAAGAATTACCTTTTCGCTGGAGATAAAACGATACAGCCTAACTAGAAGCAAAAACTCGTCGAAACTATTAAAGGGAAAGGTGGCGATGCGCTGATATTGTATTGATCATATGTTGATTGATTATATTACAGGGTCTTGGGTCATATTTATACCCAGACACATGACGAGTCCATGACGGACACGATTACTATCCCTATTACAGATTGAATTACAATATGCCTAAAACAAATCGACATTATCCATAAGAAAACTACACAAAATATCCTAACTTAATAGGTACAATTGCCTTTTCAGAACTTTATCCATAGATGGCAATATCTCTGAAGCACTTGGAAACCGAATCTAGTGATGATCTTCACGCCTTCCCATCGGGATCGGTCATACCTGTTATCCCAATCAGAATTGGCTATACCGGATGTCCTGTCCAACTTGGACTCAGCCGACTGGCTCCTTAGCCGATTTGGACTCAGCCGATGTGCACTCTGTTTCCAAGAACCGCGCACTCTTCCAATTCCTCTTTGATTGTTGCTTCAAACCAGGGGATTTGCTTGCCAAATTTGGTCGTTAACACATGCCCCCCAAATCCACGATATTGATAATGTTGTGGATTTTGTGTGATCCTGTCTTGGAGAAAACCTAGGTCGTATCTGTTTCGGCCATTAGCGCGCTTCTTTAAATAGCTCCCCAAGCGCATCGAAAGACTCACGCCGTTACTTGCACATCCATAGCTCCCAGCCAAAAAATCCCAGAACCTCTCCGGCGATCTCCTCGGAGCTCTCAACAAACCTACGGCGATCTCCCTTTTCGGCGAAAAACTAATTTGCACCAATGGCATCTTCATCTGCCCCCTCCGACACCCCATCGACCGAGTTCGCTGAGGTAAGTTCTATCGCCTGAAACCCTTTTCTTTTCTGCTCATAGCTATAGACTTGTGTTCTTGGCTTCTGAAACTTGTTTTTCTCCCTCCTTCTCATTGTAGCATCTTGCTCACCAAATCGTTGTCCCCAGTTTGCTTAACAACAAGCGGTACTTTCTTGGGCCTATTGGCAACACAGATCCCATAGAAATCATAAATGCCGAAACAAATAGGATGGCTTATAGGATTTCAAACCCTAGTCAGGTACCCTGGAATGGAACCGTCAAATCCTGGTCCTCAACAGACAAATCTTGGCCAGCCTGGTATAAGAGGATGGTAGCCAGCAAACAAGCTCACTGGGAAGAAGTAGGCATAGCTCAGTGCTTGGCTCTCACAATAGCCGACCAACCCAAGGATGAACCCCTCATGTCGGCTGCAGCTTACTTCTGAAACAATACATTCAATGTCTTCCTTTTCTAGCAAGGACCCATGACCCCCGCCTTGATTGATGTATTCATGATAGGCCAGCCTAGATATAATGTCATCGGCTAATCCTAACCGATTCGACGACAAGTGCCAATACTCCTTCAAGACCAAGTCCATTGGGAGTTGGAATTGCTATATCAATCTGAACATGGGCACTGAATCTATCAGCCCTAGAGAACATGTTGCCTTTCTCATGACGGGGTTAGAAAAGTTCATCTTTTGTCGATCTAGCTGCGGCCCTACAACCAACTCGCAGCTTATAGTCGAAGCTCTAGTGTCAAAGACTAAAGTTCCCTTGGGAAAATTTCTGCTAGGCTATCTGTACCAAACCCTCAACCAGGCATCGTCAAAAATTGCAGCCGATTTAGTCATGGGAGCGGGGTCCCCGGTGGTTTCGTAGTTATGGCTGGTCTTGCTTACCCAAAAAATGCGGACCCAATGGGCGATGCCAAGTCGAAGAGTAGAGCCGATTGAGGATGATGAAGGAGAAGAAGTAACTACACGTAGGTGCATGTCCTTTGGAGAGGCTGCTGCTGTCCACCCTGGCTCCAAGATGTCCAGCAAACTTCTAGCCGATTGGTTCACTTTGTTTTATGATGGAGTTTGAACTTGGTTCTTCTATTCAGGTTGCCCAGAGTTTGAACTCCCCACAGATTTCAACTTCAATGAGCTCAACTCAGAAGAATTTCCGAGGCCAAGGGAAATTTTCACCACAGCCATCACTCCTTGCATCTTGCCAATCGACATTCATCAAGGCAGAAACATTTCCAAGTCCTATGAATTCTACTATCCAGCATCGGCTGCCAGACAGATTGGGCTAGGACAACTGCTGATTGGGCTATACTTCTCGGACAAAATCCAAACAAGGGGTGAGATTACCTCTAGACTTATGATGGACAGGCTAATGAACATGGAGGGCCCCCCTCTTGGCAGTATAGGAACCTTGGAGTTGGAACTGAAAATGAGCTCAGCTTTCGACCAATGGTGGGTAGAAATCAAAAGACACAACTTCCATCAGCCATCTTTATGGGGTCTCCTCCGGAGAGGTCAACTCCAGAATACCACATAACCTCCCAGGAATCTGGTTATGCGTGAAATAGTACAGATACAAAAACTTTGTATGTTTTTACAAATTAATAATGTACAAGTATAAGTTATACAATGCAAAAAGACGTGACACTTCCACAGGGATAGCCCGAGTGTAGAGTCGACCTAGAAATCGTACTCGTCATCTTAATCCTCTAGGGTACTTGGGAGTTCTTCTTCAGCTTCAGGGTTTCCTAAAAATATTATATGCAAGGATGAGCGCCAATGGTACTCAGCAAGCCAAACTGAACTTAAACTATATGAATGAATAAATATGCATCACATCTTAAAGAAACAATATGAACCTAGCTCTAGTAAGATTCTATATTATATGTAAATAGATAACATGATATCTTTAAAGAAACAATATAAGCCTAGCCTTAATATGATCTTATACTATATGAATATGCATGATTTCTTAAAAGGAACAATATGAGCCTAGTCTTAATATGATTTTAGGTTCCACTTCTTCCTACAAATATTTATATATGAATAATCAAATTTTAAGACGGCATTTTAGAAAAATTGCTTATGCCGTTAAACTGGATTCACCCATAGACACAACTCCATTGACCGGGAGTACGGCGTATTTGAATACAATCAACCCTACAATGTTTGCCCAGCTTTACCCGAGGATTAACCTTAGTTAGCCAGACTAAAGGGTAACATAACATTTATATAGTTCTAACCTCTTCTGATGTGTGAACGAGACCGACGGACTATCTTAATAGGGGCACCAAACCTAACTAGTGAATGGCGATCAATCCCCTATTTAATAGTTGTTCGTCACACACTTGCCCCGTCTTTGAGAGACCTGTGGACTATCTTAACAGACGGTACCGATCTGATTAGTATCGGCGTTGTTACCCGCTGTTTACATAGTTGTTCTCCAATGGGACTTTGTCAACACTACAATCTCCAATGTTGTTATGCGCATTATAAATCTCCTGAGTCCCGAGGGAGATCGGAGAGAAATATATAAATTCCATGCCGGTATAACCGGTCCATTGGATGGGCGAAACTATGTCTTTATTCTCGCATAAGAGTTTTTATATTTTCTGACATACAACCATAATCATTTAGGTCATATGAATTGATAGAAATTTCATTTACCTATCATATGAAATAATGGATCATTTTTCCATTATATTGTATGAAATATATCTCCATATGACCATTCATATTATATGAGATGATAGGACTTATATTTGCCTATCCATTAAATAATAGATTACTTTTCTTATTTTGCCATATGAAATAACCTCTTATGAATATTAATGAAATATTAATACATGTGATAAGGCTTATTCTCATGGTGATAGTTTTATACCTAGTCTAAGTTATCAAGGTATTTTCTAAGGAGAAGGAGAATATATCTATTAACAAGAAATAATAACCTTCTCCTTTTTTATACATGAACTAATAGGGTATTCCTACATCATAAAATGTTACTCTATATGAGCTAAGATGTTCCTTATGTATGAAATAAAAACCTATATGAACTAAGGGATTCTTATACATGAAGTATTAATGCATATGATAATGCTCATTTTATTATGCTAACAATTTTATGCTTAGCTCAAATTATCAACATATTTCCTAAGGAGAAGAATAATATATCTATTAAAATAAATAAATCTCTCCTTCTCTTTACATAAAATGATACAGTATTTCTAATGCATGGAAATATCTTCTATATGTATTGAGATACATGGAATATTAATACATGTGATGATGCTTGTTTAATTATTTTAAGTTATCAATATTGTTTAAGGAGAAGAAAAATGTATCTATAAACATGAAATAATAGTTCTCTCCTTTTATACATGAAATGATATAATGCTTCTAAAGCATAAAATAACATTCTATGTGAACTAAATGTTAACATATAACATCTAAAGAACATGTAGGACTACATAAAATGATAATTTATAACTATCTAACCCATCCCACGAAATATTTCTAACTAAACTAAATATATTATTAAAACATGATAATTTATTATTTTTAAACGAAATGATCAAGAACAGTCGACTTGTCTTCAGGACCAATGGTCTCAAATCCTTTATTTTCTTGAATAGCAGCAAGGATAGATATGGTTGGGCTTGGTTTCTTTTACGAACTCGACATCGCGATCTATCGGTAAACGATAAAATAAATCAAACAAACAACTTCAAATAAATACCAAAAAATATAGAATTTCAAAAGAGTTTAAAAAGTGATATTTGGGGTTTTAAAAGGAAAGTTATTTGTTAGATCCTAAAACTTAAATTTTAGGCTTGAATAAAATAAGGAAAAATAGGATGAATATTAAAAATATTTTAGAGAGGAAAAAGGGATAGTTTTTTTTTCAAGTTTTAAGTAGGAAGATTGTTTGCTAAATTTTAAATTTTAAATTTGAGCTTGGGTAGAAATAAAAGAATTAGAAGTAATATTTCAAATATTTAAAAAGAATGAGTAGGTTTTGGGAAAAATGGAAGAGATTATAAAATTTGGGGGAAAGTCAAAGAGGTCAAACTAAAAATAAACTAATTTTTCTTAAAACTAGTTTTGGACTTATCTTAGAATAAAATAATTCACAAAGGGTTAGAGTTTAAGAAAATTATTTAGAAAGGAAATATAATTAAATTTGAAGGGAATGAGAGAAATTTAAATAGGGTTTGAAAGAAATGAATGGATCTAAGAATAAACTTAATTTCCTAGGTTTTATTCATTTTTAACTTTCTAATTTTTCTCTCTCTCTTTTTCTTCTTTCTTTTTATTTTTCTCTACTTTTTCCTTTCCTCTATTTTTCTTTCCCTCTTCTCTCTTATTTTTCTTCGCTGTGTTCTCTCTGCTCTTCTCTGGTAGCTCCGGCGGTCGGTGGGGGAAGAGGGCACCGGCGGCGATAAAGGCCTGGAGCTCAGGAACTAAGGTGATCGTCCCCATCTGCATGGCACAAGGAACCCATTTTCGGGTTTGGCTGAGCCGGAGAGACTATGGAGCGGACCGACGACGACAAGGTGGCCGTGGCAGCGGCGGCGTTCGTTGTGGCGATGCTGCGGTAATGGCACGGCCAAAAAAACAAGTGTGGAGCAACTACGGGGTGTGGAGAAGCTATCTAAAGTATTGGTTTGGCGGAGAAGCTTCATAGCGGCCTAGCGACGTGCACGACGGCGGCCGAAACAGAGCAAGTATGGCGGGCTCGCCGGCGGTGGGTCTCCAGCGACTAATTGGTTCGGGCAAGTTAGGGGAAATAGAACTCCAGACATGGAGAGTACGATGGTACCTTCAATTTGAGAAGAGATCAACCGTGGGTGACGAATTTTTGAATTTTCTTCCGGCGGCTAAGGCTAGGGTTCCTCCAGTGTTCTTCAAAATTCGCGCGAGTCGGAGTATGAAATTTGGGGACATTTCGAAGGGAGATAGAGGAAGAAGTGAGGAAGAAACTTTGTATCAGGATTTTGATCCGGGGTGGTCAATTTATAGAGGATTTAGGTCGGTTCTTGGAGAGCGGCAATGGCGGTTCAGTGGGGTCGGTTCGATGTAGATTTATACGATGACGATGGCGATCCATTTGAATGTTGCCACTGATGCAAGGGGATGAAGATGGCTCGAAATCGGTTATGTGCTCTGGTAGGTAGGGCAACACCCACGGTTTGGCGATCGAGAAGCCGCGGCGCTGCTATCGTGCTTGAGCGAGAGGAGGAAGAAGAAAGAAGGAAGGAAAGGAGGAAGGAGGAAAAAGAAAAAGAGAAAACAAGAAAAAGAAGAAAAAGAAAAGGAAAAAGGAAGGAAGGAAAAAGGAATAAAAATAAAAATGGGGAAAAAGGAAAAAAAAGAGAAAGATTTAGGAAAAATTTAGGAGAATTCTGATTTAGAAATTAAAATCAAATTTGGATTTTTTTAAGAAAAATAGAAAACAAGGATTTAATTAATGTTTGATTTTCAAATTAAGATTAGAAAAATTTTAAGAAGAATTTAATTTAAGATTTAAAATTAATTTAAACTTAGTTTTTGGGAATTTCTTAAATTAAAGATTATATTGATATTTTTCAAAAAATATGGGTAAGAATTTATAAATTTTGGATTTTTAAATTAAAAAAGGAGAATAAATAAAGAATGCAAATAAATTTTTGGAGGTTTTAGATGTTTTAAAAATTGAACACACAATAAGCTTTGTTCGCAAAAATTTTCTACGTCAATTTGAGTATTTTTAAAAGTGTAAATTTTAGGGATGTTACAATCTTCGATGTATCGACCACACTCTTCCGGACTCGATCCCCGATGTAAGTATCTTCTTCTCTCTGTCCATTTTTAAAGTCATCGGCTAACGTCTGCTTAATACTTGACCATTGTTCTCCTCTGTTTGCGACAACCAATTCTTGTCCCCCTCATGAAAGCAACTCGGGGATTGAGATCCACTATGCCTCAAGGCGGATTCCAAGCGGAGGACTTGCTCCATCAATCATCGACTTCAACGCGCCAAACATAACAACACTTCAGCATGGCCAAACCCGCGAGGTGCTATCAAGGAAAAAGAGGGCCAAGCCATCGGCTGTTAGTCCATCGGCTGCACCACAGAAGAAAGTGAAGAAACAAAAGACTACACCAGCCGACGACTTGCCTTCACTTGACCCGAGCGTGGAAGAGACCCTTAATCAAGAAGTCATGGAGGAATAAATCGATCAAGCCATCGAGGAAGCGCAGTTGAATCGAGCCACTCAAGCAAGTATGCACAAACACCATCAGCCGATGATCAACATCAACAAGCACCATCTCCTTCAAAGCGTCCTTCCCGCCCTCAACCGGTATGCATCTTTCCTGTCTTGAAGTTTTGGTAATTTAAATTTTTCTTGAAGTTTCTTCATTCTTAACCAAACCCCTTTGCTTGCAGTGCAAAAAATTGGCTCATCGGCAACCACGCTTAGCTTCACCAATAAACTCAAAACTTAACTTCTCCTCTCTTTTTTCATTAGATTGCCGATTCTAACTAACACTTGTCTTTCTATGCAGCCTCCTCAATCTCCATCGGCTGCCCCCCATGTATCAAGCGAACACACTCCATCGACTAGGGGTAGCCATCACGTCGAAGAGGAAGAACCGGCACCGGCTCCCACAGTCAAGGTAAAAAATCTCCTTGAGAGCAAGTCGACTACTTAATTTCCTTGATACTTAAACAATCGTGAATCATGTCTTGCAAGCTTAAGCCGACATGTTCTCCTTTGACATAAGTGAGTTTGTGGATGAAGAAGAGGAGACCACCAGCAAGGCTCAAGTTCCTATATCCGTTGAGCTAAAAGAAAAGCTTTTGGACATTGCTCATCGGCTGGAAGCCTTGTTAGATTACTTGGTCACCAATTGCAGGCCGATCAGAGCCATGTTTGAAGAGATCGAAAGCCAACTCCTAGACGAAATGGCCGATACCATCTCCCATGCCGCCCATCTTGATCAACATCAGCAGAAGCTAGAAAGGACACGGCAGCGGATGGCTGAGAGGAATGCGAAGCAAAGTCCTGAAGCCATGATTGAGGCCAATCGGTAGTGCATCATTGTCGAGAAAACCAAACTGGATGAGCTGATCGCTGGTCCATCTGCTACTGAGTCTAACATCGATCGGCTAAAGAAAAGAGAAGCCAAACTTGTCACCGAGCTGGAGCAATGTAGGGTTGAACTGGCGAGCGAAGAACAAAAGCTAGCCGATCCCCCAAGAGCCACTGAGGAACAAAGGGCCAAGTTAAAAGCTTCAATACAATACTTGGGAGACTTGAGGAAATCATTGAAGACGGTTCCAGGAATAGCTGCAGCCAACGCCCAAACTATAGATTAAATCGAGCAAATCAAGCAAAGGGCGATATCGGCTATCAACAGTCTAGCCGGCAACTGAACCAATTCTTGTAATAGGGCTAGCTCTTTTGTGACTTCAAAACACTTGTATATATTCTTTTGTATTGGCAAACTTCACTTCACGTATAACTCCTGCCGATTTTTACTCATGATGTCCATTGTCTTGAAAAATTTCAAAGTCCACAAAAATTTTGAAGTCCACTTTGTTCTGACTCTAGATATGTATGTGCCTCCCTAATTTTTCAATGTGAGTCGATCATTGACAAAATTACATCTCGAGGACAACACACGAAATCGGCCAACATGTATACATTAAATCATAACTGATCATGATAAGAATGAAATGACTAAGGGCGATATAACTGATATCGGCCATCCAAAGACTATGTAAACACATCGGCTACCATGCATTGGCTTAATACAGCCGAATCATGAGTTGATCCATATACTGGGATAATACTTCTTCAAATATTTTCCATTTAAAGCCCTTCCAAACACCTCTCCATCCATTTCTTCTAGCATGTAAGCTCCCTTGGAAACGCATTTGTGGATTTTCAAGGGCCCTTCCCAGTTAGGTGACCACTTGCCGAATTTATTATCTCTTGTACCAATCGGCAAGATTAATTTTCAAACTAGCTCGCCTTCTGAAAAAGATTTGGGCACAACTTTCTTGTCATAATGACGAGCAACTCTCTCTTTATCCCTAGACACTTTTTTGAAAGCACGCATCCTGGATAAAACCAAGTGTTCCGATTCATCCACCATTAGATTGTGATAATCATCGGCTGTTAACTCATCTTGCAAATGAATCCTTCTTATGCCGATGACACTTTCCCATGGCAGTACAACTTCATGCCCATATACCAATTTGTAAGGAGGCACTTGGATTGATCCGTGACAAGCCATCCAATAAGACCATAATGATTCGGCCAATCGGTTGTGCCAGTACTTTGGATATTCAGAGATCTTCCTCTTTATCAGTTTGATCAACCTTTCGTTGGATGTTTCTGCCTGTCCATTAGCCTGTGCATAATATGGTGAGAATTTCAGCAATTTAATCGCCATGCTTTCTGCAAACTGGACAAACTCATCTGAGACAAAGATAGATCCCTGATCGGTCGTAATCGTCTGAGGGACACCAAATCGGTAAATGATATGTTCTTTGACAAACTCGATTGTGTCTCCAGAATCAACCCTTTTCAATGGAGTTGCATCCACCTACTTTGTGGAATAATCGGTTGCCACCAATATAAACTTGTGTCCTTTACTCGAGGGTGGATTAATCTGACCGATCATATCAATTCCCCATCCTCTGAATGGCCAAGGCTTGATAATAGGGTTCATAGCCGACGATGGTGCTCGTTGGATCGCTCCAAATTTCTGACAATCTTGGCATCCCTTGTAATATTTGAAACAATCTTCCAGCATCATCGGCCAAAAATACCTAGCTCTTCGAAGTAACCATTTCATCTTGTGAGCCAATTGATGAGTACCACAAATGCCTTCATGCACTTCTCCCATTACAACTTTTGCTTGATCGACACTCAAACATTTGAGTAGCACTCCATCAATCGTCCGATAGTAGAGATCGTTGTGGAGCAAAACATATCTCAAAGCCTTGTAACACAATTTCCTTGAAGTCGATTGGGAAGGATTCTGCAAATAATTAGAAACATCATACCTCCAATCATCGGCTGTGATCATTGCGACTTCAACTTCCACATCTTTAGCCATCGGCTTGTAGCCTGATGCCCCTTGAGCCAAGTTGTTTGCTTCAGCATTCTGCTCTCGAGGGATATGTTTGAAAGTTACTAGCTGAAAACCATCCATCAATTCTTGGCACTTTTGATTGTAGATCATCAGTGTGTCATTCTTGCATTCATATTTTCCTGCTAATTGGTTGATGACTAACAAGGAGTCGCCCATGATCTCCACAGCATCGGCTTCAACTTCTTTCAAAAGTTGTAAACCCTTGAGGACTGCATCATATTCGGCTTGATTGTTTGTAGCGTAAGGCGCAATAATATAGGCAAATTCAAAACTTGCCCCCCTGTTTGATACGATAACCAAGCCGATGCCACAACCATGAGTGCAGACTAATCCATCAAAAAACAATGTCCAAGGCACCATGTCGATCGAACCGATTGAATCATCCCGGTGTTCAACAATGAAATCGGCTATCGCTTGACCCTTAACTGCCTTGGGTGCTTGATATCTTAGGTCAAATTCTGTCAAATCAAAAATCCACTTCCCAACTCGCCCTTTCAACATCGGAGCCGATAGCATGTATTTGATTACGTCGGCTTTGCAAATAATGGTGCACTCGTTGGATAATAAATAATGCCTCAACTTTGTACAAGAAAAATATAAGCACAAGCACAACTTTTCCACAGGAGAGTACCTTGTTTCTGCATCCAAAAGCCTTCTACTGAGATAAAATATTGCTCTTTCCTTGCCTTCAAACTCTTGGATCAAAACTGAACCGATTGATTTTTCATCGGCTGATCTTGGCCCTCACTCGGCGGTCTTGGCTGACCGTCAGTTCGTATGGTGCATTCATGATCTCCAGGATCACCCGAAGGGGATGAGATGGCTGCGAGAAAGTTCGTTCCTGAGTACTTAAGGGGAGGAGATGGCGAGAATAGATGAGTTAGGAAATCACCTGGTTTACCGACGAGCTCGAGGAAGCCATGGGAAGCCCGGCCGAAGACTTGGAAGACTGGACGTTGTACTCCTGGATATTGTCTTCTTCGGCCGTGAGTTATTCAGGAAGGACCGAAGAAGCCCATTTATAGAAAGAAAAGATGCGGGTCTTAGATGTGAAAGGTCGCTGCCGACGCAAGAGTCGAAGAGGTCATCATTAAAGACATCAGGAATCGTTGAATAGCTAGCAAGACTGGATACCTATCGCCCAAGACTCACGGGTTCTTGAAGTACAGATTCGGATGAATCGGACTACGAAACCAGATCGGCGGTGCACTCGGGTATTACCGGCCGATAGCCAACCAGACAGATGTTTGAAGGATAACACTAAAGGTCGTGGCGTGATCTCGGGGTCGAAGCCGATTTCGACTCGAACAAGTTGAGGCGCCACACACAGCCGAGAGACAATCTTATCTACAAATGCGGCCGATTATATCTACGAGCGCGGCAACATAAAATCGATAATTTATCACACGCGAGTTGAAGCCGAGTATAAGCACAAATAATTCAGATTATCCGGTCACATTACAGGAACATGACAAGTATGGTGCAGAAATATGAGCTGACCTCGAAAGGTCGGACAAGTTACAGTCTCATTGTTTCAGGCCGACAACGCCGTCCGCCTAATTCGATTGATTTCTCCAATGGCCCTAACGTCGTCGGCCTCAGACCCCGCCACCGATCGGGTGCTCCTCACCAAGTCATGCAAGTGCGCCACAGCCGCCCTGATGCCTTGGCGCTCGGCTTCAATCTTGGCCGGCAGGCCAGCCATGTACTCCTCATGGACATCGATCTCGTTCGCGACTCGAACGAGATCGGCTATCAGCTGATCCCGACGGGTGCGAAGTTGCTCAAGCTTGGCCATCGGCTCTGTCTTCAGGCGGTCAAAGGCGGCCTTTCGTCTCTCAATAGCATCCTTGGTCGACTAGATGGTGGCCAACCACGCTTGACTCTCGCGGCGATCAATTATTATTTGCCGGGCTCGTTCGTACTTGAATTGATAGGCTTCCATGAAGGTCGTCGGCACGATGGCTTCGACTACAGCGTCCGGCAGCTGATCTTGGATGTCTCTGAATCGCGCGCGTATTGAGCCGCTGTCGACCACCAGCGCGTCCAACGAGGCTTCCAGCCGATTGCCAATATCGGCTAAAGTGGTCCTCAGGCCCTCAGCCGACGCAGCAAGCGCTTCCTCGCCGGTGTCACCAGGCTCCTCGAACTCCGACAAATCAAAGTTGAGAAGGTCGGCTATGTTCTGCGGCAAAAAGAGAAATGATCAAGGGCATGCTGGGCCGACAAAGTCGATCATCGAAATTAGTCGGCTTACCGTCGGCGTCGGTGTTGGGGCTGTTGGTTCGGCTGAATTGTTGCCCATGGCCATTGGACCCTCTTCGCCAGCGTTGTCGCTGCAGTCCCCAATAGGCACAGTACACTCGTCGGACGCCTGGGGGGCAGCCGATGGAGACCGCGGGGGCTGCAGAGGAAAGGATTAACAGACAAGTCGATCGATTACCACAAGTAAGGTGGCAGAAGGCGATTACCGATGGCGCGGTGCGAGGAGTGTGACCGGCCAATCTCTTGACCTGTGAGTAATGGTCTGATCAGATGCAAGTGATCATCATGAAGCCAAGCCCGGTGGAGTAAAAGCTTACCGGCTGACGTCTTGTCGGCGGACTTGGGGCTGGCGGAACGTCGGCTAGGGCATTGACCGACTCAGGACTCGGAATCCCGGGTTCGGCCGCCGCCCTGACAGCCGCCGGCGCTTCCTCGTTGGCGGCGGTGTCGAGGAATTGCGCGACGGCTGGATCCAGAGGGGGGAGGCTGTCGGCTGACACGGCTGATTTTGTCTTTTTCACCCTCTTGGGGGCAAGCGCGGCCGACGACCGCAGTGGTGGTGCCACCTTTCTCTTTTGCACAATCGGCTGACGCACCTGCCCTCGCAGCAGCGATGTTAGTTTGGGTGCCCCCCCAGCCGATGGCCGACGGAGCAAGACCGCCCACATCCAGGACGCCTGGGTTGTACTCGATAGGGCGTCCGGAGTCGCTTACCGTCGGCCGCTCTGTCTCCGTCTCCTGCAAAATCAAAAGACGAACGCTAATCGGCTGTGTCAGCCAATCAATTGGAAGAAGAAAATTGTTAGTCTGAAGCAGAAATATACCGAGGGGATCTCGTTGGGCAGAAGCAGGTCGATGTAGTAGGACGACCGTTGGTGGAAGATATGGCGTTTAAGTTCAGACCACCATCGGTCGTAAGCGGTGCTTCTCCTCATTGACAATGTTATCACGGTGGCGTCGCCGAGGGGAGGGCCGGCTATGTTCAGCAGCCGATTCATTACCAAGTCTTGACCAACTGCCCCCTGGTTTCAATCTTATCGGCGTAGAAGAAGCCGATGGGCAGTTGCCCAAGACCGAGCTGCCTCGACGCCGATACCGGGTAATAGAACTCATAGCTCCGGTCCACTGATCGGCCTTGGTGAACCCCAGTTGGCAAGATGCAGGGGGACAAGGAGGCGGCGAACAGCTCCCTGCACCTTGGGTTGTCGGCTGAGTTGAGGTCGTCCCAATTGAAATCAACCGGCAACTCAAACATTCCCCGGTCCGGGTAGAATTACCAGGTACGATTGTCGCGAGACATCCCGTCGTAAAGGGCTGTGAACCATTCGGCCAATAGCTCGGCCGATTGCTTTGAGCCTTCATGGGCGGCGGCTGCTTCTCCGTAGTTCATGCATCGCCTGGTGGTAATCTGGTTACCTTCATCGTCTTCAATCGGCTCTAGCCTTGGGAATCCGGCGTCTGTCAGACGTGGCCGACCGGCTATCTTCTAGGTTGCCAACACCAGCCAGATTTGGAGAAACCACCAGGGGCCATCGGTGTTGACTGGGGCGTTGTTGGCTATTTTCGCGACAGCTTGATGTAGCATTTGATACGAGTAGCCGAGGAGATATTTCCGCAGTGCAAATTCATTCCCATCGGCCAGGATTTCAGCCATGACTTGCCAATTGGCAGTCGGCCCGCAGCTGGATCCGCAGAATACAAACTTCTCCAGCCACATCATATGGAAGGCGTTGTGTTCCCTGTGGCCGACTGTCCCTTCCTTCATATTTTGGGCGATGAAGCCGCTCCACCCGCCAATGGCTTTGGTTTTGAACTGATGTTGGTCTTTTCGGTTCAAGACGCTGGGGTCAGCCGATGATTCATTGTCCAGTCCAGTTGTCATATATACGTCGGCCAATGTAATGGTCATCGACCCTTGCCGGAAGATGAAGGCATTAAAACTATCGTTCCAGAAGTAGGTCGCAGCCGATAGGAGCGGCTCGTCTTTCTCCATGCCAGCGATGGACAATTCCAGGCATTGGGCAAGTTTTCTTTCTTCCCACTGGGCATACTTAGCCGATCGCACCCTTTTATACCATTCAGTCCAGGCTGCATCGGTGGATGGCGACGCTTTGAATGTTCCGTTCCAATGGGAAAGAGATGGTTTGGCGGTGTTAAAAGGGATGCGGTTGGTTTCGGCTATGATGATATCGGTTGGATCTGGGTTACCGATAGGTCCGAGGAAGTACTTCACTGCTTGTGTTGAATTGGGGATAAGTACTTGATGAGACAGGTGCTATAGTCCGGAAAAGGGGAGAAAAGTACTAGTCAAGAATGATTGTGTTTTACGGTTCGGGAATAGGAAAAGTACTAATTAATAAGAATGTGAAGTAAAATGCTACTTGGAAGATCACCGTACGAAGTGTTGATGCAAGAATGTTTGAAAAAGCAGATTTGGGAGTAAAATCGTGGATCGGAAGAAAGTACCTCAGGGAATTCAGTTGCAGCAGCGGTTGAAGCGGTTGCGGCGGCGGATGGAATGGCGGTAGCGGACGGCACAGTGGTTGCGACTGGCATGACGATGGTGGCCGGTGAGATGGAGGTGCTTGATGCAGCAGCGGAGGCCATCGGGATGCTCGGGGACGAAGATGAGTATGAAGAACGTGAGGAAGGTCGACGAGCGCCGATGAAGTCGCTGGAGGAGAGAGAAGGGGCAGGAGGCTTGTTCGTGAAGAAGGCCGAGTACGCGTTGGGAGCGTAGGCGGTTCGGCCAAGGGAAGTGGATATTTAAAGAGCACTTGGGGAGAAGCCGAGGCGGTTTAGGTCAAGAAGGAAGCAAGAGTTTGGATAGACGAGCAAATCCGCAACACTTCGTATTACGGACTTGCGGGGCATGTGTTAACACTGAAATTGTGTAATTGAGTTCCTAAGTTTGTGAAGGCAAAGCGGAATCGGATCGGCTGAAGACAGGAATCGTATTGGCTAAAAAAGGGATCGGCTGCAGGGCTAATCGGCTGAGGATGGATCGAATGGGAGCAGCCGACAGCCGATTTTGAGTCCGGAAGAGATGAAACCATGTCTAGTGCAGAAACTTAAAGATAAATAGAAGATTCAGTTGTTAATTGCGTGTTAAAAGATATTGCCACTTATGGATAGAGTCCTATAACGGCAATTGTATCTGTAATTTAGAGATTTGTTAAACTGTTAGTTGTAACACGGTATGGGTCCGGCTAGGGATAATGTAGTGTTTTAAGCAGTAGTTTAGATAGAGTCCAGGGTTGTTACAGATATTAGTATCTTGGGTATAAATAGGACCCGAGAATCTCTATGTAATCATTCAATCATTCAATCAATTCAATCTTCGGCGCATCGCCAACCTTTTCTTTAGACGAACACTTTGTTTGGCTTCGGGCTGCATCGTTTCGATCCCCCAAGTTCAGGTAAATGTTTGTCATTAGTGGTATGATTCTCTGTTTCTAGTGCTTCCATCGTAATGATACATTAGAATCAATGGTTTTACTGTGTTATATATCATATAACGTATATGAATTAGGTCGATGTTTAGATCTATCTTGTTATTGACTCGTTCTGTTGAGAGCATGCAGTCAATAGGGCTAGATCTAAAGGTTGGCTGGTTCATATGCGGTATCTACCGTCTCGAGAGATATAAATCGGCTGCAACAGATCGGATGTTTCTTTTCATACTTAATGCTGCATCGGGTTCAAACTATTAAGTCGTCTTTAGAACTATCAGTGATCTGTTCATCTGAGATTTGTATTATTTAGAGACAGTGCCGGGGTTTCAGCCGGCCTTAGTTGCCCTAATATGTTTCTTTTAATGAGTTTATTACTAGATTTGTATTAAGACTACCTCTTATGTTAAGATCGTGTTTCTGTCGGACGTTGCCTAATGAAATCGGCCTTTCCCGGGTAGCCGATGGCCGATTCCCGGATCGTACGTTTGATTCAGAAATATTATCTTCATATAAGATTTATCGGAGTATTAGCCGATTCTTTGTTAGCTTTCCAGTATCGGTTAGGTTGTCAATCTGTATATTTATTATTCTTCACTGTATTTGAATTGAGCGGCTGATGCTGTCTCGGTGTAGCTGATCCATTCCAGTCACTTGGCATAAATATGGCTTGGAATAGCATATATACATTCATGGATTTCCTTAGCCGATCCCGTGGGGATCTAACCTAACACTTAACGAGTATTTTCTAGTTTTTTCTTGTTGATTAGCAAATCAAATCAACTGGCACGTCCTGCACGTTGTAGGCAGCTGAGAAGGACCTGCACTGGAGTCAAGCAGATCTCCCATGCCAGCGCGTGAGAGAAATTTCTTGTCAACAGTCATCAGCTGGAGATTTGACTTTGTACCTTTGGACGACCATATCAGACCGAGTTTGGGTAAAGGAATGCAGATACTGACTCTGCAGTTTGTTCATTATCTCCTCAAGCTCGATCTTCTGCTCTGGAGTGAGTTTGTCGATGGTGACAGGAATGATGTTCTCTTGGTCCACCTCAGAGTTCTTAATGTCGACCATTGCGTGTGGTTCGTGTCTTGATGTCCCACCGGGCGTGCCAAAAAGCGTGTTGATGAGAAAATTTCCCACGCACTGGCCTAAGAGATCTGGTTAACTCTAGTGCAGGTCCAAATTATTACTTTAGGTTCATAGGCGTGCCAGTTGGTTTGTTCCTGCAACCAACAAGAAACTAACAAAAGAAAACAATGTTAGATCGATAGCCGATCGGCTAATGGCCGATGACATATCATTTGACATTGTGCCGATGCAACTTGCATTGAATCGACAACAACTAGATTGTGGGTTCGAGTCCGATCGGTTGTAGACGTTACTAGAATGTAATTCAAATCTCAAAGCGTATTTAAACCAAGTGACGGGATAGATCGATAGTATACCGAGACAATATAAATCACTTAGATTTAAAAAACACTACAAGACAAGAATTATACTTGTTCACAGCATAGCCGACGATATTAATCTAGCATGTATCGGCTAGTACTCTGATATCGCTTTATACCAAGATATCAACATGAATTAAATACATTAAACAATAATCAACCTAATGTTAGGATGAATTTTAAGGAAATTTGAGGAAGAACAGCCGAAGAACCCTAACTACCACACCAAGTCAATCTTCAACATTCGTTGCTACCAATCGATTTCATCTCAAATTAAAGGTATCTCTATGTTCCTCATGCCAAGAACTTCAATTTCCCTAACTTGTCTGAGCCAATAGCCACCGGAAAACTCCTCGCCGGCGAGCCCGCCGAACTTGCTCTATTTCGACCGTCACCGTGCACGTCGCTAGATCGCTATGAAGCTTCTCTGGCCAAACCAATGCCCTAGCCAGCATTCCCGTACCCCATAGCTGCTCTCATACCTCCTGCTGTGGCCGTGTCATCGCAAGAAAGTCACCACGACGAGCACCGCTGCTGCCACTGCCGGGTCGCCGCTGCTAGCTCAGCTCGCCGCCTCTCCGGCCCGGCCGAGCTCGAAAATGGAACCCTCGTGGCTTATAAATGGAACCCTCGAGCTCCGGCTGCCCTCGCTGTCGCACCCTCTCTCCCTCACCAACTGCCGACGCCGAGGAAGAAACAGAGAAGGGAGAGAGAAAAAGAGAGGGAAAAGAAAGAAAAGAGAAAGGAGAGAGAGAAAAGAGAAAAAGGAAGAAAAAGAGTAAAATTAGGAAAATTTAAAACTAGAACCCTAGGAAATTAAATTTATTTAGTTAATCAATAAACCCCTTCATTCCTTGCAAATTTTAAATTTATTTACATTTCCTTTCTAAATAATTTTCAAACTTTTAACTCTTTGAATTATTTTATTTTAAATCCAGAAATAAATATTAGGAAAAATTAGTTTACGATTCTTTTATTCCTTTCAAATTTCAAAATTTCTCCTATTTCTTTCAAATTTATTTCCTCTTAGAATATTTTTAACTTCTAATTCTTATAAATCAATTTATTTTAAAACAAACCCAAATTTTAAATTTTAGGATATGACAAATAACCCTAGAAAAATAGTTTGACCCCTTTGACTCCTTCCAAATTTTATTTTGTAATTTTAAATTCCTTCAATTTATCTTAAATTATTTATTTCTTCTTTTTAAAATATTTAAAATATTGCTTCCAATTATTTTTATTTTTATTCAAGCTCTAAACACCAAAATCTAACAAATAATTTTCTCTTTAAAAACTTCAAAAATCACCTTTTAAATTCTTTTTGAATTTCTATACTTATTTGGTGTTTATTTTGAGTTGTTCATTTGATTTATTTAATCGTTTGACGATAGATCGTGACGTCGAGTTCGTAATGGAATCCAAAGTCGACCATATCGTCAACGCTAACACTTTCACTATGTTCAAAGAAAAGAAAGATTTGAGACCACCGGTCCTGAAGGCAAGTCAAACTATTCTTTGATCATTTATAAAGGTTTAAAATAATAAGTTATCATATTTTAAATAACATATTTAGATAGAAATATTTTGCGGGATGGGTTAGATAGTCGTAAGCTATCATTTCATATAGATTTAAATATTCTTTAGATACTATATGTTAATACTTTATGTAAGTATAAGAATCCTCTAGTTCATATCGATTCATATTTCAGTATTAGGAACACCATATCATTTTATGTATACAAAAGGAGAAGTTTATTATTTCATGTAATAAGATATATTCTCCTTCTCCATTAGATAACATGTTGGTAACCTAAAATAATAAAATGAGCATTATCACATACATTAGTACTTCATGTCATGGTTAAAGAAAGATATATTAATACTTCAAACAGTAGAATAAAAATGAATCATTCATATGATAGGTAAATGAAATTCCTATCAATTCATATGACACAAATTATTTTGGCTATATGACGAGAAAATATAAAAGCCCTTGTGCCAAAATAAGGACATAGTTTCGCCCATCCGTTGGACTGGTTATACCGGCTTAGCATTTATATATTTCTCTCTGATCTCCCTGGGGACTTAGGGGATTTGCCTTATATGTGTGAAATCATTGTCATGATTAATATTTGTGATGAACAATTGGCTGTGCAAATAATTTATTTAATGAATTAGTTTGAGAATATGTGTGGATATTGGTGTGAGTGTGTGTGTGTCTAATGTGGGTCAGTTTGTGATATCTCTGCTTAGAACGATTGTTTTGTCTGATTGTGTGCAGGATTCTTGGAGGTCAACTTCGGTCAATGGTGGGGATCGGGACTAGACTCAGGGAGGAGTTGAGGTCCAGACGATAAGGATGCCGAGTGACGAAGTTGGATATAAGATGACACACGGTGGATGGACATCGTGTGGGAGAGATCTTCGCAACAAGCTTTACAAGGTATACGTGCAAGCATCGGTGTTTGTGACGGAAATTTGTTGAGAGAAATCAGGAGAAGGAAATAGGAGAATAGCATGGTTGCTGTACGGTTGCTGCTACAGTACTTGGTGTTTGTAGCTTGCATATACGCAGTTTGCATGTGTGATCGATAATGTGGCATGCAGCGGTACTGTAGCATGCAGCATGCATGCACTGTGTTTGGTGGCCGTTGCGTATGCTGCAGGCAGTTGTCAGGAAGCCAAGCCGGGTGGAAAAATGCAGGTCCACGGCGAACGTGCATAGGCAGGTTGGCCGATGCGGAGTGGAAGCAGGAATCCGACTCGGTGGCTGCAGGTTTATAATTTAAAGATTACAATTTATTTGGTAATTGAGAGACGTCTTATTCTTAATAGGAGTTCTACATCTATCTTGAGTAAGAGATTTTTATGTATAAACAGAGAGGGAGGGTATGCCTCCTAGACATCGATTTTAGAGAGACACAAGTTGAGAGAAAGTTAGAGTTTTGAGTTTAGTTCGAGATTTTTGTGAGGAGTATTGTTGTTGCACTTTGTAAACACTAGTTGATGCAATAAAGTCTACATCTTCAAGTTTGTCATCTACCGGTGTTTCTGGATCCCGACGGTCTAACTGCATGCTAGGCGATGGTCTGATCGGTGGGAAAGTGGCGGTCTGTCCACAGGTGTTTCGACGGTCTGACCGGTGCACTAACGGCGGTCTGACCGACGACAGGAGAGCGGTTTGACTGGCAGCGATAGGACTACATCGAGAAATCCGTTGATTCGAGGGTAATTTTTATTTTCGCTAAAAGTTTTTTAGGTATTGGTTTTCCCTACCATTCACCCCCTCTCTGGTAGGTTTCTTTGGTCTTGTTCGATCCTACATGTGGTATCAGAGGCTCGTTCTTGTTTTGATATTTGTTGCCTTTCTGATCTATTTGCCATGGCTAAAAAGTTTTCAAACAAACCTCATATTTTCAATGGAACCGACTTTGATTATTGGAAGAAAAATATGGAATCTTACATAACATCTCAAGGATATGATATTTGGCTAAAAGTTGCACAACCTTATGAAATCCCTGAACGCATTGATACTCCTGTTCTCAAATTAGATTTTGAATATAATTGCAAAGCTCGCAATATTATTCTTAATGCAATTTCTCACTCCGACTTTGATCATGTTTCGCATCTTGCTACTGCTAATGAGATTTGGAAGGCTTTGAATGATTTTCATACTGGGTCTTCAAACATTAAAGAGTTGCAAAAAGACGTTTTCAAAAAGGAGTACATTAAATTTGAGATGACACATGGGGAGTCTTTGGATGACTATCTGGGCCGCTTTAACAAAATTTGAGTAATCTTAGATCTGTTGATTCTTCTTATGATGCTAATTATTCTCAGTCTGAGGTTGCTCGTCATTTTATGAACGGTCTTGATATGAAGATTTGGGATGTTAAGGTTACTTCAATTAAGGAATCTGTTGATATGAACACTTTGACTTTGAATGTTCTTTATACTAAACTAAAAACTTATGAGATGAACATTCTTTCAAACAGGATTGATTCAAAATCGTCTGCTTTAGTGTCTTCTTCTGCATCTTCTGATTCTACTTCACAGTTGATGTTTGCTTCTTTCTCTGCCATGTCCAAGGATCAACTGGAGGAAATCAGTGAGGAGGACTTGGTATCGCTTGTTAATAGAATTTCTTGAGCTGTGCATAATATCAGGATCGGGAGAAGAGGAGGACAAATCCGGTGCTTCGAGTGTGGACAACCAAGACACATTCACTCTCAATGTCCCAAGGCTGGAAAAGGTAAACAAGAGGAGGTGAAGACTCAAGATGGATCCAAAGATGCTAAGCAGAACAAGAAGCAGGCAAAGAACATGAAGATGAGAAAGTACTACCAGAAGGCCTTGGATGAAGCGTTTGCAGCTGTGTAGGGATCCAACGATGTTAAGTACTCAGATGATGATGAGGAAGACAAAGGAAAGAGCGTCGCTGGAGTTTGTCTCATGACAAAATTTACTATAGATTCTAATGAAGAAATGAGGTAATGAGCGCTCCTAGTGTTGAATATCTTCAAGAAGTGATTGCTAGACTTTGTTACAAGATTTCTAAATTTGAAAAGAAGATTAATCAACATGAAGTAGTTATTGATTCTCTTAAAACTGAAAATAATAGATTGAGATCTCTTGCTTCTGATAATGATGATTGCAAATCATGTGAAGTTTTATTTACTGAGATTAATTCTGTTAGAGAAGTCAATTTAACTACTTGCAAAAGGCTTGATGCTGAATCTAAGATATCTAGGAAGCTTGAATCTTGTCTTGCTCTTAGCTTTGCCATGAACACTAGATTGACTGATGAATTGTTTTTAACAAAAGGAGCTTTAAAGAAATGTCAAGTTGCCTTGTTTGCTAGCTCTATTTTTAATGCAACTAGCTCTAAAAGGTTAATCTAATGCAAAACCTTGCTCATCATGTCTTGATAATGATTGAAATTAAAAGATGTCTTAGGTCGTGTTAGGCATATGGAAGAAACTGTTAAGCAAGACGAAGTGTTTTCTTGTCAAACTTGTAGAAAACAGAAAGGTCTTTCGGATGCTTGCAAAAATAGTGCTACTTTGACTTAAGTGATTTCTTACATAAAAAAGTTCTTTGCAACGTTTTTCTGATGGAAAAAAGAATCTCAACATGATTTTGGATCAATCAAAGGTTAGCACAGACAACCGAGGTTTAGGTTTTGATCCCTATGTTCACTTTTCTAAGCATCCCCCTGCTGTTTTGAGTATAACTAAGAGAGGTGAAATTTTGACTAAACCAGAACCTAAACCCATTGTGTTTAAATCTACTGGCATCATGACTTCTTTGAATGCATCATCTTCCAAAACCAATCCTGTGATTGCAAAACCTCTTGTTGCTACTTCTGTTGCTAAACCATCTATTTCTACTTGTGCTTCTAATCATCGTGAAAAATACACTTGTTCGTTTTGTGGAAAAGATGGACATTTGGTTGGTTTCTGTTTTAGGCTTGCTAGGTGTTGATGAGACATTTGATTCCCACGCACTGGCCTGAGAGATTTGCTTTACTCTAGTGCAGGTCCAAATTGGTCGCCTCTGGTGAATTAAAGGCGTGCCAATTTGTTTGATCCTGTAACCAACAAGAAACAAGAAATGAGCATTAAGTTGGAATTAGATCCTACGGGATCAGCTGAAGACATCAATCAACATATAATTGTTATTCCAAAACACATTTATACTAAGTGATTGGGATAGATCGGCTATGCTGAGACAGTATAAATCACTTAGGCTAAAGATGCACTAGAATAATAATTATCTGCATTGATAACCTAGCCGACACTGCAGATCTAATGTGAATCGGCTAATACTCCGATACATTTCATAAGAAGATATTAATCTAATCTAAATGCGCTAAACCTAGATCAATCGGCTGTCAGTGTAACTCGATAGATTGATACTGGTTTAGGGCATTTAAACAGATTAAGATCTTAATATAAAAGGTAGTTTTAATATATCTAATAGCAATTAAAACTAAGAGATAACTAAAACAGATAAGGCCGACTGAAACACCAGCGCTGCCTCTAATGATAAACATTAAACTAAACAGATCTTAATAGTTCTTAGAGCGACTTAATAGGTCGATTAGATGCAGCATTAAGTACAAAAAGAAATACCAGATCTGTATAAGTCAACATGAATCCCTCGAGACGGTAGACACGACATATAATCTAGTTCAACCCCTGGACCTAATCCATCAGTTGCTGTCTTCAGAAGGAAACTAGCCGATTGCGGGATAAATCTAGGCATTGCCCTAGATTATAGTCCACGTATGATAAATTGCGTAGTTTATAACCTCGGAACTAGAGTATCATAATGATGGAAGCACTAGTTCCTGCGATACAAACCACTAATGACAAGGAATTACCTTGTTCGGAGGTCGAACCCAATGCAGCCCAAGCAAGAGCAAGAACTCATCAAAAATAAAAAGGGTGGCGATGTGCCGAAATTGGTTGATTGTGTGTTGGTTGATATATTACAAAGAGCCCTCGGGTCTTATTTATACCAAGACATAACAATATCCGTGTAGGACACAGTTTCTACCTTATCTACTATTTACAGTATGACAATATCTCGGGACGCAGTCCCATGCTGTTTTACAAAAGGAAAATCTATACAACTTCCTAATTTACAGATATAATTGCCGTTACAGGACCTTATCCATAGATGGCAATATCTTTAACGCACAATTTGGAGACCGAATCCAATACTTTATCTTCAAGTTTCCTTTTTGGGACTGGCTTCACTTCTATCCCAACTCGAAAAAGGCTATCGGCTAACTTGGTCCGATTCGGACTTAGCCGACGGGCTCCACAGCCGATTCGGACTCAGCTGACACATCCTCTGTTTCTCCGCAGATTGCGCTCCTAATCCGATTCCGCTTCAATCTTGGCCCTGAACTCGAGGATTTGGTTACCAAATTTGGTTGTTATCACATGCCCCCCAAGTCTGTGATATGATAGTACTGCAGATTTGACGCTGTTTCGAACTCCCGCGCAACTCTAGGTTGAATCTGTTTCTTCTGTCACGAAAAACTCTTTAAATAACACCCGCCTTTGCACCGAACATGGCGACGCTATGGCTTTTGCATCCTCAAGCCCTAGCCAAAAAAACCTTTCTGCCTTCTCGGCGACCCCGTCGGGAACCGAAGTGCGACCTCACAGATGAACCCATCCACCGTGGTGATCCCCTCCATTGATGTCGTCTTCAAGCACTCGCTCCGACACGGCTCAGGCAGAATACCCTGAGGTAATTTCCATCAGCTGTAGGCCCTTATTCCTTGCAATTTGGCTTTTTACCTTCTGTAATCTTGTTCTGCTATCCTTTAATTTGTAGCATCTCGCTCACCAAATCGCCATCCAGACCTTCTTAGTCCAAATTAGTTCTTATTAGGGCCGATCGGCAACCTAGACCCTAGTGATTTCATCAATGCCGAAACAAACTGGATCCCCTTTAGGTTTTCCTCTCCTGACCTGGCCTATTGGTCTGGCGCCTTCAAGTCCTGGCCTTCAACAGGCAAATCCTGGCCGGCTTGGTACGTAAGGATGTCGGCTAGGCAGCAAACTCATTGGACTGAGCTAGGCATAAGCCAGTGCCTAGCTTTAACAATAGCCTACATGCCGAAGGATGAACCCCTCCTATCGGCTGTAACTTACTTCTGGTCAGATACGCTGAATGTGTTTTCGTTTAGACAAAGGCCGATGACGCCAACTCTCTTGGATGTGGCAATGATTACTAGACTTGACATAACTTTCACAGTCGACCCAACCAACCTCAACATCAAATGCACTCATAATTTCAAGACCAAGAGCATAGGAGGCTGGAGCGGCTTTATATCTATGAACATGAAAGATGGTCCAATCTCTGAGAGAGAACATGCAGCTTTCCTCCTGATGTGGCTAGAAAAATTTGTATTCTGCGGATCAAGCTGCGGGCCGACTAGCAACTGGCAGCATGGAGCCGAAGCCCTGGTGAGCAAGAAGCAAGTCCCCTTAGGAAAATACCTGCTCGACTACTTGTACCAAATGCTGAGCAACACATCGGCTAGGCTGGCTTCCAAGCAGGCCGTCAACGCAGGAGGACCCTGGTGGCTACTACAACTGTGGTTGAATCTTCACACTTATCAGGTCGCAGAAAGGCCATCTCCACTAGAAGCCGATTTCCCCTTGATTGAGCCATGGTTCGAAGATGACGAAGAGGTAACCACCCGCCGATGTCTGTCGTATAGGGAAGCAGCAATAACTTATCCTAGATCGAAGCTGACAGCCGATCATTTCAAAAATTGGTTCGGCAATCTGTATAGCGGCTTCCCAAGCAGCTCGAGGATATGGTTCACCTATGAAGACTTTGACAAATTCGAACTCCCAGACGATCTTCGGCTAGACGAGCTTAACTCTGGAGAATATGAAAAGCCGAGGGAGATTTACATATTGGCCATAACGCCTTGCATCCTCCCCGTCGGCATCCATCAAGGGTGCAACGTCAAGAAATCATACGAATTTTATCATCCAATGATGGCTGCGAGACAACTTGGCATGGGCCAACTGTCGATCGGCCTCTATTATTCAGACAAGATCCAGGCCAGGGGCAAAATCGAAGGAGACATCATGATGCATCAGCTGCTCAACATCCCCGGTCCCCCTCTGGGTAGCATTGACAACATCGACTTAGCGGTGACAAGGACAACAATCTTCACTGATGGTGGAATGAGTGGAAGCGGCACTTGTTTCATCAATCGGCCTCAATGTACTTGATCATCGTCGATCCGGAGATGACCCCATCGGTAAGTGTCTTCTCTTTTTAGTTTCCTTCAACCATTACTCGCATGTTTGACTAACCAGACCTCATTCTTTTGCAGACAACCGATGCCTCCTCCCCACACGCAAGCAACACAGGAATAGAAATCTTCCATGCTCTGGTGTCTTTGTCCGGCGACTTGGGGTGGCCCCATTGATCATCGGCTTCCACATGCTGAAGGTAACAACACTCCTTCATGGCCAAACCCGTGAGCCGTTCCATCGGCAGAAGAGGGCGAAGCCGTCAGCTGCTGCTACCCCGGCTACAGAGAAAAAGAAACGGGCTTTGAAGAAGCCGAAGCCAACTCCAACCGACAACATGCCTCCAGTCGATCCAAATGTGGACGCAATCCTTGAAGAAGAAGTTAGGGACGAGGAGATGGACCAAGCTATTGATGCTGCCGCAGCCGAAACGAGCTCTTCAAACAAATATGCCCGGACTCCATCGGCTGAACAAACCATCGAAAAGACTCCGAGCCCTCCGAAGCGCGCCCCTCGTTCCCAACCGGTAAACACCTTTCATTATTTGATCTCATCACCTTTTCCAAGTTCATTCTTTATTGGCCTTTTGTGTTTGTAGGCAAAGAAAATGACCGCCAAGAAGAAGACAGCTCCTCCTCCCTCGGTAAATTTTGGCATCCCTAATTTTCTCTTGTCAACACAGCCGATTTCTTACTTGTATCTTTTTTCAGCCTCCTCGTGCTCCAACACCTGCCCCCCATGTATTGAGCGAACACACGCCAGCGGCTACAGGTGGTGGTGAAGCCGAAGACGTGGCTGTTAGTGATATGCCCTAGAGGCAACATGGAGATGTTGGATATCATGGTCAATGTTTATGTATTTATGAATGAAGTGTTATTCAGTTCCATGAAATAGACATCTTGTATTGATCAATAAGTACGTGACTTATTTATGAGACTCTATATGTATGAATCTATTTCAAAATGATCCCTGATCATATATCATATTAATGGAACTAATATGATTCTAAGGTCGGCATGTTTATTGATTGATGATCATGTCTCATTGATCATGGATATGGAGATACCAAATCAATAAACATGGACATATGTGTTAGAGAACACATTGTTGGATAGACCCACCATGAGACACTACAGGAATTAATGTGTCATTAGTTGGTCTTAGGTAGTGTTGGTACAAAGTCCTTAGACCTGAGATCACCATGGATTCCAACATGTGTAGTAGCCTACTTTGGGACTACCAAACGTTATTCCATAACTGGGTAGTTATAAAGGTAGTTTTCGGGTTTGCTATGAAACATGGAGTGGGATGTGAGTGATCAAGATGGAATTTGCCCCTCCTTTGGAGAGATATCTCTGGGCCCCTCGAGGTAATGGATTATGGAAATGCATGGCCATGCTAAGTTGATTGAGGAGTCAATCAACAGACAGATAATCCAATACGGTTCGAGTGAATGGTTAAGCTATTGAAGGGATGGCACACATCTTGCCTATAGCTTAATTGGTATCGTGAGGCAAAGGGATTTGTGTACACATTACAGGTTCAGAGCCGATATTATATTCTTGTATACTATGGTGTCAATATGTTCTACTAGGCAACATTGTTGACAGGTCGGCTGAGTTGGACTCGAGCCGACGATCGGCTAAGTTAGACTATAGCCGAAACCGAGTATACCTGAACCTATAGGGTCGCACGCTTAAGGGGATAAGAATAGGCATTCGAGTTGGACTCGGATACGGCTCGATCGGATAGGGATCCGATCGGATAGAGTCCTGTGGGCTTACGACGTATGGGCGGCCAATTCTATGAGATTCGGATGAGATTCGATTCAAAATAGAGTCTGATCGGCCACTAGTCCCAGTCGGCCAACTCTATATAAAGGGGCGAGGGGTGGAGAGCTGATATAGATCAAGCACATCAATTGAAGTCAATTGCACCGAAATCAATCTGATCACACGTGGCTTTAGAAGTCGACGAGATCAATCTCCACAGAAACCCTCCCCACCTTCGAGCCAAACCCTAGCCTTGCATCGCATGCTAGCACACGGGTGTTCGGTGTTCTGTCCCCGAACGTGTGGATACCGGTAGAGGCGCTGCTATGTTGCACGCTGTTGATCGGCTACGAATCGGTTGTGGTGGAATCGGCTGCGGTTGAGCGCATCGGAGCGAGGCGCGAGAACACGGTCAGACGACTCGGCGAATCAGCTACATCGACGAATTGGCTGATTGGTGAATCGGCTGTCCCCAGGAGTCGGCTGTCGACTTGCGAGAATCGGCTATCATCGGCCAGCACGTTCCGATCGGATAGCCCCGATTGGCTATTTCCGCCGCATACTCCAATCGGTAACGATCTATCGGCCCTTACTTGCAAATGTTCCTGGTTTGCGCGGCAAAAGATTTTGTTTTCGGCTAGCGTAGCTACCGTGTAACCCTTCAGTGGTATCAGAGCTAATCTTGCTTAGTTTGGGTTTTTGTTTGGATCTGGAACAAGTTTTGCACACGGGTTGATTAGATCAAACGGTTTTATGGGATCTGTTGAGGAGAGTAGATGGTTGTTGCGTTCCTTGATAGTGTATCGGAACGGCGTAATATGATTACGTCGAAGCAATATCCATAGAACTCGGTTTGAGTCAGCTTCGAGATAGCGTTCCTTGATAGTGTATCGGAACGGTATAATGTGATTATGCCGAAGCTATCTCGTAGTCCGATCTTGTTTGTTGCCTTGCGCCTACGCAAACCATCTCCCTTGATAGTGTATCAGGACGGCATAATATGATTATGCCGACATGGTTTCCGTAAGAGATTTCATAGATTGGATCTATGAATTTCGTAAGCGGGACCGCCATGTGCGTACCCCTTTTAGGTTGTCTTGATGCCGTTTCTCTGCGATAGGTAGAAAACGTTCTACGCCTAACTTGTTTTTGCAGAGAATGCTTCGAGATGGTATGGCCCTATTGTATGTATGACATGTATGAGATGCATGCGATGCATGTAATATTCTTTCATATGTGCAATCCCTGTAATATTCTTTCATACGTGCAATGCTTGTAATATTGTTTCACGACCTGCGAGTCGATGTTATCTTCAATTAGAGCTTCTATAGTAGTAGCTTAGTTTGAAGATATCAAGCATTTGGCACTTGGAAGAACGGTGATGAAGATGGAGATCCTCTACACCGACATGGAGATGGAGATCACCATGTGAAGGGGGCCATACTATTTCATTATATGCTATTCTACCTGCTTTCATATATGTGATATGTTTGTTTGATAGGATAGCATCCCTCGCAAAATTAAGTAGTAATGATGCCCTTCCAAATGTTGCACCCGTCACCGTTATGCTCGTCAATGGTGGGTCGCAAAGCGAGTGCCATTCTCTATCATAACACAAGGGGGTATATGCCGAACATATATAGCAGGAGCATTTGGTTTACTTAACAAGGCTATCAAAACAGTTTTGGGCCTTGTGGCATAGGTTGGGGCCGGGGCATGGAGATGCCACACCAACAACAAGTCACATAGAGATGTGATTACCAAGGAGTTGCTTACCGATGTTATTAATCTTCTAGCAGTGATGCCAAAGCTCACTAGAAATTAACTAACATGTGGATCTTGACCCAATACGTAACCTAGAGGGAAGGTGTAAAATATGTAATGGGAGTCTAATGTTAAATTGTTTAACAATAGACATAGCATAAACATTGTGCTAAACTTTGCTTTTTCATTGTAGAATAAATGGCGGCTAATACTACACCCGGTACCTTTAATTTGTGATCTATTCTAAAAAGGAAAAATTAAATGGAACAAACTTTATGAATTGGTATCGCAACTTGAGAATTGTTCTCAAGCAAGAGCGTAAGGAGTAAGTTCTTGAAGTACCCTATCCCGAGGATTTGCCTAATAATGCCACTTACGCACGGAGAGCTTACGAGAAGCACACTAATGATGCCCTAGATATAAGCTGTCTCATGCTTGCTACAATGTCCCCGTGCTTGAAGCAATATGAGAGCAATGCTCGGACTATTATTCGGGGTGCGTGGCATATTTGAGAACCAAGCTTGGGCCGAGAGGTTCAACACCTCAAAGTCCTTGTTTGTGTGCGGGCTTGTTGAGGGGAATCCCGTCGATCCGCATGTGATAAAAATGATTGGCTACATTGAGAGTCCGGAAAAACTAGGTTTTCCCTTAGCCAAGAGTTGGCTACGATGTGATTCTCCGGTCGCTCCCTCAGAGCTTCGAGCCATTCATATTGAATTATCACATGAACCGTATGGATAAGACCTTGGCTGAATTGCATGGGATGCTAAAGACAGTGAGGAGAGTATCCGAAAAACGGTCATCATGTGATGATGATGCGAAAGGCTAAGCGCAAACCACTGTCAAGAAACTTTGCACCAAGAGGAAGCTAACTCCCGATGATATCGCGAGTGCCTCCAATGCAAAGAAGGGCAAGAAGGGTCGGCGCATCGGATGCCGTTTGCTTCTCTTGCAAGGAGACATGCCACTTTGGAAAAGGAACTGCAAGAAGTACATGGAGGATCTCAAAAAGAAGCAAAGTACGACTTACGCTTCGGTATTAATGTTATAGACATTAATCTTTCTACTTCACCTCTGACTCTTGGGTATTTGATACCGGATCGGTAGCTCATATTTGCAAATCGTTGCGGGAATGAGAAGAAGTAGAGGCTTAAGAAGGGTGAGGTGAACTGCGCATCGGCAATGGAGCAAGCGTTGCTACGGTTCTGTGGGCACGATACCACTTCATCTACCTTCGGGATTAGTTTTGGAATTAAATAATCATTATTGTGTTCCAACACTATGTCAAAACGTTATTTCCGCTTCATGTTTGCAAGCGGAAGGATATGATTTTAGATCAATGGACAATGGTTGTTCAATATATCTCAAAGATATGTTCTATTTTCATGCTCCATTGTTGAATGGATTATACGTTTTGAATCTTGAAGCGTCTCCCATCTACAACATAATACGAAAAGGCAACTCTCTAATGATACAAATCCCACGTTTATCGGCATTGTCGCTTAGGTCATATAAATAAGAAACGCATGGAGAAGCTCCATAAGGATGGATTGCTTCACTCTTTTAATTTTGAATCATTTGAGACATGTGAGTCTTGTTTACTTGGTAAGATGACAAAGGCACCTTTCACGGGACATAGTGAGAGAGCAAGTGACTTGTTGGCACTCGTACATACGATGTATGTGGACCAATGAGCTCAACGGCCGAGGTGGTTATCGGTACTTCATTACCTTTACCGATGACTTTAGTAGATATGGTTATATCTACTTAATGAGGCATAAGTTTGAATCCTTTGAAAAGTTCAAGGAATTCCGAATGAAGTACATAATCATTTACGGAAAACAATCAAGTTTCTATGATCGGATCATGGAGGGGAATACTTGAGCCAAGAGTTTGGTAATCATCGAAAGATTGTGGAATTGTTCCACGCTTGACTCCGCCAGAACTCCACAATTGAACGGAGTGTCCGAACGGAGAAATCGCACCTTGTTGGACATGGTGCGGTCGATGATGAGCCAAAGTGATCTTCCGTTATCCTTCTAGGGATATGCTCTTGAAACAATTTGCGCTCACACTAAATAGAGTTCCATCTAAGTCGGTTGAAAAGACACCATATGAGATATGGACAGGGCAACCCCCTAGTCTCTCTTTTCTCAAAATTTGGGGATGCGAAGCTTATGTAAAACGTTTACAGTATGACAAGCTCACACCCAAATCTGACAAGTGCTTCTTTGTGGGATATCCTAAGGAAACTAAGGGATATTACTTTTATAATCGGGAACAAGGCAAAGTGTTTGTCGCCCGACACGGTGTCTTCTTGGAGAAAGAGTTTCTTTCAAGAAGGGTTAGTGGGAGTAGGGTGCATCTTGAAGAAGTTCAAGAAACACCAGAAAATGTTTTAGCGACCACAGAACCACAAGAGGAGCAAAGTGTTGCGCCACCAGTTGTAGATACACCAGCCCCACGGAGGTCTGAAAGATCACGTCGTGCGCCTGACAGGTACACAAGTGCGGAACAACGTGATATATTGTTGTTGGACAACGATGAGCCTAAGACCTATGAGGAAGCGATGGTGGGACCCGATTCCAACAAGTGGCTTGGAGCCATGAAATCCGAAATAGAATCCATGTACGACAATCAAGTTTGGAACTTGGTTGATCCACCTGATGGTGTCAAAACCATTGAGTGTAAATGGGTTTTTAAGAAAAAGGCCGATATGGATGGAAATGTTCACATCTATAAGGCGCGATTGGTGGCGAAAGGTTTTAAACAGATTCAAGGAGTTGATTATGATGAAACCTTCTCGCCCGTCGCAATGCTTAAATCTATTCGGATTATCCTAGCGATTGCTGCATATTTTGATTATGAGATATGGCAGATGGATGTCAAAACGACTTTCCTAAATGGAAACCTAAGCGAGGATGTATACATTATACAACCTCGGGGTTTTGTCGATCCGCGATCACTGAAAGATATGCAAGCTACGAAAATCCATTTATGGATTGAAGCATGCATCTCGGAGTTGGAATATTCATTTTGATGAAGTAGTCAAAGGGTTTGGTTTCATCAAAAACGAAGAGGAGGTCTGTGTTTACAAAAAGGTCAGTGGGAGCGCAATTGTATTTCTAATCTTATATGTGGATGACATATTACTGATTGGAAATGATATCCCTATGCTAGAATCTGTCAAGTCTTCATTGAAAAATAGTTTTTCCATGAAAGACTTAGGAAAGGCAACATACATATTGGGCATTCGGATCTATAGAGATAGATCCAAGAGGCTAATTGGATTAAGCCAAAGTACATACATTGACAAGGTGTTGAAAAGGATCAACATGCATGATTCCAAGAAAGGTTTCTTGCCCATGTCACATGTATTAACGCCAAAATTTGGTAAGCCCCGAAGTCCTTATAGGCTAAGGGTTAATATCGGCTCGAAGCAGAATCGGCTGAGAATTTTGCGACAGCCGATGGAGGATCCATATCTCCAGCAGTCGGATTCTTGCTAGATTCGGTTTGAGAAGATCTTATCCAGAAGAAACTGAGTCCAGGAAGGATACGACATGTATCTATTAATTAGGAAGAGATTGTTAGTTTCCTAGTTTATCTTTAGGAAAGTTTGTATTGTAATTTGTTAGGATCTTTGTCACCCTACGGGTATAAATATGTAAGCTCAGGGTTCATGTAAATCTATCTCTCGATCAATACAATCTCAGCGCATCGCCACTTTTTACTTTTCTACTTTGTTCTTCATCCAACGAGACTTGGCGCCTGACGTGGGGCTGCATCGGCTTCGATCTCCGGCGAAGGGGTAAGTCCAAGGTCCCGCCGGCTCAGGCAATCGTATTGGCTACATCGGCGTCGTCCAAGGCTGCATCAGTACATCCGACCTCTTGGATTGCTTCGGGTCGTTGGTATGTTCGCCTGAATAGTTATCATATGTCTCTATTAATCTAATTTAGTATTTCAGTTTAGCCCTATCGGTTGTCTCTCGTTTTAGGGTTTCTGTCGCTATTGGCTAAACTGTTTACTAGATTGGATTTGTTTAGGCATCTACCACCCTGAAAATCAGCCAAGGGCTTGATTGTCTAGATATTGCGTTTCTTTTCATACTTAGTGTTGCATCAGTTTGAATCTACTAAGTCGTGATTAGAACCGTAATCTAGAGCCTGCTTGTTGGTTGCCACTAAGGGTTTCATCGGGGTTTCAGCCGGTGAGGTATTCGGATTTTGCATCGGCTTGCAAGGAATATATATAAGTTGGATCTAGCCGATTGCAGCAGAAGCTTCATTGAATATTTCATCATTTGGATTTTATGATATCGGACTTCCAGCCGATATGTGCTTTAACCTTTAAATCAGTATTTATCGCATCATGTGGTTGGTTCATGCAATATTATATATATCATGTTATTGTCGGCCAATCGCTTTTATATAAATATTTGTTCAGCGTATAGCCAATGGATTCAAACACATTTTACACCATCGGCTGGCATTGGCGTCGGCTGGAATTGCATCATCGGTTTATTAGCCGGTCAGTTAGTTTTTGTGTATCGATCTATCGGCCGATATAATTTATGTTCTGCCGTTTTGAATAACTTGTCAGTGGCAGGATCAAACTGACTGGCATGCCCATGCTTCATCTATTCTAGGACCTGCACTGGAGCTAAGCAGATCTCCTAGGGCGGCGTGTTGGTTTTTCTTGTCAACACATTTTTTGGCACGCCCAGTGGGACTGTGTTTTGGATAACACATCTTTTTACACAGCTCGGCGGACCCATAATTGCCACAATGTCTGATGAAGAAGTCAAGGCCGAGGAAGAACAATTTCTCAAGCTGACAGATGAAGACAGGGAACAGTCTACTGAGCCGATGGATGACGAGACACTTCAAGAGATGGTTAATAACGTCATTAATCGTGCTATGTTCGATCAATCCAGAGTCTTGATGAGCGCATTGTATGGTTTGATCGAGGAAACAGTTCCCAGGGTAATTTCCTTAAGAAGTCAGCATGGGGGGCAAATTGGTGAGCAATCTCAATACTATCGGCAACAACAAAATTGGCTTGGGGGGCAAGTTGATCGATATCAATATGCAGAGCCACATCAGCAATATCGGCCAGAGGAAATTCAAAGATATCCATTCAAAGAGGAGTGGGCCGATACAATTGCAAAGATAATGGAGGAGCGGTTTGGAATTCAACACAAAAATCAAATTTCTGTGTATCGGCCGTCATATCCTGAGTGGTTTGATGGGGTTCCACTTCCAAGCCGATACAAGGTTCCAAATTTCACCATGTTTTCAGGTCAAGATGGTATATCCACAATGGAACATATCAGCCGATTCTTAGCTCAATGTGGGGAAGCATCGGTGAAGAAGCTCAAGGTTAGGTTTTTTCCATTGTCTTTGACTGGATCGCTTTACATGGTTTTCATCATTGCCACCGAAGTCCATCGTAGTTGGGCCGATCTTGAGAAGCGATTTCATATGTACTTCTTTGCTTGGAGTTAGTGAGTTGAGGCTTGCAGATTTGATATCAGTTAAACAGCAAGAAGGGGAATCGGCTAAGGAATACATTCAAAGGTTTCATAGTATCCACAGCCGATGTTATAGTTTGAGCCTAAGTGATGAACAGATAGCAGATCTTGCATTCCAAGGGTTGTCAGCAGCTAACCGAAACAGGTTTTTCAACCATGAGTTTGACAACCTGGCTCAGCTATTACAGAAGGTATCGGCTTATGAGAGCCGGTGTCAAGAAGAAGAAAAGAATCAGTTTTGGGGTGATCAAGACAAGGACAATTTTGAAGCATGACTTCTCATACTCCAAAACTACGGGGCATGTGTTAACGCCAAAATTTGGTAAGCTCCGAAGTGCTTATCGGCTAAGGGTTAATATCGGCTCGAAGCAGAATCGACTGAGAATTTTGCGACAGCCGATGGAGGATCCATATCTCCAGCAGTCGGATTCTTGTTAGATTTGGTTTGAGAAGATCTTATCCAGAAGAAACCGAGTCCAGGGAGGATACGACGTGTATCTATTAATTAGGAAGAGATTGTTAGTTTCCTAGTTTATCTTTAGGAAAGTTTGTTTTGTAGTTTGTCAAGATCTTTGTCACCCTACGGGTATAAATATGTAAGCTTAGGGTTCATGTAAATCTATCTCTCGATCAATACAATCTCGGCGCATCGCCATTTTTTACTTTTCTACTTTGTTCTTCATCCAACGAGACTTGGCACCTGACGCGGCGCTGCATCGGCTTCGATCTCCGGCGAAGGGATAAGTCCAAGGTCCCGCCGGTTCAGGCAATCGTATTGGCTACATCGGCGTCGTCCAAGGCTGCATCAGTACATTCAACCTCTTGGATTGCTTCGGTTCGTTGGTATGTTCGCCTGAATATTTATCATATGTCTCTATTAATCTAATCTTAGTATTTCAGTTTAGCCCTATCGGTTGTCTCTCGTTTTAGGGTTTCTATCGCTATCGGCTAAACTGTTTACTAGATTAGATTGGTTTAGGCATCTACCACCCTGAAAATCAGCCAAGGGCT
This sequence comes from Oryza australiensis, assembly GCA_019925245.2. Taxonomy (NCBI): domain Eukaryota; kingdom Viridiplantae; phylum Streptophyta; class Magnoliopsida; order Poales; family Poaceae; genus Oryza; species Oryza australiensis. Next base: position 430,224 of record JAIFGZ020000743.1, on the reverse strand, counting down.
TGATTGTCTAGATATTGTGTTTCTTTTCATACTTAGTGTTGCATCAGTTTGAATCTACTAAGTCGTGATTAGAATCGTAATCTATAGCCTGCTTGTTGGTTGCCACTAAAGGTTTTATCGGGGTTTCAGCTGGTGAGGTATTCGGATTTTGCACCGACTTGCAAGGAATATATACAAGTTGGATCTAGCCGATTGCAGCAGAAGCTTCATTGAATATTTAATCATTTGGATTTTATGATATCGGACTTCCAGCCGATATGTGCTTTAACCTTTAAATCAGTATTTATCGCATCATGTGGTTGGTTCATGCAATGTTATATATATCATGTTATCGTCAGCCGATCGCTTTTATATAAATATTTGTTCAGCGTACAGCCAATGGATTCAAACACATTTACACCATCGGCTGGCATTGGCGTCGGCTGGAATTGCATCATCGGTTTATTAGCCAGTCAGTTAGTTTTTGGGTATCGGTCTATCGGCCGATATGATTTATGTTCTGCCGTTTTGAATAACTTGTCAGTGGCAAGATCAAACTGACTGGCACGCCCACGCTTCATCTATTCTAGGACCTGCACTGGAGCTAAGCAGATCTCCCAGGCCGGCGTGTTGATTTTTCTCGTCAACACATTGTATTAATCTTAGCAAGAATCAGTGTCCTCAGACACAAGATGAGCGGAATAAGATGGGTATGGTTCCATATGCTTCGGCAATTGGATCCATCATGTATGCCATGCTTTGTACACGTCCAGATATCTCGTACGCTTTGAGTGCTACGAGCAGATACCAGTCAGATCCAGGTGAAGGTCACTGGGCTGCCGTAAAAAATATCCTTAAGTACTTGAGAAGAACTAAGGATATGTTCCTAGTCTATGGAGGTGAAGAAGAGCTCATTGTAAGTGGTTACACCGATGCTAGCTTCCAAACAGGACAAGGATGATTATAGATCGCAATGCGGGTTCGTGTTCGCCGAACGGAGGCGCAGTTAGTGGAAGAGTTCCAAGCGAATACGTTGCTGATTCTACAACGGAGGCCAACTACATTGCTGCTTCGGAAGCTGCAAAGGAGGCTGTTTGGATCAAGAAATTCGTTTCTGAGCTTGGTGTGATGACTAGTACGACTGGTCCAATGTCTCTCTATTGTGATAATAGTCGAGCCATTGCGCAAGCCAAGGAGCCGAGGTCACATCAAAAGTCCAAACACATACTTTGGCGATATCATCTCATCCGCGAGATAGTGGACAGAGGTGATGTCAAGATATGTAAAGTGCACACAGATCTCAACATAGCCGATCCGCTGACAAAACCTCTCCCTCAGCCAAAACATGAGGCGCACACAAGAGCGATGGGTATTAGATACTTACATGATTGACTCTAGTGTAAGTGGGAGATTGTTAGTGATGTGTCCTAGAGGCAACATGGAGATGTTGGATATCATGGTCAATGTTTATGTATTTATGAATAAAGTGTTATTCAGTTCCATGAAATAGACATCTTGTATTGATCAATAAGTACGTGACTTATTTATGAGACTCTATATGTATGAATCTATTTCTAAATGATTCCTGATCATATATCATATTAATGGAACTAATATGATTCTAAGATCGACATGTTTATTGATTGATGATCATGTCTCATAGATCATGGGTATGGAGATACCAAATCAATAAACATGGACATATGTCTTAGAGAACACATTGTTGGATAGACCCACCATGAGACACTACAGGAATTAATGTGCCATTAGTTGGTCTCAGGTAGTATTGGTACAAAGTCCTTAGACCTACGATCACCATGGATTCCAACATGTGTAGTAGCCTACTTTGGGACTACCAAACGCTATCCCGTAACTGGGTAGTTATAAAGGTAGTTTTCGGGTTTGCTATGAAACATGGAGTGGGATGTGAGTGATCAAGATGGAATTTGCCCCTCCTTTGGAGAGATATTTCTGGGCCCCTCGAGGTAATGGATTATGGAAATGCATGCTCATGCTAAGTTAATTGAGGAGTCAATCAACATACAGATAATCCAATACGGTTCGAGTGAATGGTTAAGCTATTGAAGGGATGGCACACATATTGCCTATAGCTTAATTGGTATCGTGAGGCAAAGGGATTTGTGTACACATTATAGGTTCAGAACCGATATTATATTCTTGTATACTATGGTTTCAATATGTGCTGCTAGGTGCCACTGTTGACAGGTTGGCTGAGTTGGACTCGAGCCGACGATCGGCTAAGTTAGACTATAGCTGAAACCGAGTATACCTGAACCTACAGGGTCGAACGCTTAAGGGGATAAGAACAGGCATTCGAGTTGGACTCGGATACGGCTCGATCGGATAGGGATCCGATCGGATAGAGTCCTGTGGGCTTACGATGTATGGGCGGCCAACTCTATGAGATTCGGATGAGATCCGATTCAAAATAGAGTCTTGATCGGCCACTAGTCCCAGTCGGCCAACTCTATATAAAGGGGCGAGGGGTGGAGAGCTGATATAGATCAAGTACATCAATTGAAGTCAATTGCGCCGAAATCAATCTGATCATACGCGGCTTTAGAAGTCGACGAGATCAATCTCCACGGAAACCCTCCCCACCTTCGAGCCAAACCCTAGCCTTGCATCGCGTGCTAGCACACGGGTGTTCGGCGTTCTATCCCCGGACGTGTGGATACCGATAGAGGCGCTGCTACGTTGCGCGCTGTTGATCGGCTACGAATCGGCTGTGGTGGAATCGGCTGCGGTCGAGCGCATCGGAGCGAGGCGCGAGAACACGGTCAGACGACTCGGTGAATCAGCTACATCAGCGAATCGGCTGATTGGTGAATCGGCTGTCCCCAGGAATCGGCTATCGGCTTCGGGGAATCGGGCGTCATCGCCCGGCCACGGTTCCGAGATCGGATAGCCACGATTGGCTATTTCATTGCATATTCCAATCGGTAATGATCTATCGGCCCTTACTTGCAAGTGTTCCTGGTTTGCGCGGTAAGAGTTTTTGTTTTCGGCTAGCGTAGCTTCCGCGTAACCCTTCAGTGGCTACCTCGATCCCAGTTGTCCAAGTAAGTTCTGTCCAACATCATAAATCGGCTCACTAGTTTTGTCGATTCTTCTGACTGTCTCCTGTCTTGCAGTCCATAGCTGATCTTTTGGACTTCGACTTTTCAGAGTTTCCGGACCATGATGAGGATGCCGACAAGGCCATGGTGCTGTCGGACGAGGACCTACGGGCTACCCTGTCGGACATAGGCAAACGGCTAGAGTGCTCCCTCGACTTTTTGGTCACCGACTGTAGTTCTATCCGAAGTCGGTTTGAAGACATCCAGGATCGGCTGCCAGATCAGTTGGCTGATATCATCGCACCGGCTACCTTTATGGAGGTGCATCGACACAAGTTCGAATGAGCCAAGCAGAGAATAGCCGAGCGCCGAGAGAACCAAGCACTGGAGGTGAACATCAGAGCCAGTCAACATGAAATCACCACCGAGAAAGCCAAGTTCGATGCCTTGAAGACTGAGCCGATCGCTGAGCATGATCGGCTTCGCAAGCATCGGGAAGAACTGGCAGTCGAACTTGCTAAGGTTCAAGCCGACATCCTAGCCAAAGAACAAGCATGTGGCCAGCTTGCCGAAAGAGATCGAGGACCAACGAGCGAAGATCAAGGCGGCCATCTCACATTTATCCGATATGGCCAGGGCGATGAAGCTGATCCTAGGGAGTGATGCAGCCGATGCCAAGGCCATCGAAGAGATAGACGAGATTTGTCGTAAGGCGATATCGGCTATCACCAACTTCCTTTCCCGCTGAACTGATTGTAATAATTGGCTAGGAAATTTTTGTAACTCAATGATCAATGTGGATTTGAAAACTAAAAAAAGATTGAAAAATTCAAAAAATTTGCTATGCCGTGATGTGTCCGATTCGTGATATTGTATGCCCCCTTAATTTTGTTAATGGTGTCCTCATCGTCAATAAAATTAGTAAACTGAATATCGTAGCGCTGTCGGCTAGGCAGAGCCGATGTGCAAAAATTAGGAGAAAAACTTAGTACCAAAACGACCTAAAGGCGATGTGTTTTCAACGCATCGGCTAATATGAATCGGCAAGGCCTTAGCCGAATCATGAGTTGATCCAAACACTGGGGTAATACTTCTTCATATATTTGCCATTTAGGGCCCGTCCAAACCTTCCAGCATGTAGGCTCCTTTAGAGACGCATCTGTGGATCTTGAAAGGCCCTTCCCAGTTAGGTGACCACTTACCGAATTTGTTGTCCCTTGATCCGATCGGCAATATTAACTTCCAAACGAGCTCGCCCTCTTCGAAAGACTTAGGCACAACTTTCTTATTATAATGACGGGCTACTTGTCCCTGGTCACTTTTTCCAAGGCACGCATCCTTGATATAACTAGATCTTCTGATTCATCCACCATTAAGTTATAGTAATCATCGGCTATGAGCTGATGCTATAATTGAATCCTTCTTGAGCCGATAATATTTTCCCATGGCAGAACTGCTTCATGCCCGTAGACCAGTTTATATGGAGGCTCCTGGATTGATCTGTGGCAAGCCATCCGATAGAACCAAAGTGATTCGGCTAATCGGCTGTGCCATAGCGTCGGATACTCAGCGATCTTCCTTTTTATCAGTTTGGTTAGACTTTTATTTGAGGCCTCTACTTGCCCGTTAGCCTGAGCATAACATGGCGAAGAATTGAGTAACTTGATCCCCATGACGTCGGTAAATTGAACAAACTCATTTGAGAAAAAGATAGACCCCAGATCCGTACTTATAGTTTGAGCGAGACCGAATCGGTATATAATGTGTTCCTTAACAAACTCGATGGCATCCCCAGAGTCAACTTTCTTCAAAGGAATTGCTTCCATCCACTTGGTAAAATAATCGGTTGCCACCAATATAAACTTGTGTCTTTTGCTTGAGGTTGGATTGATCTGGCCGATCATGTCGATTCCCCAACCTCGGAACAGCCAAGACTTGATGATAGGGTTCATAGCCGATGCTGGTGCTCTTTGGATAGCTCCAAACTTTTGACAGTCTTGGCATCCTTTGTAATACTTGAAACAATCTTCCAACATGGTCGGCCAAAAGTATCCTGCTCTTCGAAGTAGCCATTTCATCTTGTGAGCCGATTGATGCGTACCGCAAATCCCTTCGTGTACTTCTCCGATGGCCACCCTGGCTTGATCGGCACTTAGACATTTGAGCAGCACACCATCAATCTCCGATAGTACTATTCTTTGTCAAGCAAAACATATCTCAAAGCCTTATAGCGCAATTTCCTTGAAGTCGACTGAGAAGGGTTTTGTAGATAGTTATAGACTTCAAACCTCCAGTCGTTGGCTGTCATGGTGGCGATCTCCACTTCAACATCCTTCATCATCAGCCTGTAGCCTGATGCCCCCTGAGCCAGATCGTTGGCTTCTGTGTTTTGTTCGCGGGGGATATGCTTCAATGTCACTAGCCGAAAGATGTCCATCAATTCTTTGCATTTTTGATAGTAGACCATCAATGCATCGTTCTTGCATTCAAATTCTCCTGACAACTGGCTGACGACTAACAGTGAATCTCCCATTATTTCGATGGCCTCGGCTTCAACCTCTTTGAGTAGTTGTAGTCCTTTGAGCATGGCTTCATACTCGGCTTGGTTGTTTGTGGCATGGGGCGTGATTGAAAAAGAAAACTCAAAGCTTGCCCCCCTGGGAGAAATTATTACCAAGCCGATTCCGCAACCATTGGTACAAACCAAGCCATCGAAAGTTAGAGTCCTAGGCATGATTTCTACTGAGCCGATTGAATCATCTCTGTGTTCAACTATGAAATCGGCTATGGCTTGTCCTTTCACTGCCTTGGGTGCTTGATAGTGTAGATCAAATTCTGTTAAGGCAAATATCCACTTCCCAACCCGTCCTTTTAGCACTGGAGCCGATAGCATATACTTTACCACTTCGACTTTGCATACCACAGTGCACTCGTTGGATAGTAGATAATGCCTTAACTTTGTGCATGAAAAATACAGGCAGAGACATAATTTTTCCACTGGCGAATACCTTGTTTCGGCATCCAGTAGCCGTCGGCTGAGATAAAAGATGGCCTTCTCTTTCCCTTCGACCTCCTGAATCAAAACTGAACCGATGGATTTTTCGTCGGCTGACAGATATAACGTGAATGGTACCCCTTTTTGTGGAGAGATTAGGACTGGGGGTGAGCTTAGATAGTCCTTGATATTGTCCAGTGCTTTCTGTTGCTCTGCCCCCCAGTTGAATGCTTGATCGGCCTTCAGCCAAAGCAGAGGTGTGAACGACTCCATCTTTTCTAATAGATTGGCTATGAACCGCCTGATGAAATTGATTTTGCCGATCAGAGATTGTAGATCCTTCTTGTTCTTTGGAGGCTGAATGGTCTTGATTGTGTTAACGCTCCTAGGTGTAACTTCAATTCCTCTTTCGTGGATAAGAAATCCTAAAAATTGCCCGGCCGATACGCCGAACGCGCACTTCAAAGGGTTCATCTTCAGGCCATACTTTCTCCTTCTCTCCAGAACCTGCCTCAGATCGGTTAAATGGTCTTCTACTTCCCTGGATTTAACGACGACGTCATCAATGTAAATTTCGACCAAGGAGCCGATCATATCATGGATAATGTAGTTCATGGCCCTTTGATACGTAGCTCCAGCGTTTTTCAAGCCGAACGTCATGACGACCCATTCATACAGGCCGATTGCCCCTGGGCATCTGGAAGCTGTCTTGTGAATGTCTTCTTCAGCCATGAATATCTGGTTCTAACCTGCATTACCATCCGTGAAGCTTATGATTTTATGGCCTGAGGCGGCATCCACCAGCAAATCGGCTATAGGCATTTGGTATTCATCCTTAGGGGTGGCCTTGTTTAAATCTCTGAAATCGATACACACCCTAAGTTTGCCATTTTTCTTCATTATCGAAACTATGTTTGAAACCCATTCTGCATATCGGCAGGGCCGAATAAATCCAGCATCGTACAACCGAGTGATTTTGGCTTTGATCGCATCATGCATATCGGCTTTAAACCTCCTGGGAGGCTGTTTGTACTGCCGATATCTGGGCTTTATAGGCAGCCGATGCACGACAATGGATGGGCTAAGACCAGGCATCTCACAATAATCCCAAGCAAAACAGTCTTTGTATTCTTTTAATAAATTGATGAGCTTGGTTCTACAATGAGGAGACAGATTTTTGCTAATGTATGTCGGCCTAGGCTTATCTCCTATTCCTGTGTCAACTTCTTCTAGCTCGTCGGCCGACATAAAACCTTGCCCAAGTTTGTCGTCGTTGTCATCCACGGTGTCCTCGCTATAAACGCTCGAGCCCTCCACAATGCCTTCAAAGTAGTAATTGAGGCTCGTCATCCCCAATGGGCTATATATCGGAATCGGACACCTTTAGAAAATTGGCTTGCCAAATTTTGCCGGACAGACAATCAATACCATCGATTTCCCAGAGTGGCAAATTGACATTAGCAACGTTAACTGACCTATCGGCTAGCACGATCTCTATCTTGTCACCTTGCCACTGGATCAGACTTTGGTGCATCGTAGAAGGGATACAGCAGTTGGCATGAATCCAATCCCTTCCTAGTAGCAAGCTATATGGCCCCTTCTCGTCGACGACGAAAAATGTAGTGGGCATGGTTTTGTTGCCGACGGTCAGCTCAACGTTTAAAACTCCCTTAGCCTCTGAAGGGTTGCCGCCGAAGTCTTTGAGGATCATGTTTGTCTTGCTCAGGTCTTTGGCTCCTTTCCCTTGCTTCCTAAAAGTTGCATAGGGCATTAGGTTGACAGCAGCCCCTCTCCGACTAGCATCTTAGACATCGGCTTGCCATTGATGAATCCCTTCACATATAGTGGCTTCAGGGGTGATTCTCAGTCCCCTTAGGTTTTTCAAAAATAGCTTGTTCTGGGGACAAGACTAGTCTAGCCATGGTCTCCTCCATTGTGTCCGTGTCAGCCTCGACAACCTCAAACTTGGCTGGTAGAATGAAGACCATGTTGACTGATGCCGAGACTACTGCTTTGCCTTTTGCCGCCCTTCTAGCTTTGTCGGCTGGGCTTTCGTTGACCAGGGCTTCTTGTTTCTTTGCGTGCCATTGCTTTGTGCCCTGCCGACGTTGTTGCTGTTGGATCATCCGCCAGACTTCTTCCTCTTGCCCCTCACTCTTGAGCCGCTGAATTTTTCTCTTTTGTGTTTTGGTAAAGAGGTTCGAAGGGCAGCATTGTGGGTTGGCCGATTGCTTGTCATTGGCATCTTCTTGATCTTCTTCCTGAAAGAAGTCTTGGTGGATGGGGCCGAGCCGATCATGAACAGAGGGTTTACGTTGGTTAAGTTGAATGGCTCGGGGGACGAATCGGCTAGAACTCTCCAGTTGTGGTCCCCTATATTCGTCCTCCGTATAATCACTGCACGCTGGGCAATTTTTAAGGGTTGGCAGCCTCATTCCTTGCAATGCCAATGCGGGTCACAACTGTCGTGGCGGCGGTAGTATGCCACGCCCACTGGATCAGGCGCCCTCTTGTATGGCTTGCCGCGCCGGCTCTCTTCTTCCTCCTGGATCCTACGTTGGAATCGCAGCCGGTTGTTCTGCCTGGGCCGACGATCGGTTGATCATGCATTGGTGTGCACCATATTGATTGACGCAGTCATAGCTCCAATCGGCTCTCTGCGGGGTGGCCCCGAGTCGGCGTTAACGATTTTAGCGTTTCGGCTAAGCGTATGTCATTCGGTGTTGCCGATCAGCTCGCTCGTGGCCGGTTTGGACCATGTTGGTGGGAAAGGGTTGCCATCAACTTTCATCGGCTTATCGGATTCTTTGAACTTTATCTTCCCGGCTTCAATGGCCGATTGGATTTGCTGCTGAACACCTTGCAATCATTTGTCTTTGTGGGAGGTGGTGTTGTGTGAAGGATTACGCGGAGGCTACGCTAGCCAAAAACAAAAACTTTTAACCGCGCAAACCAGGAACACTTGCAAGTAAGGGCCGATAGATCGTTACCGATTGGAGTAGAGTGCAGCGGAATAGCCAATCGGGGCAATCCGATCCGGAACAGTGTAGCCGATTCCCGGAGACGCCGATTCGCCAATCAGCCCGATTCAAGTCGTCCGGCCGCGTTCTCACGCCTCGCTCCGATGCGCCCGACCGCAGCCGATCAAGAGCGCGCAACGTAGCAGCGCCTCTACCGGTATCCACACGTCCGGGGACTCGAACGCCGTACACCCGTGTGCTAGCACGCGATGCAAGGCTAGGGTTTGGCTCGAAAGTGGGGAGGGTTTCCGTGGAGATTGATCTCGGCGACTTGTTGCACGCGATGCAATTGACATATCGTAGCTCTCCACCCCTCCCTCCTTTATATAGAGTTGGCCGACGGGACTAGTGGTCGATTAGGACTCTATTTTGAATCGGATCTCATCCGTATCTCATAGAGTTGGCCGCCCATACGTCGTAAGCCATAGGACTCTATCCGATCGGATCCCTATCCGATCGAGCCGTATCCGAGTCCAACTCGAATATCTATTCTATCCCCTTAAGCGTGCGACCAGTAGGTTCAGGTATACTCGGTTTCGGCTATAGTGTAACTTAGCCGATCGTCGGCTCGAGTCTAACTCACCGAGCACTGTCACAGCGGCGCCTAGCAAGCACATATTGACACCATAGTATACAAGAATAATATCGGCTCGAACCTGTAATGTGTACACAAATCCCTTTGCCTCACGATACCGGTTAAGCTATAGGCAAGATGTGTGCCATCCCTTCAATAGCTTAACCATTCACTCGAACCGTATTGGATTATCCGTCATTGATCGACTCCTCAATCAACTTAGCATGGCCATGCATTTCCATAATCCATTACCTCGAGGGCCCAGAGATATCTCTCCAAAGGAGGGGCAAATTCCATCTTGATCACTCACATCCCACTCCATGTTTCATAGCAAACCCAAAAACTACCTTTATAACTACCCGATTCGAATAGCGTTTGGTAGTCCCAAAGTAGGCTACTACACATGTTGGAATCCATGGTGATCTTAGGTTTAAGGACTTTGTACCAACACTACCGAGACCAACTAATGGCACATTAATTCCCGTAGTGTCTCATGGTGGGTCTATCCAACAATGTGTTTTCCAACACATGTGTCCATGTTTATTGATTTGGTATCTCCATACCCATGATCTATGAGACATGATCATTAATCAATAAACATGCCGATCTTAGAATCATATTTGTTCCAACAATATGATATATGATCAGGATCATTTAGAAATAGATTCATACATAAAGAGTCTCATAAATAAGTCACGTACTTATTGATCAATACAAGATGTCTATTTCATGGAACCGAATAACACTTTATTCATAAATACATAAACATTGACGTGATATCCAACATCTCCATGTTGCCTCTAGGGCATATCACTAACAATCTCCTACTTGCACTAGAGTCAATCATGTAAGTATCTAATACCCATTGCTCTTGTGTGCGCCTAATGCTTCGGTTGAGGGAGAGGTTTTGTCGCGGATCGGCTATGTTGAGATCCATGTGCACTTTGCATATCTTGACATCACCTCTGTCCACTATCTCGCGGATGAGATGATATCGCCGAAGTATGTGTTTGGACTTCGATGTGACCTCGGCTCCTTGGCTTGCGCAATGGCTCCACTATTGTCACAATAGAGAGACATTGGACCAGTCGTACTAGTCATCACACCAAGCTCGAAACGAATTTCTTGATCCAAACAGCCTCCTTTGCAGCCTTCCGAAGCAGCAATGTACTCGGCCTCTGTTGTAGAATCGGCAACGGTATCCCGCTTGGAACTCTTCCAGTGACGCGCCTCCGTTCAGGCGAACACGAACCCAGTTGCGATCTATAATCATCCTTGTCTGTTTGCAAGCTAGCATCGATGTAACCACTTACAACGAGTTCTTCTTCACCTCCATAGACTAGGAACATATCCTTAGTTCTTCTCAAGTACTTAAGGATATTCTTTACGCATCCAGTGACCTTCACCTGGATCTCGATGGTATCTGCCGGTAGCACTCAAAGCGTACGAGACATCGGGCGTGTACAAAGCATGGCATACATGATGGATCCAATTGCCGAAGCATATGGAACCATACCCATCTTATTCCGCTCATCATGTGTCCGAGGACACCGATTCTTGCTAAGATTAATGCCATGTGACATGGGCAAGAAACCTTTCTTGGAATCATGCATGTTGAACCTTTTCAACACCTTGTCAATGTATGTACTTTGGCTTAATCCAACTAGCCTCTTGGATCTATCTCTATAGATCCGAATGCTAATATATATGTTGCTCTCCCTAAGTCTTTCATGGAAAAACTATTTTCAATGAAGACTTGACGGATTCTAGCATAGGGATATCATTTCCAATCAGTAATATGTCATCCACATATAAGATTAGAAATACAATTGCGCTCCCACGACCTTTTTGTAAACACAGGCCTCTTCTTCATTTTTGATGAAACCAAACCCTTTGATTACTTCATCAAAACGAATATTCCAACTCCGAGATGCGTGCTTCAATCCATAAATGGATTTCGTAGCTTGCATATCTTTCCAGCGATTCGGATCGACAAAACCCCGAGGTTGTATCATGTATACATCCTCGCTTAGGTTTCCATTTAGGAAAGCCGTTTTGACATTCATCTGCCATATCTCATAATCGAAATATGCAGCAATCGCTAGGATAATCCGAATAGATTTAAGCATTGCGACGGGCGAGAAGGTTTCATCATAATCAACTCCTTGAATCTGTTTAAAACCTTTCGGCACCAATCGCGCCTTATAGATGTGAACATTTCCATCCATATCAGCCTTTTTCTTAAAAACCCATTTACACTCAATGGTTTTGACACCATCAGTGGATCAACCAAGTTCCAAACTTGATTGTCGTACATGGATTCTATTTCGGATTTCATGGCTCCAAGCCACTTGTTGGAATCGGGTCCCACCATCGCTTCCTCATAGGTCTTAGGTTCATCGTTGTCCAACAACAATATATCACGTTGTTCCACACCGTGTACTGCTCGGGCGCACGACGTGATCTTTCGGACCTCCGTGGGCGGTGTATCTACAACCGGTGGCGCAACACTTTGCTCCTCCTATTGTGGTTCGTGGTCGCTGAAACATTTTCTCGGTGTTTCTTGAACTTCTTCAAGATGCACCCTGCTCCCACTAACCCTTCTTGAAAGAAACTCTTTCTCCAAGAAGACACCGTGTCGGGCGACAAACACTTTGCCTTGTTCCCGATTATAAAAGTAATATCCCTTAGTTTCCTTAGGATATCCCACAAAGAAGCACTTGTCGATTTGGGTGTGAGCTTGTCGACCGTAAACGTTTTACATAAGCCTCACATCCCCAAATTTTGAGAAAAGACAAACTAGGGGTTGCCCCGTCCATATCTCATATGGTGTCTTTTCAACCGACTTAGATGGAACTCTATTTAGTGTGAGCGCAGTGTTTCAAGAGCATATCCCCGAAGGATAACGGAAGATCACTTTGGCTCATCATCGATCGCACCATGTCCAACAAGGTGCGATTTCTCCGTTCGGACACTCCGTTCCATTGTGGAGTTCCGGCGGAGTCAACGTGGAACAATTCCACAATCTTTCGATGATTACCAAACTCTTGGCTCAAGTATTCCCTCCACGATCTGATCGTAGAAACTTGATTGTTTTTCCTAAATGATTCTCGTACTTCATTCGGAATTCTTTGAACTTTTCAAAGGATTCGGACTTATGCCTCATTAAGTAGATATAACCATATCTACTAAAGTCATCGGTAAAGGTAATGAAGTACGATAACCACCTCGGCCGTTGAGCTCATTGGTCCACATACATCGTATGTACGAGTGCCAATAAGTCACTTGCTCTCTCACTATATCTCGTGAAAGGTGCCTTTGTCATCTTACCAAGTAAACAAGACTCACATGTCTCAAATGATTCAAAATCAAAAGAGTGAAGCGAGTCCATCCTTATGGAGCTTCTCCATGCGTTTCTTATTTATATGGCCTAAGCGACAATGCCGGATAAACGTGGGGTTTATATCATTAGAGAGTTGCCTTTACGTATTAATGTTATAGATGGGAGACGCTTCAAGATTCAAAATGTATAATCCATTCACCAATGGAGCATGAAAATAGAACATATCTCTAAGATATATTGAACAACCATTGTCCATTGATCTAAAATCATATCCTTCCGCTTGCAAACATGAAGCGGAAATAACGTTTTGACATAGTGTTGGAACACAATAACAATTATTTAATTCCAAAACTAATCCCGAAGGTAGATGAAGTGGTACGGTGCCGACAACAATCGTAGCAACGCTTGCTCCATTGCCGACGCGCAGTTCACCTCTCCTCTTCTCAAGCCTCTACTTCTTCTCATTCCCGCAACGATTTGCAAATATGAGCTACTGATCCGGTATCAAATACCCAAGAGTCGAGGTGAAGTAGCAAGATTAATGTCTATAACATTAATACCGGCGAAGTCGTACTTTGCTTCTTTTTGAGATCCTCCATGTACTTCTTGCAGTTCCTCTTCCAAAGTGGCCTGTCTCCTTGCAATAGAAGCAAACGGCATCGATGCCGCCGACCCCTTCTTGCTCTTCTTTGCATTGGAGGCACTCGCGATCTCATCGGGAGTTAACTTCCTCTTGGTGCAAAGCTTCTTGACAGTGGTTTGCGCTTAGCCTTCGCATCATCATCACATGATGACCGTATTTCTGGATACTCTCCTCACTGTCTTTAGCATCCCATGCAATTCAGCCAAGGTCCTATCCATATTGTTCATGTGATAATTTAATATGAATGGCTCGAAGCTCGGAGGGAGCGACCGGAGAATCACATCGCAGCCAACTCTTGGCTAAGGGGAAAACTCGCTTTCCGGACTCCCAATGTAGCCAATCATCTTTATCACATGCGGACGACGGGATTTCCCTCAACAAGCTCGCACGCAAACAAGGACTTTGAGGTGTTGAACCTCTCGGCCCAAGCTTGGTTCTCAAACATGCCACGCAGCCCCGAATAATAGTGTGAGCATCGCTGCTCTCATATTGCTTCGAAGCTCGGGGACATTGTAGCAAGCATGAGACAGCTTATATCTAGGGCATCATTAGTGTGCTTCTCATAAGCCCTCCGTGCAGTTGCAGTGGCATTATTTGGCAAATCCTCGGGATAGGGTACTTCAAGAACGTACTCCTTACGCTCTTGCTTGAGAACAATTCTCAAGTTGCAATACCAATCCATAAAGTTTGTTCCATTTAATTTTTCTTTTTCGAGAATAGATCGCAAATTAAAAGTACCGGGTGTAGTATTAGCCGCCATTTATTCTACAACGTAAAAACAAAGTTTAGCACAATGTTTATGTTATGTCTTTTGTTAAACAATTTAACATAAGACTCCCATTACGTATTTTCCACCTTCCCTCTAGGTTACTTATTGGGTCAAGATCCACATGTTAATTAATTTTCTAGTGAGCTTTGGCATCACTGCTAGAAAATTAGTAACATCGGTAAGCAACACCTTGCTAATCACATCTCTATGTGACTCTTGTTGTTGGTGTGGCATCTCCATGCCCGGCGCCAACCTATGCCCCAAGGCCCAAAACTGTTTTGATAGCCTTGTTAAGTAAACCAAATGCTCCCCGCATGTATATGTCGACATATACCCCTCGTGTTATGATAGAGAATGGCACTCGCTTGGCACCCACCATTGACGAGCATAACGGTGACGGGTGCAACATTTGGAAGGGCATCATTACTACTTAATTTTGCGAGGGATGCTATCCTATCAAACAAACATATCACATATGAAAGCAAGAAGAATAGCATATAGTGAAATAGTATGGCCCCCTTCACATGGTGATCTCCATCTCCATGCCGGTGTACGGGATCTCCATCTTCATCACCGTTCTTTCGAGTGCCGAATGCTTGATTTCTTCAAACTAAGCTACTACTATAGAAGCTCTAATTGAAGATTACATCGACTCGCAGGTCGTGAAAGAATATTACAAGCATTGCACGTATGAAAGAATATTACAGGGATTGCACATATGAAAGAATATTACATGCATCACATGCATCTCATACATACAATAGGGCCATACCATCTCAAAGCATTCTCTGCAAAAACAAGTTAGGCGTAGAAACGTTTTCTACTTATCGCAGAGCAACGGCATCGAAACGACCTATAAGGGGGTACGCACACGGCGGTCCCAATACATAGATCCAATCTATGAATTCGCTTACGGAAACCATGTCGGCATAATCATATTATGCCGTCCCGATACACTATCAAGGGAGATGGTTTGCGTAGGCGCAAGGCAACAAACAAGATCGGACTACGAGATAGCTTCGACATAATCACATTATACCATTCTGATACACTATCAAGGAACGCTATCTCGAAGCCGACTCAAACCGAGATCTATGGATATTGCTTCGACGTAATCACATTACGCCGTTCCGATACACTATCAAGGAACTCAATTACCATGAACTCTCCTCAACAAATCTTGTAAAACCGATTGATCTAATCAACCCGTGCGCAAAGCTTATGATTTTATGGCCTGAGGCGGCATCCACCTGCAAATCGGCTATAGGCATTTGGTATTCATCCTTAGGGGTGGCCTTGTTTAAATCTCTGAAATCGATACACACCCTAAGTTTGCCATTTTTCTTCATTACCGAAACTATGTTTGAAACCCATTCTGCATATCGGCAGGGCCGAATAAATCCAGCATCGTACAGCCGAGTGATTTTGGCTTTGATCGCATCATGCATATCGGCTTTAAACCTCCTGGGAGGCTGTTTGTACTGCCGATATCTGGGCTTTATAGGCAGCCGATGCACGACAATGGATGGGCTAAGACCAGGCATCTCACAATAATCCCAAGCAAAACAGTATCTGTATTCTTTTAATAAATTGATGAGCTTGGTTCTACAATGAGGAGACAGATTTTTGCTAATGTATGTCGGCCTAGGCTTATCTCCTACTCCTGTGTCAACTTCTTCTAGCTCGTCGGCCGACATAAAACCTTGCCCAAGTTTGTCGTCGTTGTCATCCACGGTGTCCTCGCTATAAACGCTCGAGCCCTCCACAATGCCTTCAAAGTAGTAATTGAGGCTCGTCATCCCCAATGGGCTATATATCGAATCGGACACCTTTAGAAAATTGGCTTGCCAAATTTTGCCTGGACAGAACAATCAATACCATCGATTTCCCAGTGGCAAATTGACATTAGCAACGTTAACGACCTATCGGGGCACGATCTCTATCTTGTCACCTTGCCACCGGATCGACTTTGGTGCATCGTAGAAGGGATACAGCAGTTGGCATGAATCCAATCCCTTCCTAGTAGCAAGCTATATGGCCCCTTCTCGTCGACGACGAAAAATGTAGTGGGCATGGTTTTGTTGCCGACGGTCACTCAACGTTTAAAACTCCCTAGCCTCCGAAGGGTTGCCGCCGAAGTCTTTGAGGATCATGTTTGTCTTGCTCGGTCTTTGGCTCCTTTCCCTTGCTTCCTAAAAGTTGCATAGGGCATTAGGTTGACAAGCAGCCCCTCTCCGACTAGCATCTTAGACATCGGCTTGCCATTGATGAATCCCTTCACATATAGTGGCTTCAGGGGTGATTCTCGGTCCCCTTAGGTTTTTCAAAAATAGCTTGTTCTGGGGACAAGACTAGTCCAGCCATGGTCTCCTCCATTGTGTCCGTGTCAGCCTCGACAACCTCAAACTTGGCTGGTAGAATGAAGACCATGTTGACTGATGCCGAGACTCATTTGCTTTGCCTTTTGCCGCCCTTCTAGCTTTGTCGGCCGGGCTTTCATTGACCGGGGCTTCTTGTTTCTTTGCGTGCCATTGCTTTGTGCCCCGCCGACGTTGTTGCTTGTTGGATCATCCGCCGACTTCTTCCTCTTGCCCCTCACTCTTGAGCCGCTGAATTTTTCTCTTTGTGTTTTGGTAAAGAGGTTCGAAGGGCGCATTGTGGGTTGGCCGATTGCTTGTCATTGGCATCTTCTTGATCTTCTTCCCGAAAGAAGTCTTGGTGGATGGGGCCAAGCCGATCATGAACGAGGGTTTACGTTGGTTAAGTTGAATGGCTCGGGGACGAATCGGCTAGAACTCTCCAGCTGTGGTCCCCTATATTCGTCCTCCGTATAATCACGCACGCTGGGCAATTTTTAAGGGTTGGCAGCCTCATTCCTTGCAATGCCAATGCGGGTCACAACTGTCGTGGCGGCGGTAGTATGCCACGCCCACTGGATCAGGCGCCCTCTTGTATGGCTTGCCGCGCCGGCTCTCTTCTTCCTCCTGGATCCTACGTTGGAATCGCAGCCGGTTGTTCTGCCTGGGCCGACGATCGGTTGATCATGCATTGGTGTGCACCATATTGATTGACGCAGTCATAGCTCCAATCGGCTCTCTGCGGGGTGGCCCTGAGTCGGCGCTAACTGATTTTAGCATTTCGGCTAAGCTGTATGTCATTCAGTGTTGCCGATTAGCTCGTCTGTGGCCGGTTTGGACCATGTTGACTGGGAAAGGGTTGCCATCAACTTTCATCGGCTTATCGGATTCTTTGAACTTTATCTTCCCGGCTTCAATGGCCGATTGGATTTGCTGCCTGAACACCTTACAATCATTTGTGCTGTGGGAGGTGGTGTTGTGTGAAGGATTACGCGGAGGCTACGCTAGCCGAAAACAAAAACTTTTAACCGCGCAAACCAGGAACACTTGCAAGTAAGGGCCGATAGATCGTTACCGATTGGAGTAGAGTGCAGCGGAATAGCCAATCAGGGCAATCCGATTCGGAACAGTGTAGCCGATTCCCGGAGACAGCCGATTCGCCAATCAGCCGATTCAAGTCGTCCGGCCGCGTTCTCACGCCTCGCTCCGATGCGCCCGACCGCAGCCGATCAAGAGTGCGCAACGTAGCAGCGCCTCTACCGGTATCCACACGTCCGGGGACTGAACGCCGTACACCCGTGTGCTAGCACGCGATGCAAGGCTAGGGTTTGGCTCGAAAGTGGGGAGGGTTTCCGTGGAGATTGATCTCGGCGACTTCGTTGCACGCGATGCAATTGACATATCGTAGCTCTCCACCCCTCCCTCCTTTATATAGAGTTGGCCGACGGGACTAGTGGCCGATTAGGACTCTATTTTGAATCGGATCTCATCCGTATCTCATAGAGTTGGCCGCCCATACGTCGTAAGCCCATAGGACTCTATCCGATCGGATCCCAATCCGATCGAGCCGTATCCGAGTCCAACTCGAATATCTATTCTATCCCCTTAAGCGTGCGACCCGTAGGTTCAGGTATACTCGGTTTCGGCTATAGTCTAACTTAGCCGATCGTCGGCTCGAGTCTAACTCACCGACACTCCCAGCGGCGCCTAGCAAGCACATATTGACACCATAGTATACAAGAATAATATCGGCTCAACTGTAATGTGTACACAAATCCCTTTGCCTCACGATACCGGTTAAGCTATAGGCAAGATGTGTGCCATCCCTTCAATAGCTTAATCATTCACTCGAACCGTATTGGTATCTGTCTGTTGATCGACTCCTCAATCAACTTAGCATGGCCATGCATTTCCATAATCCATTACCTCGAGGGGCCCAGAGATATCTCTCCAAAGGAGGGGCAAATTCCATCTTGATCACTCACATCCCACTCCATGTTTCATAGCAAACCCGAAAACTACCTTTATAACTACCCGGTTATGGAATAGCGTTTGGTAGTCCCAAAGTAGGCTACTACACATGTTGGAATCCATGGTGATCTCGGGTTTAAGGACTTTGTACCAACACTACCCGAGACCAACTAATGGCACATTAATTCCCGTAGTGTCTCATGGTGGGTCTATCCAACAATGTGTTCTTCAACACATGTGTCCATGTTTATTGATTTGGTATCTCCATACCCATGATCTATGAGACATGATCATCAATCAATAAACATGTCGATCTTAGAATCATATTTGTTCCAACAATATGATATATGATCGTGGATCATTTAGAAATAGATTCATACATAAAGAGTCTCATAAATAAGTCACGTACTTATTGATCAATACAAGATGTCTATTTCATGGAACCGAATAACACTTTATTCATAAATACATAAACATTGACGTGATATCCAACATCTCCATGTTGCCTCTAGGGCATATCACTAACATTGTGCCACTTGCAATATTTTTTCTTTTTGAGCTCATCGGTTGATGGGATAACGTGGTTGTCTGGCAGTCGAATTTGCTTCTCCTTCAGCAGCAGATCGAAGATCCTGTCGGCTTTAGTGATATCAAAGTCATATTTCTCTTCCTTGGCCGACCTTTCCAACCATTGGCAGGTTATTGCTTTCTTGTTCCTGGTCCACTCGGCTGCTGCCACCTCCGCATCGCTGTCGCTTGAGTCTGTGGCTGTTGCGTAGGCGACGTGGGCGACTTTTTTGAAGGATTTTTTAGATTCTTGAAATCTCTGCTCATGGGCTGTCACTTTCTGGGCCAAGTGGGCTAGGCTCTCGAAGTCTTGAGCCGAAAATCTTTCGCGGATTGGCGGCAGCAGGCCATGAAATGCCAGATCGGCTGTCGATCCCCGTTTTTGAGGACGGGAATCATTCGTGTTCATAGTACCATATCCCTGGATCGAGTAGTTTGGTACCCACGAATACAGTTCTGAATTACTAGGTGCAAAGTGCACGAATAGTCTTACATCGAAATTATTACAATAATGGGCCCGAAGGCAATATCCAATACATATAGGACCTACTGGTCCGGATACAACCAAAAGCATAATTTAGATAGGATAGCAGTCGGAAGGCCGCGGCATGTCGATTGCCACAATCAATGACCGGGGACTAAGACCTAGTAGACGCCTTCTCCTCCATCGCCCACCTGGCAGTAAGCATAGGGGTCCTCTAGTTCTTCGTTTCCTCCATCTGAAGGTTTGTGCGTATAGCAAGGGTGAGTACCAAACATACTCAACAAGCCGACACGGAATGATGCACATGATAGGGTAATTCAAAGGATGGCTGTGGTTCATTTGCACAAAGCCAATTTTCACAACTCATTTCACAATCCTAATAACTAGCCATGTCATGTTTTAGTTCCATAGTATGTTACAACGGCGACGGTTCTGTCTACCATCCATCGTGATTTCCAAGGATGGCTTCTCGCCTCCGGTTTGTCATGGTGTCTGGGGAGTCCACCCCTTCTCGCAGTTCGAGAAGTTGAGTCCACCAGCACACAAAATCATTATGTAATCCCATCCCATCATTTTAAAATTTATGAGTCTAGCCACGGGAGAAACTTGTCACGTTGCTCATTAACCGCGAGCGCGGCTATTCGAATAGATTGATTTACTCACACTGCGGTGGATGTACACTTTACCCGTACTCCGCGACTACTCATTGAATGAGCTTTCATCCCTTCATATGGGATGGTAACGGCAAAGCCTTTCGATAACTTTGCCTTGGCAGTACCCGCTCCATGAACTTAAATCCTCTTGCACTCTAGCCGTCCTTTCCTAGCAGTGAGAGGAGTTCTGGCGCTCCCGGGGTAAGGGAAAACTTTCACAACATTCTCATTCATTACTCAATACTTAGGCCGCAACCTTATCTCAATAACCAGAACCACCTCTTCACTCAAGAACAACTATGCAGAGATACTTCCTCTGCTCGGCTATCTACTCCACTACGTCTATACCCATTCGAGAAGTACGGCGTACCGGCTCGTTCCAGTTATAAGTCTCATGGCTCGGTCCTTAATTGACCGGGGACGGTTCTTGCCTTTACCGAAATCAACCCAAATCCAACCATCCGCCCCAGTCCAAAATATTGGTTTTGTACTTTTTTATTTTTCATCAAAACAAGTTTCATCATGATCAAGGCAATGTGTCGCTCATGTATCCACATGCCGTATTCCAACTACCTCCCCAAAGATAGTTGCCCAAGCACGAAGCTTCTTTGTAAAATCATGAGTATGCACGAATCTAATATAAGCAGGGCTAAGCATTTTACCGAAGTTATCCTCTGGTTATATCACATCGAAGGTTACAAAGAATAATCCTAATGGTAATCAACATCAAGGCAGGGTATTTCAAGCATAGGTACTCATTTATGTAAAGCATGCAAATTTGTAATTTAAATCAACATCATTTCACAAAGTAGGTTCAATATGTTCAAAGGGAAGTGTTGACTTGCCTTGCTCGCACACTTGTTGGCCGGGGTCTTCAACGTAGTCGTGCCTCGCTCCCTCGGTTGCTATCCGTACGTGTGAAAAATCAATTGAATTCGATCGAATTCAATACAATACCAAGAGATCAAAAAGAACCATAAAAACGACTCCAAATGTTTAGCCTAAAATTCTACTCGAGTTCGGGCGAGAGTTTCGGGATGAAATCCGATTTAAAAAGTGAGTTCGCGATTTTAGGGTTTTCGCAAAATGTCGATCCAATTTAATTAAGGGGATAAATTTAAAAGCACCGATCAAAGAATTAGTGATCGAGGTTTTGGAGGTCCAAGCACCAAAAGATTATATTTTTAATGGCGGAAAGAAAATATATAAACTCCAGATTAAAAACGACGTGAAAACGAAATCTCCGAAAATCTGATTTTTAATTCCGAATTTGCACAGAGAAAATACACGAGAAAACAATATATTTTTGCCCAAATATTTTCCCAAATATTTTCTAAATATTTTTCCTAATTTTCGAGAATTTTCCATTTTTTTTCTCATTTTTTTCTTTTTCCTTTATCTTTTCTTTTTTTCTTTCTTTTCCCTTTTCCTTTTTTCTCCTATTCCTTTCCCTCTCTCTCGTTCGACCGCGCGCTCCCTCCTCTGTTTGGTCGACGGCGGCGCAACACAAGGGCGGCGGCCGGGGACTTATCGGCGGCTACGGCGACGGCGAGGGGCGGCGCGCTCAAAGACATGGCGGCGACGGCTCACGGCGGCTTGCGGCGGCATCGGCGCACGGCGGCGATGGCGGCGCACGGTGGGTGAGGGTTTGCGGCGAGGAGAGAACGGCGAAGGAGAGGGAAATGAGGCGGCGAGGTGGGGGAAATGGGGAGGGCTCGGCCCTTTGTATAGCCACAGCCGAGAGAGGGGAAAAGAGGGGAAGGGGACCCGGCGCGGCGGCGGTACGGCGGGAGGCACACGGCGGCGCGGGATGGCGGGGGCCGGCACGGCGAATGTGGGCACGCGCGCGAGGACGGCGGGGTCCGACGTGGGGCGACGCGCGGCGCGGCGCGGGCGAGGTTCGGGCGCGGAGTCGAGGCACGGGTGCGGCGCGGTGGCGGGGCCGGGCGCGGGCGCGGCGCGTGGCATGCGCGGGTGCGGGAGCCGGTATAGGCGGGCGATGCGCGGCGGGTCGGGCGTGTAACACCCCGAGATGTTTTTCCCTGTTAAAAATCTAAAACAAAATCATAAAAGAAAAATCGTTGGAATTAACTAGAAAGAACAAATAATTTTTAAAAGCCAAATGCTAAATGAAAATGGCACGGTACGATTTTTCTAAAATTCTACATGTCAAAATACATTAACAAGATTTTTAGTGGAATTTTCGAGATCACAAGAAATAATTTTTAACCAATTAAAACCAAAATCAGAATTAATAAATCCCGGAAAATTAATTTTCTCTCTCCTCCGTCCTTTCCCGCACATTTTGGCCGTGGGCCGCGGCCCGAGCCGACGGCCCATCCTCTCCCGCGCACGCCCACCGATCGGCCCAGCCGACCGGCCATCCCCCAGCCCGACGTGCGCCTCTCCTCTCTCTCTTTCACGGCCGGCCAAGGCCACGGCCCGTCAAACCCTCGTGCCCGCAAATAACTCTATTTCACCTCCTCCTTTATCCTGGGACGCCGACAGGTGGGGCTCGCCTGTCAGGCTGTCGTCCCCGACCCCGGTCGCCTCGGCACCATTTCCGTCGCCTCCCTTCGCTCGGGTCTCTCGTGCTCGCCTTCCCCGCGATCCAGGATCCCGCCGCCTTAACTCCCCACCATGCCCGCCGGCATTCAAAGCCCCCGGCCGCTGCTCCCGCACGCCCTAATGGTCGGATTTCATCACCGGCCATTACTGCCCCTAAATTGCGCCAGCGAGTAATTCCGCCCTTATCCGGTCGCCGCTGACCTCCCCATCCCCTATTTAAGCACCCCCTCGCCCTCCCCAAGCTCCCCACACCTTCACCCGATCTAATCCTCCTCTCCATCATCCCCACGCCGTGCGTCCTTGTTTCGGAACTCGCCGCCGAACTTCGGCCGCGACATCCCGACGTCCCGAGCCATCCCGGATCTCGCCGCCGTCTCCTTCCTTCGTCCCGGCACCCGCGTCACTTCGGCCACCCTTCCCCGTGAGCTCCCGCCGTCTCCCTCGCCGCCGTCGCCGTCGTCCCCCTCAACTCCGGCAACTCCGCGGTGAGCCGTCCCTCTCCCTCCGCTCTCGGTCGCTCGTGCCACCTCTCCAAGGTGCGTGCGGTTCCACCCGTGCGTAATCCGCGGCACCCCGCGCCCGTGCCGCAGCCCGTATGGCACCGGCAGGCAGCCCGGCCACCGGCATCCGCCGCCCGGCCGACCGCGCCCATGCCCTTTCCTCTCGGCTGTCCGATCGGCTTCGTCCGATCGGCACCGTCCGTCCCAGCTCGCCCATGAGGCAAGCCATGTGGTCGCCACCTCGGCACCACGTGTGCGCCACGTGGTGCGCCGCCCGGTCCGGCCATGGACCCGGTCCCACTTGTGGACCGGCGCTCTCGTGGGCTGCGACGTCGGCCTCGGCCCGCCGACATCAGCCCTAGCCGCTGACGCCTCCCCGGGATTTATTGCGCAATAAATCAATTAAGGATTTTTTTGTTTAGTAAAAAACCCCAGAAAACTTCTAAAAATCATATCTCTTCAATCCGACCTCCGTTTTAGCCCATTCAAATTTCATTAAATTCATAAAAATGCCAAGAATCCATTAAAAATGGTTTTGTTCCCTGTTTTAGTAGCTTTTTAGCCTGTTTTGTTGAAGTGCTTGTTTGCCGTGTAGATCCCGGTAGTTCCGCCGACCCGGTCTACTTTGAAGTCATCACTGAAGTCCCCCAAGCCGAAGAGCAAGGCAACTCATACCATATTATTGATCATATTGCTCCAATTTTGCTAAAATACTTATTTATTTCTATGAAATTGCATGTATTTTTATAATGACATTTCATGGGGAATAGTACACCTTATGCTTAGTCTATGCCTTAGGTTTGGCACCCCTAATCCTTTGATTAAACTTGGGAAAATAATATGATTAGATTCAGGACTAGGTTATGCTTGGCCTGGCTTAGATCCACTAGCTTACTAAATAGGTCTTTCTCACTTAATATGTCTCTCCTGGACTTCTGTTCGGATGATTAATGGTTAGAAATTCAGGTGAACCAGACTAATAACTAAAATATGACAATTGGTGGGCTGTGGGCACCATGGTTTTGGTTAGCGACGCTCATGGCAATTAAGGACCGGCTCACGGGACCCCTCGGGAGAATGACCGTGCAAACCACAAGCCGAAATGGGTAAGGTAGGCCCCGTAGTGTAGTCTCTCCTAGCTGACGGACCCATCGGCAAGGGTGAGCGGGATGGAGTTTCAGTCGGCCCCGGTATATGGGTTGCTGGGCTGCCGGATTCACCGAGGCACTCGGGGGGGCTGCCCATTCCCAGGGTCCGGGAGTGGGGGCAAAACCTTGGTGCGGTTCGCTAGGTTAGTGGGGGGTTATACGAAAGGTTCTATCACAGTTCCCTTTCCGGGGTACCACGGTGGTATTCCGTCGCACGGGAGACCATGTTGTGGGGCTGTGTCTTGTGGGTACAGTTGTATACCTCTGATCAGAGTAAAATTATTTGAATAGTCATGCCCGCGGTGATGGGGCGATCGATCGAGCTCTCCGTGATTAGTCCCACACTTTTCCACCCTATTTATTGGAACATGACTAGTATAGGTGGATGGTTTGGGCCTGTCACAACGTGGGGATAACGTTGGACAATGTTGGTGTTCAAAATGCTTAAATTACTTAAATTATTATTGTATTGTTCGTGTTCAAAATTCTTTTTGTTTGGAAAAACCCCTGTTGTTTGCGCAAAAGCAAACTTTAGCGAAACCCTTGTCTTCCCTGCATTCATTCTTCTCCCCTTCCGGTGTGACTTGCTGGGTACATGGAAGTACTCATCCTTACCCCTTCACCAGAACCTGAGCCAGAAGCTGAAGATGAAGACGAAGTGGAGTAGGCTTTGTCCTACACTCTGAAATATGCCTGTGGAGTGGTCGAAGCCACGTGGCCAGCGTCAAGCTTAGGCTTAGGCCCTTTTTCCTTTTTCTGCTGCTCTTTTGTAATCTTTTTGTAATGTTTTTAAGACATGGAACTGTAATACCAGCAATTGTCGTATGTGTACCCTGGGTGGTACTGGACAGGGATTTTAAATACACAATAGCTTCGGAAATTCGAGTCTGAATTTCTGGGCGTGACAGGGCGCGGCGTCGCGCGGCGCGCGCGCGAGGCTGGCCGGCCGGCGGTGGCACGCAGCGCGTGGCGCGCGCGAGAGCGGGGCCGGGCGTGGCGCGCGGCGCGAGGCAGGGGCCGGCGTGGGCGCGCGGCGCGGCGCATGGCGCCGCGTGGGCGGGCGCGATATGGCCGGTACGATGTCGAACACTTGGCAGACGATGAATAGTCACTACTAGATTTTGACCCTGTTACCACGAAGCGCATTGCAACAATGCAAATTTAGTTGTAATAGGTAGGTCTTATTGCCACGGTTTTGTAATATCATTGCAATAGGTTGGTGTTATCGCAACTATGTTCAAAATGGTTGCAAGTAGATGGGAATATTGCCATGATATTTTTCTGTCGCGATAACCCTGATTTTTGTTGCAATATGCACATATTATTGCCACCAAATATAGAACTATTGTAATTACTTGTTAATATTGCCACCAATTTGATTTTGTTGTCATAACCATGCCTTGCGTTGCAATAGTTTTCTCCATATTGCACTGAAAACCTAAGTCGTTGCAAGATTGAAGATTGTATTGCCACAAATTTGATTTCGTTGTCTTAAGGATAATTTGCGTTGCAATAGGTGGATGTATTTTTTTTGCGGGGATATGGGTGGCTGTATTTGATAGTATTGTCATCGCAATAAATCAAATTTTTAACAAATCTGAGCACTTAAATTATAATATTAATATTAATGATATATTTATAAATGTGAAATCTAAATTTATTGTTGTTAAGCTAACTGATCAGTCAAGAATAATATGATATAATTTAAATTCTCAAATTTGTTCCCTCTATGTTTAATTAATAAAATGAATTACAAAACATTGAAACTTAATAAAATATATGAGAAGCCTAGGACTCGAACCCTAAACCTGTGGGTTTAGGATACAAGCATTTACCACTAGGCTAGCTTCACTACCTTACAATACTAACATTCACATTTTTTTAACCTAAAAAGAGGTCATTGTTTGGTGCAGTTTATTCTGCAAGTACAACAATAAACATTGTCAGAACTTGAGAGCATGTAAATGGATCATGTACAATAAATCAGAAAGTATTTGGCATTTCTGAAGCGGATCGTGTACATATATAGTTGTCAATGTTCTGAAGCAAAATCAGAAAAATGTCCCTCTCAATATTTGGCATTTCTTCCCGGCAACAAACTGATAGCTCAAAGTAAAGCCATAGTTATATATAACAATTGAAAAAGAGGAACTAAGTGAAATTCATCAACTCATTAAACAATTACAAAATTTATACAAAAAATCATCATCTGTTCCTTCGCCAGTAGAATTCACAGGAGCTACATACCCATCATCGATGTAGGCATCATTGTCGTCATCTTCTTCTTCATCTGCTAACCCAATATCGTTAGGCTCAAGTACAGAATCTGCAAGTGCCTTTTCAATGACAGAAGCATCACCAGTAACACCTTCCATGCCAGGCCTTGTCCAACTTACCAACTCGTCATGTCTTCGTGAATTGATCATGTCTTCCACTCCCACGTCTAATGAGTCAACATCGATTGTTGTATCTCCTGATTCGGGCATGGCAAAGAGATTTCTGGGATTTATTTTGAGCACAATGCACCAATTGGGTTTGTTTGGGTTTTTCACATAACACACAGGCTCAGCTTGTGTCCCCAAAATGTATGGATTATCTAAATATCGCAAACGAGTTGTATCGATATCAATAATCCCATACTTATCCTTTTTGTAGCCTCTACTTCTACTCCTACCAGCAGCAGGTACGTCATACCAGTCACAATGAAATAAGACGACTTCCTTTTGTGTAGCAAAATCAAGTGCATAAATTTTCGTAACGACGCCATACCAGTCGATATTGCCAGTAGCATGATCACCTTTCACAGCAACACCACTGTTTTGTGTATTTAGATTCTTCTCTATCTGAGATGTTCGAAATAGAAATCCACTGATGAAACATCTATTGAAAACACGTGCTCGATGGTCTGGACCTTGAGAAAGTGAAGTGCATATATGACATCACTTGTGCTTCCTTCAGCATAGAGTTTGTTGATCTTCAAGCAAAAAAAAATCAAAATGTCAAGAAAAATATACGCATAAAAAATTATAGGCCAACACTGCAATTCAAGGGAGAAATATAGTTTGTAACTCACTGTACGCTCGAACCATCCTACAAATTGGTCCCTGTGACGTTTCTCAATATTTCGCGGACTAATTTTTTTGAGTTCATCCATATGCTCGCTGCAGTACAGATCAGACATGGCTCGAGTAAATAAAAAAATAGTGGCAATGCATACTTGAAAGAAAAATATATTTGAATTGTTACTTACTTGACCCATGTGATGGCCTCATCAGTGTTTGTTATTATATAGTGTCTGATTCGCTGCATTTCTAGCCTAGAAATTAGTTCGACGTTGAATCCTTTCTTAGTATAATCAATGTTCCCAAATATGCTTAAACCAGATGGTGGTTCATTCACTGTGGCACTTTCATGGCGCTCTGCACGATTAAGCCTGGTATTGACGTCATCCAAGAAGCGGGCGCAAAATGTCATGCACTCCTCTGATATATACCCCTCGGCTATTGAACCTTCAGGGTGGGCTTTGTTCCGGACATATCCTTTAAGCGTACGTAGATACCTCTCTATTGGATACAACCATCTATAGCACACAGGTCCTCCTAGTTTAGCCTCTTCAGCAAGATGAACCGGCAAATGCACCATGATATCAAAAAAAACTGGTGGAAAGATCATCTCAAGACGGCAAAGAGTTTCTCCAATGGAAATGCTCAATTTCTCTAACTCATCAGTACTCAACTCCTTTGAACATATTGTAGTAAAGAACCCACTAAGCTCAATCAATGGGATCACAACATCTTCTGGCAATATGCTACGTACTATTATGGGTAATAGTTTTTGGAATATAACATGATAATCATGAGTTTTGAGTCCAGTAAGCTTACTCGCCTTTACGTCCACACATCTCTTGATATTGGAGGCATAACCATCAGGCATCTTCACTCCTTCTAGAAAACTACACAAATATGTCTTGTCATCATCATCCAAAGAGTATAATGCTGATGGCAAAGTGTACTTGCATTCTTCACCAAAGGATGTTGATCCTTCCTCATGCCCAAATCTTCCATGTCAAGCCTAGCATTCTCGCTATCCTTTGATTTACCTGGAATGTTAAGCAAAGTCCCCAATATGCTCTCACAGATATTTTTTTCAATATGCATCACATACAAATTATGCCTTACAAGCAACTTATCCCAGTATGGCAATTCAAAAAAAACACTCTTCTTCCTCCAATTGTGCCATCTACTTTCTTCTTCACGTTGCTTCATTTTTCTTGTTGTGTTCCCAAATGACACTTTCTCAAAGCTTTCATACTGTTTCAACACTTGTTCACCAGTTAGTGGCACCGAAGCCTCTCTGGTTTCTACCTTGTTGTTGAAGCTAACCTTGTTGCGGCGCCACCTATGGTCCATAGGCAAAAATCATCGATGACCCATGTAGCAATGCTTTGACCTAAATTTCAACAACAAATATTTGGTATCCTTGTTACAGCATGGACAAGCAAACGTTCCTTTTGTGCTCCAACCTGATAGCATGCCATATGCTGGGAAGTCATTAATTGTCCAAAGCAGAATTGCACGCAAAGTGAAATTCCTCTTTGCCTTTGCATCCCATGTCTCAACAGCTTTTCCCCAAAGATCTTTTAACTCATCGATTAGGGGCTGCAAATATACATCAATGTTATTTCCTAGTGATTTTGGCCCTGGTATCACATTGACATCATCCAAAATGGTTGTTTCAAACACAACCAAGGAGGCAAATTATAAGGGATTAAGATCACAGGCATGTAGTGTATGTGACGTTCAACATCCCAAATGGATTGAAGCCATCAGAGGCAAGACCCATCCTAACATGGCGAGGGTCCAATGCAAACTGCAGAAACTCTTTATCCACGTGCTTCCATGCCTTGGAGTCGGCAGGGTGCCGCAATTTACCATCTTGGACCAAGCCCTCCTTATGCCAACGCATATATTCAAATGTGGTCTCTCTCATGTATAATCTTTGCAGTCGAGGTGTAACTGGGAAATACCTTAGGATTTTCCATGGAAAACGCTTCTTGGTTACACTATCACTACCCACCACCTTTTCACCATCCATTTTCCATCTCGACTCACCACATGTTGGGCATGAATCCAAGCAGAGTATTTCTTTCGAAATAAAACACAATCATAGATACATGCATGTATCTTTTCATAGTCTAGACCAAGATCACGAACTACCTTTTGTACTTTCTCTAATGTGTCTGGCACGCAATGGCCTTCAGGGAGCACCAATGAGAACAAGTGAATAATGGCCTCTAATGCGTTGTTACTAATACCAAACATGTACTTAATATGGAAGAGCCTCACTATGAAAGATATCTTACTAGCCTCCTTGCAACCTGGATATAATTCCTTTTGTGCCTCTGTTAATAATTTATAGAATTTCTTAGCACTTTCATTTGGCTCTTCATTTTCAGTATCTATAATTTCTCCATGTATTGCACCCCTGATGAGTGTGGAATCAAATTGCCCATACCAGCACCATCACCTGTTGCATCCTCATTGCCATCTCTTTGACTGTTACCCTCATCTAAATCTTCTCCTATTCCTTCCCCTTGGATAAAACTTTCATCAAACCCTCTCAGAACCAAATGATTTTTAACTTCACTTTGTGTTCTGTATGACATGGAGCGACATTTTTTGCATGGACAAGGTGCAATTTCTCCCTTAGTTGTGACACCAAATCTACTCTCTATAAATTCTTTTAATCCTTTTTGCCACTCAGAGGTAAATTTTGGCATTCGCATCCAACTCCTATCGTCATGCCACATGCTTACCTTATGAACCAAAGTGATTAACAATTATCGGGGCCTCAAACTGGTCAATGCCCTGCATTTATACAAAAATAAATTGCATTGAATACAAGCAAGTAATTTCAGCATGAAGTTGTAAAGATTCAGTATATGGTAAATGAGTGGCGTTTCTGCCTTACCTCTTAAAATCAACTTTCACCAGCAAGTAGTGTTAGCACCGTGTTGGCACGAGTTATCAAAAGATTAATTCAAATACTACCTCAATTCACCCGAAAACCGACATAGCCACCGCTGCATAAAAATCAAGAAGTATATGTTGAGAAAGCTATTGAACAAATGTGCCTAAACTGGAAAACAAACAGAGAAATCAGAATCCACTAGTTTCTTCACATATTTCATGAAAAATACCTTTCTATTTATTTTTAAGAATAACATATGTTTTATCTTTTTATCCGTACTCAAAGCTAGGGCATTTAGCAAGTATGTATAAATGATAGCACCACCCTTTAATCTATGTTGAGAAAACGAAGGAAATCAGTCTAGACTATAGATGATCCAATCATAGATTGAAAGAGATAAGATACATGTGTTGTGTATTGCGCTATTGCCATCACCCACAAGTTTCCCGAGTCACTCCCCGTTTCAAGATTTTCACTACCTACGTTGATCCAATTTATCTGAAAAGGGAAAATTTAGATGCAGAGACATGGTTAGAGGTTGAAGGTGAGGGGATGATGTTTTAAAAATCTAAAAAAACCAACCATGTCGAGACAACATGAAAAAATATTTGATGACATAAATAATATTTCGATCCTAAGAGAGTGGCTAAAACAAAGGGATTCTCATTAGTTAACGTGAAATAAGCTACCGAACAAACAATTCATGCTCCTGCACAAGGATATAAAAAGAAAAGTTCAATAAATGGTAATGTGGAATAATTATTTACTGTAAAATAAGCTACTGAACAATACAAGACATATTATACTTCCACCGGGTTGTTGTTTGACATGTTTCCTATACTAGATATTAATTCTTTTTTCATTTTATTTTGACCCCATTGAAGAATTCTTAGTATTTCCAGTGAAGAAAAATCAGTGTATTCATACTTGTTAGAATTGATCCGATTACTTAGGAAATCGGTGCATTAATAAAAGTTCGTATTTCAATTGATCCATTCAAAGTAGTGC
Organism: Oryza australiensis; assembly: GCA_019925245.2. Lineage (NCBI taxonomy): Eukaryota > Viridiplantae > Streptophyta > Magnoliopsida > Poales > Poaceae > Oryza > Oryza australiensis. The sequence continues at coordinate 398,595 of JAIFGZ020000743.1, read as the reverse complement.
AATCGACCCATTTAAACTAATTCTTAGTTACTTCTAGTTAATAACTTGACATGTTCAATTGATGCATTAAAACTATGAAACGAACCTTCGAGTGCACTACGCTTTGGAGTCCCGCTCCTACCGACGCCCTCGCTCCCGGCCACCGCCCGCTACGCTCGCCGCCCGCCGCCTCGCTGCCTAGCGCTGCCCCGCACGTCCCGTCCTCGCTGGCACTTGGCGAGCAGCTCGTGGATTAGGGCTGGAGGAGGAGGAGGGAGAAGTGGGGCTTGCGGCGTCCGGATTCGTGCGACCTGCTCTCTCCTCCCTCACGGTCACGATTAGGGATGGACTGTCAGCTCGGAGGCCCAGAAGGCCGAAATCTGGGATAGTTTTTTTCTTCCAAATCACACAGATTTTGTTAACCATTAGATTAGAATCCAAGGGTAAAAAGTAACGGTTAACCACATAACAGACCCGCTTTTTCACCGGATCAACCTAATGCAATTAAAATAAGTATTATAAACTAATGCACTAAAAGTTACATTATAAATACACTATAATTAAAAATGTAACTCTAGTGTAATTATGGTTTAATTATAGTAAATACAATGTAATTTTTTAAACCCTTCGTAAGTTTTACGCGCATTGTTCCCGTTTCGTCCTCTAACTCGGAGTCGGTTTTAAAACGGCCATAACTTTCGTATACGGACTCCGATCGAGACGTTCCATATATGAAAATCGATCGAAAAATTTCAGTTGCGTTCGTTCGCCGCTTTCCGCATTCGGCGATTTTATTTTCCCAAAAAGCTTCAGAAAATTGCCTTTTCGAGCCCTAAGCTTTTTTCGATTTTGAGCGTGTCTTCCAATCTTCCAATTATTCCACAGCCACGTCTTTTGCTTGTTTACGCTCAAATTATATGTGGTTACCTCTGGTATGTTCCTAATTCCATAAAAAATATAAAAAATAAAAAGAAAAAGTAAAATTTTTCATGTCTTGCTCAACAGAGATGAAAATGAAGAAAACCGAGGAAGGGAGCCGACAAAGCGAGAGCCGCGGCGGCAGCGCGAGCCGAGCAAAAATTGATTCTGTTGTATTTTATGTGTGTGAACAAATTTGTGATAGTATTTGATCTGTGATTTTTTTGGATTTTGAAGATGTATTTGATATGTGGAGAAAAAATGAAAAAAACATTTGGGATATGTATTGTTAATTACTATTTATGAATCTGTGATATTTGATTTCAGTATCGTGATGATTTTAGGATTTTGACAAGAAAAAACAAAAGAATCTGAGGGCGTGGGCTGGAGAAAGGGAAAACTAAAAAAATAAAAAAAATCTTTAGTATCTTTAGTCCCGGTTGGTGGCTTCAATCGGGACTAAAGATGTATCTCTAGTCCCGGTTATTTAACCAGGTCAAGAGATCGTCCATCTCTAGTCCCGGATTCGTAGTTCCGGTTTGACAACCGGGACTACTGAGGGTTACGAACCGGGACAGTTGTGGCTTTCTCCAGTAGTGTCACGTACAGACGTGGAGTTGTTGTTTCACTTATTTTCTCTTTTCCTGTGTATAAATGTATTAGACATTTGCATATATGTGTGTATTTTTTGTTAAAATAAACTTTTTTAGAAAGGTTTGTTAAAATAAACTTGGACATGCATCTTAATACTGATTTATACATGCAGGGTGAAATGGCAAATTGTTGTACGATTGTCCAAAGATGTATACGTATAAGTTATACTACCTTCGTTTCTCATAGTAATTAAATACAATGTCTAAGCCACTATAATTCAAATTGATATGCTAGAGCGTGCCATCTCAATTTTGTGACTCATATGCATTGTGCATAGTAAGTTGGTATATGCATGATAACATTAAGTTAGTATATTTTTTTAGGATTTAGAAAGAATTAAAATAATACTAAATTTTTCATACTGCACGTATGAAAATTAAATATTATATATATTGACTTGTTTGAACCACAAGATTGGAAAAAACGCACGACATACAGAGAGGAACAGAAAAGGAACCTACGTGGCATATGTGAACGTTCGTGAACGTTCGGACAGTAACGTTCGGACAGTAACGTTCGGACATATGTGAACCTACGTGGCATATGTGAACGTGGCGTATAGGAAATATATATCTACGGTCACACAAAATTCTTAGGAAATGTACGTCGTTTATTATCCATCGTTACTATCAGCCACTCTTCACCTGCCACTCCATTTTCCCAGTTGACCTGACCATGAACCAGAGCAGCAGCCCACGCGGAAGGTCGCAAGCTCAATCCTGATCTACGGAGGCGCGAGCTCCATCGAGCAGCTGAGTGGCATGGCATCATGGAGGACATAGCAACTCCGGTTGGACGTTGGTGGCCGCGCTCGCCTCCCGCCGGCGGGCGGCGGCTGCCCTCGCATCGACGGCGGCGACTGGGCCCCTGGCCTCCGTGCCGGCGGCCACGCTCGATCGCCTACGGCTGGAGGCTGACCTTGACTCCATGCCTGCTGCGGTCAGCTCTCGCCTGCGGCTTCCTTTGACTCCACACTGCGCCGGTTGCCGGGCCAACCTTGCCTGTGAGTCGGTCAAATTTGTTCAAGGATTTTCTTTAAATTTCTGATTTTTAGCTAATGATTTAAATTTCTGATACAACCAAATAAATCACTGATCCCGTTCCTCAACTATTTCCCTCTCAATGTTTTCAGTTTTCCACACCAATTCCGCTGCCCGCCAAATTACCCCGCCATATTTCCAAATAATGCACAACAGGGCCAACCCGTATCCCTATAATCGTGCACTTGATCTAATCTGCCATGAGGGTTTGGGAGAGACGAGAGTCTCGCGGTTTACTCATGGCGCCTCAAGAAAGGACGCCGCCACCGCCACCGCCGCCGAATAGTACTGGCTCCGCCGGCAACCATGGGACTAGCGACGCCGTTCATCCTGAAGTGACCGATGAAGGGGTGGTTGGCGTTTTTGATGCTCCTGCAGCCAGGTTCATTCACTGCGCACTCCCCATCCTGATTTGCTAATGTGATTACCAGCGCCTATGGAACAAAGTGATAGATGATTTTGTATGTTTTATTCGCTATCCTATGAACTAAAATCATGGAAGTGCCCTCCCCATCCTGAATCGCCTAGTGCGCATTGTGTTTGATGGTCTGTTCTTTAATTTTCTCATGTCATATTCATAGATGGTTTGACTATCTATGATTTTGACACTTGTTTATGTGTCAGCTATCTCTCCATTATGTCACACATATGGTTTCAGATTGAATAACTTGGGTGCGAACGTGCCGCTTATTAGTATAAAGCCAAGAGAATTGTGACAATAATGCGCAAGAGAATTGTCTCATTTAGTTTGCTAAACTAGGATTCCCTGTTTCATTTCCTCCAGTTTTCTTTTCTTTTTGACAAAGTTCCTCCTGTTTTCTCATTGCTAACCATGATTAAAAAACTTTTTTTTAATTCCATTTGGATTCCGTGTTGCTAACTCTAAATGGTTAATTCAATTTTGTTAAGCTGCTTACCAGCCTATGGTTCTGGAATTATGCTAATTAATGTTGAAACACTTTGCTAAGTACAGTTCCAAAATTGAATTATTGTATTCCAGTTTTAAAGATGAGAGGGTAAAACAAAGTTCTTACATTTTGAATCTATGATCATCTTAGGGGCTGGGAAGTATAGTTTGTGGCGTGTACCTTGGTGGGTGGGCTATGATTCTAGACTCTAGAGAAGCGCTTTGCTAATGCATCCAGTCTTTTATAATCACTAAACCTAATATCTGTTACTGCTTAAAAATTGACTAACTTTTTTGTGAAAGCTAATAAGATGAGAGTTGCGAACAAGAGATTTATTTACTATTGACCATAATTAATGGCGATGTCTCAATAAAATTGGTTGCGGTTGGAACTTGAGTTCTATAAAATCAAAGCTTGGGTATGGTATGAGAGACTTCTTATACTATAAGAAGAGATGTGGCAGGGACATTGCAAGCCTCGAGGCCTTTGAATTTGAGGAACAAACTGAAGCCATGCTAGCAAACAATGAGACAGATAAAACAATCAGATTTGTGATATCAAGAGAGCAACCGACAACACTGCAAATGAGCATAACACCCCTAAAGCGACAGAGAGATGTCCCTACTAGTGATGAACCAGATAGAGAAGAATCAATTGATGCATACAAGGATTGGCTTGCACAACTGCAATATGATCAACATGACATAGGTTATTAAATTTATGTTTCTCTGGTCACCACAATTAATATACAATGTCTTACATTGAACATCGCACTAACGTATCCATAATGTACATGCAGAGTTTAAGGATGATTACAGGGAAGAAACAATCAAGACGTATAAAGAGTGGTTAAAGCGTGAAGGCTATCTTCCTGAAATTGGTATTTATTTACATTCACTAAGTTTGTCTAAGATAATATTGCTTCTGCTAATGGATGTGGACTTGCTCATGCTTCCAATGTATACAGTATCTTATTTGAATGAGAATACAAATGAACAAAGTCTTGATAGCAGCCCTTCACCATCAACACCATCAATAGAGAGGCCATCTCATGCTCGTCGTCAAAAGAATAAATAAATGGTATGTAATAGTTCTTACAATTTTTTAAAGGTTCTAATCTTCCATTGTGTAAGTGTCGGATCATTTTACACTTAATTGTTTCCTAGGAAATTCTTGTCAAGGCCACAACAAAGGTGGACGTGGTACCCTAAAGGGTATAGCAGCAGCCACCAAGAGAATAAAGAGTTGCTCCCAGAAACTACCAATTGAATTTGCATCTAGGCTCGGAGGCCCCACAGGTCCTAATGCCCGATCATTTGTGGATCAAGTGGTAATGTATACAAGAAAAAGGGCTCCACTCATTGGGGTGCAAAAGTGGAAAGATATAGATCAAAACGTCAAAAATTCAATAGCATCTGATATACTTGTACGTACAATGTTTTATGTTGCCTAATCATGTCATATCTCTAATTACCGATGAGTTCATGTATTTTTTGTGTTTCAATTATACCAGAATAGGTGGGACATTCAGAACACTGAAAATGAAAAGGAAAAGATATGGGCAATAGCTAAGGAAAGGTACAAAGGATGGCGATGAACACTCAGTGCTACATAAAAGGCATACAACTATTATGCAGAGAGAATGAAACACATATCTGAAGATATAGACTATGTTGAGTGGAACTATTTAAATTTGTATTTTGGATCTGAAGCCTTCAAGGTACTGTGCCATTACCTTTGCTTTCATATTACACATATAAATAGTGCATTGCTAAAGTGTTGTTTTTGTTGATATCTTGTGTAGAAGGTGAGCAGCAGGAACTCTGAAAACCGTGGGAAACAAAGGACCAAACATTGCTCTGGATCCAAACCATTTTCCAAAATTAGCAATGAGCAGGTAATGCTACAACATATGAACATACTCATATAGTGCTTGGCATTAATTTCACACTCCTGTGATACATTCTTGCCTTCACAGAGAGACCCACTACAAGTGAAGAGCCAACTGATTTAGATCTTTGGTTGAGTACTCACTGCAAGAATGGACAATGGTCAGATGAAGCATCTAAGGCTGTCTATGTGAGTAGTTTACCTATTCACTACTCACAAGGCAGTGGTGGATCCACTGTTGGGGCTGGTTGGGGCTCCAGCCCCACCTCCATCTCTTCTCTCTAATTAGCTATTAATCAGCCTGATTAGCAATTAAGCAATAAAAACTGGTCGTATGCCAAGAATCCAAGGAGATAGCTGCATGATGATTGCCTCATTGCTTGCTGTTAGCTTTCAAAGTTACAAATATGGAACATATATACTTTAAGTATACCATACTTATCTTTTGAATATTAATATATCTAGCTGCCAATTAAAAATGAGAAAAAAAGCAATGTGTGCTCTTTTGTTCATATGCATATTTTGGGTGTCATTAGAAATATCGGGATATATCTCTAGTTTGCTTTGGTTATACTATATATATTTTTACACTAGCACCCCCTCGCCTTACGTCCTAGATTTGCCACTGTCACAAGGTGATTCAAAATATTCTATAAAATTTTAATGTCAAAGTATAACATCATCATGTTTTTCCACGCAAGATAATGCTTGCGAAATTATTTCATCGAGAGAAGCCAACAACCCTAAAGGATGTTCCATTTCAGGAGAAGAAACAAACACTGTTTTCCAGAAAACCTACAAAGAAAGTACAGGATCCAAAAGATCCAAACTTCATGGCCATGGATACTTGTCAAAATATCCAACACAAAGTCAACAGCTGAATGCTAAAATCCAAGAACAAGCTCGTGCTACAGCTGAAGCCAACAAGAAAAATATGAAGCTCCAAGGTGAGGTTGAAGATTTAAAAGAATAGCTTGAAGAAAAAGAGAGAATATTCCAAGAAAAATTACAAGAACTTCAGGATGAGGAGAATAAGAAAAGGGAAGAACTCAGGGCAGAGTTGCTAGCAGCACATGCAGATCAGAGGCAAGCCATAATACCTCAGGTAATACATATTGGAAACTATTTAGTTGTACAATTATGATTTATAAAACCATGATATGGTGTATTGTGCACAACTACTGCCTAATGTAAATTATTGCTACAAATTCTAGTATTTGTTTACTACTTTGACAATTAATGGTAGCATTTTAGTAGTCTTATGTACTCCTATTATTAACTCTATAGCACTAAGCCATTTGAACTCTAAATGTTTGATTATATGGTTCTAGAATAGTACAATGAAGAATGTTTCATTACCAATTTTATATTACCAGCACAATTTGACTCTGTACTTGTGGAAGAGAGCAATTTACTTTACTTTTCTTATAGTGTTAGCATACATATCTGCAATATTTTCAATCAAATAATTCATACAGCTGCGTTTGTGCCCATCACGCCATTTTTGCCCATCACGCCATTTGCTTTCTGTTCAGTTTTATGGGTATTATGTGCTAATGCTTGCTCACTTTCTTGTATACAGACAAACACACAAAGCATCATTACAAGTGATGTTGCAAATACTCCAGCTCTGGAGAACAATGGCCAAAAAACTCGAAGATCTAGTGTTAACCGAAGTCATTTTCAGACCAACAAAGCAAATGGGCCAGGGACTTATATTTCTTCGCAACAACTGATGAATGTAGCTACAAAACATGCACAAACAAGGAGCCAACAGGTATGTATTACGGAGCAAATTTCTAAATAACGTAGGAACTAGTTAAATCCTTTGCCTAGAATATGTTGGTCTTTGGATTGGAAGTTTTTAATATTGGATTGTACAGTACCTACTCTAGTTGACAATTGGAGTTTATATATCTTTCAGCTATTATATAATGCGCCTCTAAACCTAAGATAACAAAATAAATATTTTGTGAAACAAAACCAATCATATGTGCCTACTAGGATGTCCAGTAGTTTAGTGCTAAAAATTGCTCAAATTTTATTACAACATAAACACTTTGTTGTTACTAGTATGCTAAAGTTTTCTCATATGCCAATGTTAAATCTTTTATTCAGCAGGACCATATGACTTGAATGGATCACTCGGACTCAGAGTAATGCCAAGTTCAAGACAAGGATTTATACAATGGCAAACAAGCTATGCCCAAGCCATAACATAGATTACTTAAGTAATCCCAATGAGAGTCATGAACTGAAAAGTTGTTGTTTCATTGGTCTAATGACATTCTTGTATTTTTTTGGTCAACTTGACATGATGGATGTACATTCAATTTCAAATGACTACCACGATTGATGGTGCTTTCTTAATTTAAATTCATGCTACAACAATATATATATTGATGTATTCCTTTTTGCAACTAGTTTTTTCACCAAATATTTTATGCTATATGCATCGAGCCACACTTGCTCCTGTTGTAAAGCACTAGTTTTGGTCTGTTGTTATTAGCCATGCCACTAAAGAACGTTGTTGCAATATATAATATTGCCATGTATATAGTTCGATGCAATAACAATTAATTACCATGGAATAGAATTCCTTGCAACAATATGTCTTTCCATGAAACGTTTTTAGTTGCAAATATGGCTACAACCATGAGACAATTGTCGTGGCAATACAATATACTGCCACGGAACACGTTGTATTGTAATATATTCTACTACCATGGATAAATTTGCATGGCAATAGGCACATCTACCACGGATCATTTTGTGTGGCAATAGGTCTTATTGCTATGATGTTAGGCGTGGCAACATATGCAATTGCCACAGTGTCCGCTTGTAGCAACTAATTGGTTTAGCAATGCCGTGTTGCGTCGCAATACATGCACTAATGCCACGATATTGGTCGATGCCACTAAAATCTAAAGCAATACACAATTCTGTGGCAACTAAAGACTATTGCCACCAAACAAAAAAAACCGTTGCAATGAACCTATTGCAACATATATACTTGCAACGGCTCCCAACAACAGTGCCATAGTTGCTATTTGTATGTATTGCAACTATTTTGGTCCTTTTGCCACGTTTTTGCGTCATTGCAACAAACCAAATATCTAGTAGTGAGTGCACTTTCGATTTTTCCCGATTTAATTCAAAATTTCCAAATTCTATTTCCTTTCTCCCCTAAAATTTGAAATAAAATATAGTACACCCAAAAATTAAGTTGTAAAATATATTTTCAACTTTTTCACCCACTTTCATTATTTTAAAAATGTATTTCACATATTTAATTTAATGCTTTTCCCTAAATTCTAGAAAATACAATTTTGATTCCAAATAATTTCTTGACTTCATATATATCCTTTTAAAATATTTTGGCACTCATTTTATTCACTAATTAATATTACTCTCCCGCCAAAATAATGTTTTGTTCCCAAATATATATTTTTATAAATCCAAACCCTTTTCCTATTTTATATTAAAATTCCCAACTCTAAAACTCCAAAAGTTTTCTCCCAATGAAATTCAAATCGTTTGGTTTTTCTCAAACATCGAGATGAATCGCTCACATATAAATTTATGCAACCAAGTCGGCAAATAAGAACCAATAAACACGATCAAGATGCAACAAGCAAAAAGTTTTTGTAAGTTCCGATTTTTAATTCCCGGTTTTAATTTCTCCGATTTTCAGGGCGTTACAAACCTACCACCCTAACAATAAATCTCGTCCCCGAGATTTGTCACCGTCGCGAATAGGTTCGGGTACTCGGTCTTCAAAAAGTCTTCTTTTCCCAAGTGGCTTCATCTTCGGTGTGGTTGCTCCATTGCACCTTGTACATTCGCCACGTCTTGGTCCTAGTCTTTTTCTCGCTTCGTCCAAAGTCTTTACGGGGTGTTCAGGGTATGTGAGGTCTTCGTTGATAAGGACGTCTTTCGAGGGGATTTGTTCTTCCGGAACTCGCAAGCATTTCTTCAGTTGTGACACATGAAAGACAGGGTGTACATCAGAAAGATTTTCCGACAGGTCCAGTTGATAGGCCACTTCGCCTCTTTTGGCGCTTATCGGGAAAGGTCCAGCATATCTCGGTGCCAGTTTTCCTTTCACCTTAAACCTCTTGGTTCCTCTTAGTGGCGAAACCTTTAGGTACACAAAGTCGCGTCTTTGAAATTCCAATTCTCTGCGGCGAGTGTCCGCATAGCTCTTTTGCCAAGACTAGGCTACCTTAAGCCGATCCCTTATCAGACGAACTTTCTCTTCGGCTTCCCTAATGATGTCTGGTCCAAATATGGCTCGTTCACCGGTCTCCGACCACATCAACGGGGTTCGACATCTTCGTCCAACCAAGGCCTCGTTCGGCGACATCTTCAGACTAGCCTGGTAGCTGTTGTTATAGGAGAACTCTGCATAGGGCAGGCATTTTTCCCAGTCCTTAGTAAAATCCAATAAACAGGCTCTTAGCATGTCCTCAAGGACCTGGTTTGTCCTCTCAGTTTGTCCATCAGTCTGAGGGTGATAAGCAGTACTGAAGGCGAGGTGAGTTTCCAATGCCTCGTGAAACTTATCCCAAAAGTGAGATGTGAATTGAGTACCACGGTCTGACACAATCCTCTTGGGTACTGTAGGCACATGATTCTGGACATGTATAGCTCTGCCAATTTAGCGCTGCTATATCGAGTCTTGACTGGGATAAATCGGGCAGTCTTGGTCAGTCTATCCATGATCACCCAAATGGAATTGTATCCGGTAGAAGTTTTGGGTAGTCCCACTATAAAGTCCATGCCTATTTCATCCCATTTCCACTCAGGGATCTTAAGTGGTTGTAGCAATCCTGTCGGTCGCTGATGCTCAACCTTAACTTGTTGGCATACATCACATATGGCCACATATTCCGCTACGTCTCTTTTCATGTTGGGCCACCAGTATTCCGTTTTCAAATCTTGGTACATTTTGGTGCTGCCCGGGTGTAGCGAGTATGTTGACTCATGGGCTTCTTTTAAGATTAGCCTCCTTAATCTGCCTTTCTGCTGTACGTAAATCCTTTTACGATACCATAGGGCTCCATCGTTGTCGGCTGAGAATTCTTTGGCCAGTCCTTCAGCCATGCGCTCCTTGATTAGCCGAACTTCCTCACAATCCTTCTGGGCTTCCTTAATCTGACTTCGTAGGAGAGGTTGTATCTCTAGCGAACTAAGTTATCCATGAGGAATCAATTGTAGGTGAAGCCGAGCCATTTCTTCTTGAAGCTCGTTGGCCATATATTCCATCCTTAGTTGGTTGCACTGGGCTTTGTGGCTCAAAGCGTCAGCTACAACATTGGCCTTACCAGGGTGGTAATGGATTCCTTGGTCATAGTCCTTGATTAGCTCTAGCCATCTTCTCTGGCGCAGGTTAAGGTCTATCTGAGTAAAGAAATATTTCAAGCTCTTGTGGTCCGTGTATATATCATAGTGGTTTCCGATCAGGTAGTGCCTCCAAATCTTCAAGGCATGCACCACTGCGGCCAATTCTAAGTCATGGGTGGGATAATTCTCCTCATGAGGTCGCAGTTGTCTTGAGGCATAAGCCACAACCTTTCCATCTTGCATCAACATGCCTGCTAATCCTTGTCGAGATGCATCACAATATATGACGAAGTCTTTCCGGTTGTCCGGTAGGACTAAGATCGGGGCGGTGGTTAACTTTTCTTTGAGCTGGTCAAATGCCTGTTGACACTGCTCAGTCCATGCATACTTCTTTTCCTTCTTCAATAGTTGGGTCAGGGGTCGAGCTATCTTAGAAAATCCTTCTATAAGCCTCCGGTAATATCCAGCCAATCCCAAGAAACTTCTAATCTCTGTTACCGACTGGGGTGCTTTCCATTTGGTAATAGCTTCGACCTTGGCGGGGTCTACTGCTACGCCTCCTGCCGAGATTACATGTCCGAGGAAAGCTACTTCCTTAAGCCAGAATTCACACTTGTTGAATTTGGCATATAGCTGGTGCTCTCGCAGCTTCTCTAGTACCAGGCGCAAATGTTCTGCGTGTTCTTCATCATCCTTGGAATAGATGAGGATATCATCAATGAACACTACCACGAACATGTCCAGATATTCCATAAATACTTTGTTCATGAGGTTCATGGAATAGGCCGGGGCATTGGTCAGTCTGAAAGACATTATTGTGAACTCGTACAAGCCGTAGCGTGTAGAGAACGCAGTCTTGGGTATATCCTCAGTCCTAATTTTCAGCTGATGGTATCCAGATCAAAGATTGATCTTTGAGAACACTCGGGCTCCCTTGAGCTGATCGAACAGGTCATCGATTCGAGGTAACGGGTCCTTATTCTTAATGGTAACCTCATTCAATGACCGATAGTCTATGCACATTCTCATGCTTCCGTCCTTTTTCTTAACAATCAACACTAGGGCTCCCCACGGTGAAGAACTAGGGCGTACGAAGCCTTTCTCTTGCAGTTCCCTTATTTGCTTCTTAAGTTCCTCCAATTGGTTCACCGGCATCTGGTAGGGTCTCTTAGCTATGGGGGCGATACCAGGCATGAGGTCAATGATGAACTCTATGTCTCGGTCTGGGGGCATTCCCGGTAGTTCTTCAGGAAATACATCCGGGTAATCCTGAATTACTGGCATTCCAACTATGGTAACATGGTGAATATTCCCGTAGCTCGGTCACAGAGCATAGGGTCTTGATCCATGGCTATTGTCATCGGTGATCCCCATGGGGTAGTTAAGGTTACTTCTCTTCGTCCACAGTCTAGTACCCCTTGGTTCTTGGTTAACCAATCTATTCCTAATATGATGTCCAGGGTTTGGGGTGGCAAAACCATAAGGTTGGACAGGAATACCACGTCCTTGATCCGAATAGGCACATTAATGCACGCATGGGGTATAGTTGAATCTCCCCCGGGTGAATGTACTACCATTGGTCTCTTAAGGTCTACTTGGTGCAAATTGTGCTCTTTGCTTACTCTTGAAGATATAAATGAATGCGAAGCTCCAGAATCAAACAAAACTTTAACTGGTGCAGAATGGATAGAAAACATACCCATCAGCGCGCTTTGGTCCTGCTGAGCTTCCTCGGCACACACATGGTTAACCTGACCACGGCGGAATCCGGTTGCAGCTTCCTTTGGTTGGGGCGTTCTGAACAAACTGTGTCCAGGTGCCGGAGCAAGGGTTCCTCGTACTGCGATGGCGTTGGCTCCGGTGCGGTTGGGGGTGTTGCGCGGCTTAGGGCAGCTATTGGCGTAATGCCCAAACTCTTCGCAGTTGAAGCAGTTGACATTCCTGGCTCATGGGGCTGCCAAAGTAGGTGCCGGAGTACGAGACGGTGTTGCAGGTGGCATGCCGATGTTGCCGGGTTCGGCAGGGCGATTGGTTGCCACTATGGCTTCCAACCGGACGGGGTTGCTCCTTTAGGTCGCTGGGGTATTCCAACCTGACGGACCATTGCAAGCCTTCTCTTTCGGTTATTTTCAACCGTCCTTTGGTCATGCTCAAGCCTCGCGACCTTGTTGATGAGGCTCTGGAAGCTGGCGTGGTCCTGGCTGATCATCCGTCCTCTCAACTCATCGTTCAGTCCTTCGATAAACTTATCCATCTTCTCTTCTCCGTCTGCCAGGTCGCTTGTGGCGTAACGTGCAAGCTACATGAACCTGTTAAGGTACTCTTGTACCGTGGTGTTGCCTTGGCGCAGCCTACAAAACTCATTCTTCTTCATCCTCATAACTGTAGCAGGTACGAAGTTTTTACGGAAGGCTGCCATGAATTCTTCCCAAGTGGGTTCACCAGCATCTTCAGCCCGGGTTTCCTTGTAGGTGTCCCACCAGTCACTTGCGGGTCCTTCCAGCTGATTGGTGGCGAAGACGACTCCGTCAGCTTCCCGTACTCGGAAGAGAGTCAGCTTCTTCTCTATTACCCTCAGCCAATCTTCAGCATCCATGGGTTCATCTGTCGAGGAGAATGTCGGCGGCTTTGCCCTCATAAATTCGCCGAGGTTTGATCCTCTGTGTTGTCCTTGGTTGTTGGCGATGGCTTGCAGTAGTTGGATCTGCAAAGCCATGACTTCCGCTAGGGTGGAGGGGTCAGGCTCTGGCGGGTTCTCAGTAGCTGCTGTGGCTCTGCAACGATGCGCCATCTGAACAATGGGAATGAGGTAAGAGACTTGATTTGCTAACGTCAGGATACCAAGGAATTTTGTTTGAGTTGTTTGAAGTGATCTTTCAAAGCAAGTTTGGTGGAATAAACTCATTTATGACATAACATGGAACTTCATTATCAGTTCATAGATGTTACATCAGGGGGATACATTGGACATGTGTAGCCCATACAACACAATACAACATTACTAACATCGTTCTAGGGTCTCATACATAAAAGGGGTAGGGGCATGGTCATTGCTGTCTTAACTCCATCCAAAGTAAGACCAGAGCTGCTGCTGGTATCCAAACTAGTCATCCAGCCATCTCCATGATCCAGGTGCTGGCAGGGGGTGATCCTTGGCTGAAGCGAATCGAAGTCCCCATGGCTCAGAGGTAGTGGCCTCAGAGTCATGTCTGATCCTCCTACTCGGTGGCCTGGTGCTCTTCGGGGAAGTCCTAAGGGTGATAGGACCTCCGGTGAGTGTCATGCGGCGAGTAGGAGCTTCCTCCTCTGATGGATCTATGTCACTGAGCTCCCACTTGATCTCCATAGGTTTGGTCTTGGATTCGGAGTCAGTGTTGATTTGGATGGGGTTATCCTCTCCCGAACCAGGCTCGGGTGGTACAGCCGTGGAAATCGGGGTGGGCTCCGATGAGGTAGCAGCAGTAGGGTCGATCAGGTATGTTCCTGACTCAGTGCTCAACATGAAGGCTTGCTCCATCATGGTTTGAAAGGTGGCCAAGCATGCTGGAGTCATGAAGTAGAAGTGGTCGGGCACAGGAGCAGGGGGTGTTGGTGTAGCAGAAGTACCAGCGGCGGGAACAAGGTTGAAGCGAAGTTGTTCTTCCAGTTGACCAACCTGTTGCTGGCTCTTCCTAAGCTGTTCCTCCAACTCAACCAAAGCTTCTTCACGAGCCACATAGCGATCAGAGAGCTGCTTGTATTGGGCGCCGTTAGCTTGCAGCTGGGTCTTCAGCGAGTCGATCTGGTCTCCACAGTTTTGGTGTTCCTCCTCCAGATCATTTAGGGTCGTTGCTGGTCGTCTATCTCAAGTAATGCCTCTTCATAGCAATCATCAGCCGTTTTCGCCCAGCGGGACAAACGGGTAACCATGGGATTATAGCAGCAGGGGGTGGCCTCCACGGTGCAGACTGGGTTGCCTTCTCCCGGTAGGGATGGTGTACGAAGTCGGTCACTGTAAGCTCAGCACGGTGGATGGAATTGAGGCGTAGGAATGCCTCGCGGGCTGCGTCCTGAAGGGCTGCCTCTATCAAATCTCTGTGGTAACGTGTGTGGAAGCAATAGGGTGTCTCGCTCCCAATACGGTCCTCAACTGAAACCGCAGCTTCCAATACTGGGTGTCCCTCAGTGCCATGTCTTCCGATCCGGTAGGTGGGTGCGTCTGGGGTATCTTAGGCACCATAGCAACAACTGGAGTTGTGACACGAATCCTTCCTCCCGCGGAACCTTGATCTCCCAAACTCCAACATGGTCTGACATCTGTTTTGGAGGTAACTTAGGGTCAGAGAGGGGTAATATCAAACAATTTTAGTTGAGGAATGGGGGTAAGAGTATGTGGGAAAACATATCTGTTTTGTGAAAATAGTTTGTATTTTCAAAATAGTCCTATGTAGGGATATTTCCTTTTGACCAGTTATTCAGGGGTAGGGCGCCAGTTGGTCTTATCCTACAGTTGCACTGCTCTGATACCAGCTCTGTCGACCCCAGTTTTTGAGGACGGGAATCATTCGTGTTCATAGTACCATATCCCTGGATCGAGTAGTTTGGTACCCACGAATACAGTTCTGAATTACCAAGTGCAAAGTGCACGAATTGTCTTACATCGAAATTATTACAATAATAGGCCCGAAGGAAATATCCAATACATATAGGACCTACTGGTCCGGATACAACCAAAAGCAGAATTTAGATAAGATAGCAGTCGGAAGGCAGCAGCATGTCGATTGCCACAGGCAACAACCGGGGAATAATAACTAGTAGACGCCTTCTCCTCCATCGCCACCTAGCAGTAAGCATAGGGGTCCTCCAGTTCTTTGTTTCCTCCATCTGAAGGTTTGTGCGTATAGCAAGGGTGAGTACCCAACGTACTAAGCAAGCCGACACGGAATGATGCACATGATAGGGTCATTCAAAGGATGGCTTTGGTTCATTTTCACAAAGCCAATTTTCACAACTCATTTCACAATCCTAATAACTAGCCATGTCATGTTTTAGTTCCATAGTATGTTACAACGGTGACGGTTCTGTCTACCATCCATCGTGATTTCCAAGGATGGCTTCCCGCCTCTGGTTCATCATGGTTTTCTGGGGAGTCCACCCCTTCTCACAGTTCGAGAAGTTGAGTCCACCAGCACACAAAATCGTTATGCAATCCCATCCCATCATTTTAAAACTTATGAGTCTAGCCATGGGAGAAACTTGTCACGTTGCTCACTAACCGTGAGCATGGCTATTCGAATAGATTGATTTACTCACACTGCAGTGGATGTACACTTTACCCGTACTCCGCGACTACTCATTGAATGAGCTTTCATCCCTTCATATGGGATGGTCACGGTAAAGCCTTTCGATAACTTCGCTTCGGCAGTACCCGCTCCATGAACTTAAATCCTCTTGCACTCTAGCCGTCCTTTCCTAGCAGTGAGAGGAGTTCTGGCGCTCCCGGGGTAAGGGAAAACTTTCACAACATTCTCATTCATTACTCAATACTTAGGCCGCAACCTTATCTCAATAACCAGAACCACCTCTTCACTCAAGAACAACTATGCAGGGATACTTCCTCTGCTCGGCTATCTACTCCACTACGTCTATACCCATTCGAGAAGTACGGCTGTACTGGCTCGTTCCAGGTTATAAGTCTCATGGCTCGGTCCTTAATTGACCAGGGACGGTTCTTGCCTTTACCGAAATCAACCCAAATCCAACCATCCGCCCCAGTCCAAAATATTGGTTTTGTACTTTTTTATTTTTCATCAAAACAAGTTTCATCATGATCAAGGCAATGTGTCGCTCATGTATCCACATGCCGTATTCCAACTACCTCCCCAAAGATAGTTGCCCAAGCACGAAGCTTCTTTGTAAAATCATGAGTATGCACGAATCTAATATAAGCAGGGCTAAGCATTTACCGAAGTTATCCTCTGGTTATATCACATCGAAGGTTACAAAGAATAATCCTAATGGTAATCAACATCAAGGCAGGGTATTTCAAGCATAGGTACTCATTTATGTAAAGCATGCAAATTTGTAATTTAAATCAACATCATTTCACAAAGTAGGTTCAATATGTTCAAAGGGAAGTGTTGACTTGCCTTGCTCGCACACTTGTTGGCCGGGGTCTTCAACGTAGTCGTGCTCGCTCCCTCGGTTGCTATCCGTACGTGTGAAAAATCAATTGAATTCGATCAGAATTCAATACAATACCAAGAGATCAAAAAGAACCATAAAAACGACTCCAAATGTTTAGCCTAAAATTCAACTCGAGTTCGGGCGAGAGTTTCGGGATGAAATCCGATTAAAAAAGCGTGTTCGGGATTTTAGGGTTTTCGCAAAATGTCGATCCAATTTAATTAAGGGGATAAATTTAAAAGCGTCGATCATAGAATTAGTGCTCGAGGTTTTGGAGGTCCGAGCACCAAAAGATTATATTTTTAATGGCGGAAAGGAAATAGGTAAACTCCGGACTAAAAACGACGCGAAACGAAATCTCCGAAAATCCGATTTTGAATTCGAATTTGCACAGAGAAAATACACGAGAAAACAATATATTTTTGCTCAAATATTTTCCCAAATATTTTCTAAATATTTTTCCTAATTTTCCAGAATTTTTCCATTTTTTCCCATTTTTTTCTTTTTCCTTTTTCTTTTCTTTTTCCCTTTTCCCTTTTTTTCTCCTATTCCTTTCCCTCTCTCTCGTTCGACCGCGCGCTCCTTCTCTGTTTCGGCCGGCGGCGGTGCAACACAAGGGTGGCGGCCCGGGACTTACCGGCAGCTTCGGCGACGGCGAGGGCGCTTCGGCACACGGCGACGACGGCTCACGGGGGCTTGCGGCGACTTTGGTGCACGACAGCGATGGCGGCGCACGGTGGGCGAGGGTTTGCGGCGACGAGAGAATGGCGAAGGAGAGGGAAATGAGGCGGCGAGGTGAGGGAAACGGGGAGGGCTCAGCCCTTTTATAGCCACGGCCGAGAGAGGGGAAAAGAGGAGAAGGGGGACCCGCGCGGCGGCGGTGATGGCGGGAGGCACGCGGCGGCGCGGGATGGCGGGGCCGGGCGCGGCGAATGCGGGCGTGCACGTGAGGATGGCATGGTCCGGCGCGGGGCGACGCATGGCGTGGCGCGGGGCAGTGTCCGGGCGCGGAGTCGAGGCACGAGCGCGGCGCGGCGACGGGGACCGAGCACGGGCGGCGCGCGTGGCATGTGCGGGTGAGGGGCCGGTACGGACGGGGACGCGCGGCGGGAGTGGTGCACGGCGCGGGCGGGGTCGAGGCGCGGCGTGCGCGGCGCACGGCGCGAGGCCGGGCCGGCGCGGCGCGGCACGGCACGTGGCGCGCGCGAGAGTGGGGCTGGGCGCGCGTGGGCGGGGTGCGGTACGGCCGGCACGGCGTCGAACACTTGGCAGACGATGAATAGTGCACTTTCCGATTTTTCCTGAGTTAATTCCAAATTTCCAAATTCTATTTCCTTTCTCCCCTAAAATTTGAAATAAAATATAGTACACCGAAAAATTAAGTTGTAAAATATATTTTCAACTTTTTCACCCACTTTCGTTATTTTAAAAATGTATTTAACATATTTAATTTAATCCTTTTTCCTAAATTCCAGAAAATACAATTTTGATTCCAGATAATTTCTTTTGGCTTCATATATATCCTTTTAAAATATCTTGGCACTCATTTTATTCACTAATTAATATTACTCTCCCATCAAAATAATGTTTTGTTCCCAAATATATATTTTTATAAATCCAGAACCCTTTTCCTATTTTATATTAAAATTCCCAACTCTAAAACTACGAAATTTTTCTCCCCAGCGGAAATTCAAATCGTTTGGTTTTTCTCAAACATCGAGATGAATCACTCACATATAAATTTATGCAACCAAGCTGGCAAATATGTTGCAATAAACACGATCAAGATGCAACAAGCAAAAAGCTTTTGTAAGTTTCGGTTTTTAATTCCCGATTTTAATTTCTCCGATTTTTAGGTCGTTACATCGGCTAGCTGAGAGTCCGATAAAATTATACTGTAGCATTGATTCCTCATTTCCCTGAAATGTTGAATATAATCTTGGACCTAATCTTCGTGCTTCTTTCTGATGCTGGTTATGTCCGACAGCTTCATCTCTTGGTTGCCGGAATAGAAATAACTGTGGAATTGTTTCTCAAGGTTGGCCCAACTCTGTATCGAGTTGTATGGCAACGATGAGAACCAGATGAAGGCCGATCCTGATAACGACAGCGGGAACAAGCGAACCCTGAGTGCAACTGTAGCCGATGCTTCCCTGCATTGAGCCAAGAATCGGCTGACGTGCTCATAGGTAGACACATTATCTTGCCCAGAGAACTTGGAAAAGTCTGACACTTTGTACCGGTTTGGCAATGGTACCCTCTCGAAGTGCTCTTGATACGGGTACCGGTACATGTAGCCGGAGTCCTTTGGCTTGAGGCCGAACTAATCGCGCATCACATCGGCGATCAGATCAGCCCAAGGTCTGTTGTCTTGAGCTTGGGGTATCGGCTCGTATTGTTCATACGGTATGGGTCATTGCCGATACTGAAGTGGCGGTGGCATCTGTGGCCGATACTGCTGATCATATTGGCCTCTCGGATGTTGGTATTGCAAGTGATTTGCAACGGGGGGTGGCCGAAACATGATCGGTGGTGACTGTTCAGGGAGTAGACGATTGCCGACAGGGCTATGATGTGGAGCCGGGGGAATACTGCCAATCGGCTCATTGGGCATTATTGGTCGTCGATTGGTGTTGAACATGTTTTCCACTTGCTCCTGTGTCACCGTCGGGCCACCATGGCCCTGATGTTGGGGCTGTTGTCTGATCAGGATCCTGGGATGCGGCTCTGAAGTCGATGCCTACGCATTTGGTTGAATCAGAGCTGCACTTTGAGGATTCGGCTGTCCCAGTGGCGGGATTGGCAAGCCTTGAGGGGACAACGTCCTGTAACCCGGGAACTAGCCGTTAGGGATATAGGTCGGCCCCCTTGGTAATTGCTCAGCTATCCTCGAGTCAACCACAGTGGCTATCATATTGTTGAGGGTATTAACTAGTATGCCACTTTGGTTGATGAGGACGTGTTGCACAGCCGAGTCAATTTGGTCCTGTAGAGTGTGGAGTCCCAAATCATCTTGTTCTTGTTTGACATCCTCCATTTTCTTCTTCCCCTTCCTGTCCTCCTCGGAGGACGTGTTGAGGTCTTCGAGCTTCGAGGATAGCCCCAGATCTGGTCTGGGTGAAGGACTATAGGTAATTAGACTGCAGCTGCTCGACCATCTGTTTGTAGTCGGCTAGTTGTTCGGCCGACAGTTGTTCAATCTTCGTCGGTATGACGTTTTCCTCGTTGATTTCTGGGTTCTTGTCGCTGGACATTGTGTTGAACTCGAAATTCTGTACTTCGTCCCACCAGGCGTGCCAAAAGCGTGTTGATGAGAAATTTGATTCCCACACACTGGCATGAGAGATTTGCTTTACTTTAGTGTGGGTCCAAATTGGTCGCCTCTAGTGAATTGAGGGCGTGCCAGTTGGTTTGATCTTGTAACTAACAAGAAACAAGAAATGGGCATTATGTTGGAATTAGATCCTACCGGATCGGCTGAAGACATCAATAAACATATAATTGTTATTTCAAAACACATTTATACTAAGTGATTGGGATAGATCTGCTATGCCGAGATAGTATAAATCACTTAGGCTAAAGATGCACTAGAATAATAATTACTTGCATTGATAACCTAGCCAACACTGCATATCTAATGTGAATCGGCTAGTACTCCAATACATTTCATAAGAAGATATTAATCTAATCTAAATGCGCTAAACCTAGATTAATCGGCTGTCAGTGTAACTCAACAAATTGATACTGGTTTAGGGCATTTAAACAGATTAAGATCTTAATATAAAAGGTGGTTTTAATATATCTAATAGCAATTAAAAATAAGAGATAACTAAAACAGATAAGGCCGGCTGAAACTCCAGCATTGCCTCTAATGATAAACATTAAACTAAACAGATCTTAATAGTTCTAAGAGCGACTTAATAGGTCAATTAGATGCAGCATTAAGTACAAAAAGAAATACCAGATCTGTATAAGTCAACGTGAATCCCTCGAGACGGTAGACATGACATATAATCTAGTTCAACCCCTAGACCTAACCCATCGGCTGCTATCTTCAGAAAGAAACCAGTCGATTGCGGGATAGATCTAGGCATTGCTCTAGATTATAGGCCGCGTATGATAAATTGCGTAGTTTATACCTCGGAACTAGAGTATCATAATGATGGAAGCACTAGTTCCTGCGATACAAACCACTAATGACAAGGAATTACCTTGTTCGGAGGTCGAACCTGATGCAGCCCGAGCAAGACCAAGAACTCGTCGATAATAAAAAGGGTGGCGATGCACCGAAATTGATTGATTGTGTGTTGGTTGATATATTACAAAGAGGCCTCGGGTCTTATTTATACCCAGGCATAACAATATCTGTGTAGGACACGGTTTCTACCTTATCTACTATTTACAGTACGACAATATCTCGGGACACAGTCCCATGCCGTATTACAAAAGGAAAGTCTATACAACTTTCTAATTCACAAATATAATTGTCGTTACAGGACCTTATCCATATATAGCAATATCTTTAACACACAATTTGGAGACCGAATCCAATACTTTATCTTCAAGTTTCCTTTTTGGGACTGGCTCCACTTCTATCCCAACTCGGAATCGGCTATCGGCTAACTTGGTCCGATTCGGACTTAGCCGATGGGCTCCACAGCCGATTTGGACTCAGCTGACACAACCTCTGTTTCTCCGTAGATTGCGCTCCTAATCCGATTCCGCTTCAATCTTGGCCCTGAACTTGAGGATTTGGTTACCAAATTTGGTTGTTAACACTAGGAAACAGAAAAAGGAATAGGAGATAGCTTTTGCAAAGCTAAGGTGGCAAAAATCGGCTTTTCCTTCGAGGCAAGCGGTCAGACCACAGATGGACAGGCCGTCAGACCGACGCTGTACCACCGGTCAGACCGATGGGAAGCCGTCGGTCCGACCGCAGGTACAACGACGATCAGACTCGCCTCGAGCAAATTTTTCTAACGGGAAACGTGTTAAATTTTCTACTGGTTATGTTCCTGTTGGTTCTGGTCGTGTGTCTCAGTACTGGATTCCCAAATTTTTATTATCTAACCCCAGTACTGAGGCTTCGACATCTGCTTGTATGTAGGCTCTTTTGGCGAGGAGGGAGAATGTGTGGATCGTTGACTCCGGTTGTTCGCGACTTATGACCGATGATAAAAGTTGGTTCTCTTCCCTCGTGAAGGCATCAAGGAAGGATTCAATCATCTTTGGTGATGCCTCTACTAGCACGATCACTGCAACTGGATTTGTCAAGGTAAGTGACAAGTTTACATTGAATAATGTCACTTTGGTTGAAAATTTGAAGTACAACTTGCTCTCCATTTTCTCAAATTGTGGATGTTTTGATGTGCTTCTTAAGAAAAGTGGAAGTAAAGTTTTTGATTCATCGGGTGATGTCGTGCTTAATGTTTCTCGATATGGAAGAGTTTTTAAAGCGGATTTTGAAAATAGTGTTTCTTCTAAAGTTACATGTCTTGTTGCAAAATTTTCAAAAGATGTGATGTTTTGTCATCATAGACTTGGACATGTTGGCTTTGATCATCTCACTAGGATTAGTGGTTCGGAACTTGTTCGAGGTTTTTCTAAACTTAAGAAAGATCTTGATTTGGTTTGTTCGCCATGTCGTCATGCTAAGATGGTTGCTTCTTTGCATACTCTGATATTTTCTGTGATGACGGATGCACCAGGACAGCTGTTACACATGGACACGGTTGGTCCAACTACAGTGCAATCGGTTGGAGGAAAGTGGTATGTGTTGGTTATTGTTGATGATTTTTCTCGATATTCTTGGGTTTATTTATGGCAACTAAGGATGAAGCTTTCGAACACTTTAAAAGTCTGTATCTTCGTTTGGATCTTGAGTTTCCAAAATCTTTGAGAACTATTCGAAGTGATAATGGTGGTGAGTTTAAAAATGCTTCTTTTGAAAGGTTTTGTGATTAAAAAGGTCTTGAAAATCAATTTTTGTCTCCTCGGGTTCCTCAACAAAACGGTGTTGTTGAAAGAAAAAATCGTACTTTGGTTGAAATGGCTAGGACTATGCTTGATGAATATTCTACTCGTAGAAAATTTTGGGCTGAAGCTATCAACACTGCTTCTTATATTTCAAATCGTGTTTTCTTGAGATCTAAACTTGGAAAAACTGCTTATGAGCTTCGCTTTGGACACTCATCGAAGATCTCTCACTTGTGTGTTTTTTGATGTAAATGTTTTGTGCTGAAATCTGGAAATTTAGACAAATTTGAATCTCGCTCTCTTGATGGACTCATGTTGGGATATTCTGTGTATTCACTAGGTTACCTTGTACTTGTTTTGGAAACTAATAAAATTGTTGAGACTTGCGAAGTCACTTTTGATGAGGCTAGTCCAGGTACTAGACTCGAAATTTCAGGTACTCTATCACAGTTTCAGGGGGAGGATATTTTTGTGGAAACCGATGATGAGGACAACGAGGACGCATCGACCGGTCAGACCGGGCATGGTGCCGGTCAGACCGGTGGCACAACGGCGGTCAGACCGCAAGCAGAGGTGCGGTCAGACCGGCTGGGTGGTTCTTCGGGAGCTTCGGGTAATGATGCTAATGGACCTCCAGAAGCTTCAACTTCATCAGAACAAGCTACAAAAAATGAACAAACTTCATATTCAACGGCGACATACTCCGAAACTTGAGTGAACGTACTACAAGGTTGAAGGTAACAACTCATGATTTCCATGCAAATTCTGCTTTTATTGCTAATTTTGAACCCAAAGATGTTACTCATGCACTAACTCATGAATCGTGGATTAACGCCATGCATGAGGAACTTGACAATTTTGAAAGAAACAAAGTCCAGTTTTTAGTTGAACCTTCTGTTGGTCATAATATTATTGGAACTAAATGGGTTTTAAAAGATAAATAGAATGAGGATGGTTTAATTGTTAGAAACAAAGCTAGACTTGTTGCATAGAGTTTTACTCAAATGGATGGGTTGGATTATGATGAAACTTTTCCTCTTGTTGCTAGGATTGAGGCAATTAGACTTTTGTTGGCTTTTGCTACTTCAAAAGGTTTTAAGTTGTTTCAAATGAATGTTAAAAGTGCTTTTCTTAATGGTTACATACAGGAGGAAGTTTATGTAAAACAACCACCAGGTTTTAAAAATCCTAATTTTCCCAACCACGTTTTTCGTTTGTCAAAAGCTTTGTATGGTTTGAAACAAGCACCTAGAGCATGGTATGATAGGCTTAAAAACCTTTTACTCGCAAAAGGATTTACAATGGGAAAAATTGATAAAACTCTCTTTGTTCTTCAGCATGGTGATGATCAACTGTTTGTTCAGATTTATGTGGATGATATCATCTTTGGTTGTTGATCTCACGCTTTGGTTGTGGAGTTTGCTGAGACTATGCGCAGGGAATTTGAGATGAGCATGATGGGTGAATTGACTTACTTTTTGGGATTGCAAATTAAGCAAACACCTCAAGGTACGTTTGTTCATCAAACGAAGTACACCAAGTATCTTCTACGACGCTTCAAAATGGACGATTGCAAGCCGTTGACTACGCAATAGAAACTACTACTATTTTTGATTTCGATGAAGATGGTGAAGCTGTGAATCAAAAGGAATACAGGAGCATGATTGGTTCGTTGTTCTACCTCACTGCTTCGAGGCCAGACATACAATTTATTGTGTGTTTGTTTGCTTGCTTTCAAGCTTCTCCAAGGGCCTCGCATCGTCAAGCTGTGAAACGCATCATGAGGTATTTGAAACATACTCTTGAATTTGGAATTTGGTATTCTACCTCTTCTTCCATATGCTTGAGTGGTTATTTGGATGCGGATTTTGGAGGTTGTAGAATTGATCGAAAGAGTACTAGTGGTACATGCCTTTTTCTTGGTACTTCTTTGATTGCATGGTCTTCTCGCAAACAATAAAATGTTGCTCAATCAACTGCCGAGTCTGAATATTTTGCTGCTGCTAGATGTTGTTCTCAGGTTCTTTGGCTTATTTCAACTTTCAGAGATTACAGTCTTAGTTTTGATAAAGGCCCTCTCTTTTGTGACAATACTAGTGCTATAAATATTGCTAAGAATCCTCTACAACATTCACACACTAAGCACATTGACATTCACTTTCACTTTTTGAGAGATCATGTTGAAAAGGGAGATATTGAATTGAAATTTGTGGATACAAAGTTGCAACTCGCATATATTTTCACCAAACAGTTGGATTCTTCACGCTTTGATTTTCTTAGGGGAGAATTGGGTGTTACTCATCCTTTTGGCATAAATTGAGGGGGAGAGTTGTTGGCTCTTTGTTGTATGAATATTTTCTTTCTTCTTTTGCATTCATGTTTTTAATTCATGCATGGTGTGATAAAAAAGAAAAAATAAAATAAAATAAAAGGTGGAAGAGCTGTGTTTTATATCTTTAGTATATTCTAGTGCTTGCTAGCAACGCCTGTTAGATAATTTGATTACTATATTAGCTTGTGTGCATTTTAGTAATTATATGAGATTTTGATATTGCTTTTAAGTGATATGATACATGACACATAATTCTTTTACTTGAATTAATGAAATATGCAATATTGAAGCAAGTGCTTAGTTTGAATGATTAATGTTTATATATATGCTTTATGAGTTGTTATTCCTCATATTAATCCTTTTGTTCCAATCACCGCAAGAGTACATGAATGCTTATTTATATGAGAGAAAGAAATAAATACTGAAACCTTGGAAACAGTCTTGACGACAAGGACGTATTCACGGTAAAATAAAAAAGGGTGCCGAATCCTTGGAAACAGTCTTGACGACAAGGACGTACCCGCAATAATTAGAGAAAAAGGTTCAAAAATAAAGAGCTAAAAGTTCTCTTGGTTATTTTTGGAGAAGGAATTTATTTGAGAAAGAGTATCAATGTCATAAGTATATATACTTGGGTTTTTCTTTCAGTCTTTGGACTTGTGAATATGTTGCATTTTAAATTGTTGAAATCATGAATCATTAATGTTGAATTGATCTTGGTTGTAATATTTTAGGTTCATGTTTTTACTCTAGTGCATGCTTGTCAATTATCTAGTCACTTTTTCTATATTGTTATTGCAACACATGTACTTGAGTTACTTTCGATATAACGCAGAGCTTTTCCATGCGTATGATACGTTCATTGGTGAACTCACTGTCAAAAGGGGGAGAACAAGGAAACAAAAGTTATAAGTTATATGCATCTGGCAGTAATATTTCAAAGATTTTATTTCTTTTCAAATTTTCCTTGAAATTTTCTGGCATTAAAAATGTTTTTTGTGTTGTTTCATAAAACATAAAACCAATTGATTTTGTTAGGTTTGCCAATGTGTTCATGAAGGAGGAGATTGTGAAATCATTGTCATGATTAATATTTGTGATGAATAATTGGATGTGCAAACTATTTATTTAATGAATTGGTTTGAGAATATGTGTGGATATTGATGTGTGTGTGACTAATGTGGGTCATGTTGTGATATCCGTGCCTAGAAATGGTTGTTTTGTCTGATTGTGTGCAGGATTCTTGGAGGTCAACTTCGGTCAATGGTGGGGATCGGGACTAGACTCAGGGAGGAGTTGAGGTCCAGACGATCAAGGATGTCGGGTGACGAAGTTGGATATAAGATGATACATGGTGGATGAACATCGTGGGAGAAAGATCTTCGCAATAAGCTTTACGAGGTATACGTGCAAGCATCGGTGTTTGTGGGGGAAATTGGTTGAGAAAATCAGGAAAAGGAAATAGGAAAACAGCATGGTTGCTGTACGGCTGCTGCTACAGTACTTGATGTCCTGTAGTTTGCATGCACGTGTGTTTGGTGGCCGTTGCGTATGCTGCAGGCAGTTGCCAGGGAGCCAAGCTGGGTGGAAAAATGCAGGGCACATGGCGAACGTGCAGAGGAAGGGAGGCCGAGGCAGAGTGGGAGCAGGAATCCGACTCGGTGGGTGCAGGTTTATAATTTGAAGATTGCAATTTATTTGGTAATTGAGAGATAAAGTCATATTCTTAATACGAGTTCTACACCTACTTTGAGTAAGAGATTTTTATGTATAAATAGAGAGGGAGGGTGTGCCTCCTAGACATCGATTTTAGAGAGACACAAGTTGAGAGAAAGTTAGAGTTTCGAGTTTAGTTCAAGATTTTGGTGAGGAGTGCTGTTGTTGCACTTTGTAAACACTAGTTGATGCAATAAAGTATACATCTTGAAGTTTGTCGTCTACCGGTATTTCTGGATCCCGACGTTCTAACTACAGGCTAGGTGGCGGTCTGACCGGTGGGAAAGTGGCGGTCTGACCACAGGTGTTTCAATGGTTTGACTGGTGCAGTAACGGCGGTCTGACCGACGACAGGAGAGTGGTTTGACAGGCGGCGACAGGACTACGTCAAGAACTCCGTTGATTCGAGGGTAACTTTTATTTCCGCTAAAAGTTTTTTGGGTTTTGGTTTTTCCTATCATTCACCCCTCCTCTGGTAGGTTTGTTTGATCTTGTTCGATCCTACAGTATGGATTCTGAATTACATGCATTGGAGAATTGGATAAAGTCTCATTGGTGGACAGTTATGTAAACAGCGGATAAAAATGCCATATTAACCAGATTGGTACCGTCTGTTAAGATATCCCAAGGTTTCATCAAGCCAGGGCAAGTGTGTGACAAACAGCTAGTAAATATGAGATGGATCCACCAATTACTGGTTAGAATTGGTGCTCCTATTAAGATAGCCATAGGTCTCGTTCACATATCAAAAAAGGTTATATTTATATAATTGCTATGTTACCCTTAGCCTTGCAACCTAAGGTTAATCCTCGGGTAAAGCTGGGCAAACGCTGCAGAGTTGATTGTATTCGAATAGGACGTACTCCCGGTCAATGGAGTTGTGTCTATGGGTGAATCCAGAACAATGACATGAGCATTTTTCTTAAATACTATTGTAAAATTTGAATATTCATATTTAAGTATTTTTAGGAAGGGGTGGAATAAAGAATTAAGTTAAAATTAAGTTCATAACTAATATTCTTAAATGTTTACATAAAATGTTGTACAAAAAGAATAGAATATATCATCATGTTAGGGATTGATTCATAATTCATATTTATTTTCAATATATCATACATGTTAACCATACATAGTTGAGGTTAGTTTGGCTTGCTGAGTACCATTGCATGTAATATTTTTAGGAAACCCCGAAGCACAACTCCCAAGTACCTTAGAGGACTAGGAAGACGAGTACGATTTCTAGGTTGACTCTACATCCGGGCTATCCCTGTGCAAGTGTCACGGCTTTCTTGTACCGTATGGTTTGTACTTAAACATTAACAGTTTGTAATAATATACGAAGTTCTTGTATCTGTACTATCTCACGCATAACCGGACTCCTGGGAGGATATGTGATATTGTGGGAGTTGACCTCTCCAGTGGAGATCCCACAGGCTGCGCTTTGGTGAGCCCCTCCTCTCTCTCTCTCTCGCCCATGCGCACGGCGTGGCCCTCCAATGCGTGTGTCGCCACCCCGCACGTGATGCGCCACGCGTCGTCACCCCTCGAGCCGCCGGCCAATCACCGGCCACTGTGCACGCCATGGCCAGGTCGTGCCACGCCCGTACTGCTTCTCCGCCATGCGATCTGCCCCTCGGCAGATCAGGGCCATCCGCTCCCGCACACCCACGTGATAGCCACGTGGCCGCCACATCGGCACCGCATCAGTGCCACGTGTGCCCCGTGGTGCACCGCCCGTCACCGGTCCCGTGGACTCGGTCCACCATGGCCCGGTGGCCCCATCCGCTGACGTCAGCCCTCGGCCGCTGACATCATTCCTTGAGATTTATTGCATAATAGATCATTAAGGTTTCTTCTGTTCTAGTAAAAACACAGATAATCTTCTAAAATTCATAACTAATTCATCCGAGCTTTGATTAAGCCCATTCAAATTCCATTAAATCCATAAAAATGCAGAGAATCCATTAAATGGTTTTGTTTCCTGTTTCAGTATATTTATAGCCTGTTTACTTGTGTGCTTTGTTTGTCGTGTAGAATCCAACAGTTCCGACACTCCCGTCTACTTTGAAGTTGTTGCAGAGGTCCCTCAAACACCAGAGCAAGGCAAGTCATGCTCTACATTGATCATATTGTGCCTATTTTCATAAATGTCTTATTTTTCATTAAATGTTGCATTATTTTATAATGTCACTTATGGGCTTTTTACCTATTGTACTCAGCCATATGAATTGTTTACCATGTACCTTTGATAGCTTGGGAATTAATATGATTAGTTGTTGGTCTAGGATATGCTTAGCCCTGCTTAGAACAACTAGCTCATTAAAGGGGTTATTTCACTAAATTATTTAGTGTAGACTCTTTATTGATAATGTCAATTATGAGCCACTGTGGTAATATTATTCAATTAAAATATGACAATGGCGAGCTGTGGACGCAATAGTTTTGATAGACGTGCCCATGGCAATTATGGACCAGTTCGGAAGAAACCCTAGAAGAAATACCGTGCGTACCACAAGCCAGCGTCGGCAACGACTAGGCTTGTAGTGTAGCTTTTCTTTAGCCGACGTACCCAGGTTAGGGTGGGCATGACGGAGTTGGGTCGGCCGGGATGTTCGGTTGATTGGCTACCAATTCACCGAGGCACGAGGGGGGTTACCCACTGCCTATTAAGGAGTGGGGGCGAAACCCGAGGTGTGGTACGATTGGTTAGAGAGGGTTAAGCGAAGGGTCCTGTCACAGTCCCTTTCTAATGTACCGTGGTGGCATACCGGCACACGGAAACGTGTCATGGGGCTGTGTGTTGTGGGTACAGTTGAACACCTTTGATCAGAGTAGAACTATTTGAATAGCCGTGCCCGCAGTTGTGGGCGATCAACCAGATTCACCGTAATTAGTCTCACCACATAAATAATTTGATTAAATGGAACTGGGCTAGA
Organism: Oryza australiensis; assembly: GCA_019925245.2. Classification (NCBI taxonomy): domain Eukaryota; kingdom Viridiplantae; phylum Streptophyta; class Magnoliopsida; order Poales; family Poaceae; genus Oryza; species Oryza australiensis. Next base: position 368,735 of record JAIFGZ020000743.1, on the reverse strand, counting down.
TCAGGTGGATGGTTTGGGCCTATCGCAACGTGGTGTAGCGTTGGGCAGAGATTGGTTTAACACTGATTAATTAATTCAACTATTTTACTGCTTTCAACCCCTATTGTGAAATGCTTACTTTATGCAAATAAACCCCTAGCTTTCCTTTGAATTATCCATGCATCATACCCTCTCTTCCGGTATGACTTGCTAAGTACAGTGGATAATACTCAGTCTTGCTCTGTCTCCCCCTCGCTAGACATGGTCTACGAGTCAGATGAAGGCTATTCGGAGAAATAGGCTTCGTCTGCCGTCAAGGATGCTTGTGGAGTGGGGTTGCCACGCTGCGAGCGTCAAGACCTTTGTGTTTAGCTCGTTTTACTTTCCTTTTCGCTACATTTATGTAATCTTTATTATGTTTATAAGACGTGGATTTTGTATATATAATTTTTTGTCTGTGTACCCTCACTGGTCCTGGACAGGGATATTAATACACATTCAGCTTCAGAAATTTCGGGTAGGAATTTTTGGGTGTGATACTAAATTAGCTAAGGCTATCCCATAACTAGCATATATGGATGTAAAGTAAACAATAGTGGGTGACACAAAGTTCGGTCCTTAATCGACCCAGACGAACACTCCTCCTATCGGTGCGCAACTACTGCCATATACGCACCAGTTGCCATCCAAGTCTAAAATCCATTAGTTTATCATTTTAATTCACAAATATTCAGAGCTAAACCTCTATTATGAGTTCAAAAGGAGTTCAAAATATAATAAGAATTTGAGCCATTACCATGTTAAAGGTTTGTACTAGGCATGGCTAAGCATAGGACACATATAAAGCATAATTAATCTCATTAGAGTATGACCAAAGTACTCTAATCAATCCTATTCTTACAACCAACGAGGAGTGAATTTAATCAAGGGTGATTATGCAACAAATAGGTTATATCTACCATCTTATCAACAAAGTATAATTTTTCTACCAAATAGTGCATTCAAAGTTATAATCAAAACACTTGCCCATAAAATGTAGGATTCAATGTGTTCAAAGGAAAGGACACTTGCCTTAGTTAGAGTCATCGCTGTGGTCAGCAATAACCCAATCTCCTTACCCAATTCACCCAATATTCACTATGGTCATAACACGAGATAACGACAACCAAAAAAACTCAAATTGATGCCAAAAACCAGAATGCTTCTAACCTGCATGAATTTACTACAGTGATTAGGTACCGATTAAACATGATCTATGATGACAGAATTTATATTTTATCTCATAGCATTTGTGAGTTAAGAATCTTCTAAGTTCTATACTAGTAGTAGGTTAATTATGTTCTATTAAATTTTAGATGCAGTTTAGGCCTAACTTATGTGAAGTTTTAGGTTATCACAATAAAGAGTACATTTTCCTGAGTTCAACAAAATTTAGTTCACAATTTTTAGAGTTAGCATGAATTAATTATGAATTTACAAGCTATATGACATGTGGAAGTATTTATTTGCTATACAAAATTTTAGAAGTGTTTATATTGCAGTATGTGCTATATTTTAATTTACAGCAACTAAGATCATGAGATTATGAACCTAACAAATCTGGAATCACTTCATTTGGAGTTGGAACCAATTTCCTATGAATTTAGAAGTTCTCATATTAATTGTGATCATTTACAATTACCTAAATGTGAAAGTATTTTGTATACTAGTTATTCCAGATTTTAGTTGACATAAAGAAAGTTCATAATTTTGTGATTCTAACAAATTTTAGTTCAATTCATTTGGAGCTAGGTTGTATCTTCTATGAATTTCATAAGTTGTAGCTTACATTTTTGTATTTATTTTACAACAGAAATATTTAGTGGTATATTCTGTAGTAAAAGTGCCAGGTTTTACTTTATCAAATGAAAGAGCATAATTTTATGAATCTACTGGAATTTGGTTCACCTCAAAATGAGTTAAGATAAATTTTCTATGTATTTTACAAGTTTGCATAATTTTCAGTTGAATAGTAAATGCTTTAGCTATTTTCTTTTATATTTTTGTATTTTAAGTCAGTGAATGGCCAATATGCAAAAACACCTCTAAGGTTTTCCAGAAATAGGTCCCGAGGTCTGTAGCACGTGTTGTATGTAAATTTCATTAAGAGTCCTAAGGTTTTAGATATTGATAATTAGATCCAGGTCCCACATGTAATTCTAAGCATTTCTACAGTTTGAGCCTTGCATGTTTAAACACTTGCTAAGCTGGATCCCTACGTGCTAATGAGCATGCGCCTACAGATGCGGTGCCTGGAAGCATAGTGCGGCAAGGTCGACAAGCATCGGCGCAAGTGGCTACGAGTTGGAGGATGCGGCTGTTGGTATTTGTTACGACCATAGATAAAATTCACAAGCGCATGGAATACTGCTGTAGCACGTCATCCAGGAAGTATTTCAAGGGATATCGAATCCAAGGAACGGTAGGGATTATCAAAGAGTTAGGTTCATCCAAGGACATCCAATACTAGGTAGGATAAGGTATATAGAGGATTTCTATGGTTGCGGCTTTAAAAAACCGGTAAATTACTTTACATTCTTTACTTACTTCGGACGCTGGCTTACACTCGGTCTGTCGAGTGACTCCGGCCTACAGCTCTACGCCATACCCAAACATGGAAAAATACAAAGGACGGATAGGGTTGTCACCACCTGCCGCCTACCTCTCACCTGTGGAGTACGAGGCAAACAAAGGTAAACTCTAGCCTAGACACCACGTATACGCTATCAAATACTACTCTAGCCTCGCACAAGAACACCTGTCTTCATTAGGGGTCTTAGTACTAGAGCACCCAAATTAATGGACGATGACCCCGTAAGTAAATGTAATAAAGTAAATTACTCAAAGTAAAAGTATAACAACCATAGTAAATCACGAACACTTACTTTATTGAAGAAAGCATCTATTGAGGTACAAGGCCAAAGGTCGGTGCCTGGACTCCCAGCACTCCTCCGAACTACCCCTCGGAGATAACTCCGACATTTGGGGCACTCCTTTCGGTGCTTCCCCTCACTCTCTAACCTATTTTCTAAGTACTAGAGACCTAGCACTAAACCTTTAGAGTGAAGTTTTATTCTTCTTGGAGGTGTGTCTTGAAATGAAGTGAAGACCTTAAGTAGCCCTCCAAGTTGGTTGTATGGCGGTTAGTAACCGCCATACCCACCTAACCGTTATTGGGGACGAATAGGAGATTGCCACGTGAAAGGTGGGGATGATTGGCCGCCAAGTTGGTTTGGCCGAACCAGGGTTCGGCCAAACCCTCACCGACACCAATCCCCACCGACTTTCTTGCGACACTGCCTTGTGGGCCCCTAAGGCGATTTCCCGGGTGTTTGGCCCCACTTTAAGGCAGTTTCACCCGACTTGTGGGCCCTCCGATCCGCGGGAAGCTGACGTGGTGATCGCTGATTGGTTGGAGTTGTGTTTCTTCGCCACGAAAGCACACTTTTGCCTCATTTCGATATATTATTCACCTGCATACAAATAATCACAACACTCGTGAAAAGAGTTAGTAAATAACCCTACCGCATTGATGTGCATAGTTTGTTCCATTTATGTAGGGATTGACGGTCAAATATTAGTCGTTAAGGACCATCAACAAGCTCCCCCACACTTAGCCCTTGTCCTCGAGTAAAGGTTAAGATACTAAGGTGGATGATACGGTATTGGTATAGTGCTAGCATACAAATTATTCCTAGACCTACTCATAACTGTGAATCTTTATGTGCCTACCATGAGATTCCAAGTATTGAAAAATGGAACAGTCTACATGTAAGCCACTATGATTTCTTCTGCACTATATAACTTGGGGTTTTGATATGTTTTAAAAACTAAATGAACATGACCTTACTCCTCTGATGATTCTCTCACATCACTCGAGGTGTTTGATTCCTCACGAGGGCAATGCTCGCCCAAAATTCTCCTACTTCTACTAAAGCTTATATGGAGCTCATGATGTACACTAGGGTGTCCCGATCTTTCGGTGAAGACGATAACTTTGATTTAATGGAGCGACGTTTATGGCCTAACTACGATACTCCATGGAGTAATTGCACCTTAGCGACCGATACACCAACTCCATCGGTTGACGCGATCTTATGGAGCTCGATCAACCAAACCACTAGGGTTATTCCTACAAGCAACCAAAGAACTAGCAAGAATAAGATGAACATCAACTCAAATTGCAAATATTGATTTCAGATCTGAATACACATGAAGGTGAGGTTCCGAATCAAATAGAACGGATGCTCTAGCCGACTCACACGTCTATCAGGAAGTAGCGATAGCTAAACTTACATAATAAAAACCCAAATTATTCTAGGTGGCTATGAGGGTATTTATACATGTGGGAGTACGATTTGGGGTCGTTCTCCAACCCTAGGACACGTCCGTAATGGACTCAACTTGATACAAGGCCCATCGGCCTAATTTTGGTGGCGCAACACCTCGGGCAGAACAAGATATCTGTACTAAATTGATGATTTCAGCTGGCTCGTAATAGATATGAAAGTGAGGCTAGATCCGTTGGAAAGTAGACTTCATAAGCTTCCCGTGAAGTACTAAAACACTCAAATCAGAGTTCGTATGAAGCCATGGCAATAGTCACAAGTTGGTGTTGTCCTACAGTCTGGATTCAGCCCCAAATCGTGTTGGATTAGTTATCTTTCTTTCCTTAGGCCAAAAGTGACGTGGTGACCTGGTGGAGGACATTGGGAATACTTGGATTTGGAGGTTGGGACGCACCCCACTTGGGCCCCACTTGGGCCGGGGTCCCAGATGAAGTTGTAAGCCCATATGCCCATTATAGGTAATGCAATTTGGAGATGAGGTTGGATCTGTTGGAAAGATGACTTTGAGAGATTTCCATCAAGTACTCATGGACCCAAATCAGAGCACATATGCATATTTGGCGACCGTTTGAATTCAGTGCTGTTAGAGCTTGACGAATTGGATTCAGAATTTTTTAAGCTTGATGTCTTCCTATGGACATATGATGTGAGCAACGGTTCTATCCATAATAGTCATGGTCACATCAGCTCAAGGTAGGGAAAATCATGCGGCATACTTGCATCAAATATTTAGTAAAGTCAAATAAAAGATCCAAGAAGAAAACTAATCATGTACTCATGACCAAGCTTGTGCATATTTATGTGGATGGACGGAGAAAATAATTGTTTTGATGACTCCTTTATTTGTATGATCCTCCTCCTATTTTATTTAGAGATCATGGCTATGGAATTTTTCCCCACTTTTTTCTTTCTTTTTTTTCATTCTGCTCGAGAAGATTTTCTTCTTTTTCATGAGCATCATGAATATTTTTATTCTATATTTCTATAGCTCATGTCTCATTTGGCATGGGTAGGACGATCACTAATTGATTGGAGCCTTTATTTTGTGGATGACTAAAGTGGATGCAAATTCCCGGAGTAGAAATCTGCATATATATGGATGTGGACAATATGGAAATATTTTTGGCTAAACCTCTAATGTAGAGGAAGAGCAAAATTTTTTATATGATGGTTATGCACAAGACTTTGATCAATGAGAACATGAAAAGATTCTACCAACGGTCTAAATATTTGACCAAACTCAAAATGATAGCAAGTAGTATATGTATAAGGTTTGATCATGTAATTCGACATATGGCATTGGTAGTAAGAAAACATCATCAAGGAGTTAAAGTTATGATTTTTGAATTTTTCAAAATAAAATTCCCAAGTATTTTTATGCAGCATGAAACAAAGTTGCTCATTACTAGACTATCTCCCATAGATCAATAGCTCGAATAACATGCTATCCCTAAATAATTGATTTCACTGTATACGAGTAAAAGTTATGGAATAAAGTGTATGTAAGCCAACCAACATGTGTCATGTCTCTGAGATTATTTAGTCTCATGCTTATGGCTCTAGGAAAATTTATTAGTATGCAAGATGCAAAAATAGGAGTCGCAAATCTCCGCAATGGGAGCATGACGACGTGCGAGACCAAATTTGGAATTGTTACATATGAGGTCTTGCTGTGTTTTCTTGTGTCATCGTCGTGCTAGAATGTGCAACGATGTGGAGGTGGTTCGAGGGATTGCATGTGTTGAAACGAGGGACACCCCCACACTTATTTTTGTACCTACAGCTTTATTAAACGTGACACAAGTGGAGACAAGAAATAAAATACTGATGTGACAAATCGGAGAACTTTATTCTCTTAAAATGAAACTTACCTGGAAACTTACATTGAATCCTCATGGGGACTTTGTACGTGCAAAATGCGCCACCCATGGGCCAAGGAAACAAAAAGAACAAGAGGAAAAGGAATTCTTACATGTTTTACTTCTTTTTATTTTATTTTATTTTATTTTATTTTTCAAAATTTTATTTTAACCAACTTTCTTATACTCAAACAAGGCTAAACTAGAATTGACTCAACATAAACACCAGAGGGTTTTGTGCTTTCTCTATATGTTATGCATCTTTGTCATATGTCTAATGCCTTGGGTTATCTTTAGTTTGAATCAACTTAAAGTCCATATGCATATACCCATGATCTAAACAAGCATTAACTCTAAGGTTCATTATGCAAATTCGACACCATGTCTAGTTTGATTAAAGAAGACTTTTTAACCTAAACACCATGCTTAATTTAAAGAGCCTATGAATGGGCGGTCCAAATTCATTCAAACCAGAGCATGCAAGAATAGATAAAGGAAGCATATGATCAAGTTATATTCATGTGAAGATAAGTATTGAGTATATGAATGGTGAACTTCGGGTACCTCCCGGCAGGGCTTTGTTTAATGTCAAAAGCAGGACATTTCAAACTTCTTTTCGAATTTTTTTAGCAAGGCAACATACAAGAACTAACATCATCTCTAAACCAAAGTGAAATTTTGGAATGGATGGAATTTGTTAAGAGATACGTACCAAACTCCCCCACACTTGGATTTTTGTGTCGCGGGAAACCAAAAATCAAGTGTGTGGTGCCAAGCCTCCTTCAGAACTTGTTCCATCACCAGAAACACCAAGGTACTATAGTTGATGTAGCTCCATGTTCGCAGGTGTCATATGACCATCGTTATTTTTAATCTTAACCTAAAATGGTTAGTGACCAAAAATACCAAGGGCAAACTTATACTAAAAACATGTTCTTGCTTTTTATTTATGAAGGGAAATGATAATCCGGGCTACCTCCTGGTAGTGCTTGTTTATGGTCAAATGCTCGATCATGGGGGTTCTTACAATGCAGCCACCAATGGCGATGTAGCCCCCAGCTTCATCACAAGTTGTTAATTTATCGTTGAAGATGTAGCTGCAAGGTTAGTGCCAAAGGAGCAACCACGAAATTTGCAATGTTTGTGGTAAAAGAATGCATTTACAACCAACCTTCTAATAATTTCTTCAGTGAGGGCCTTAAGGTGGTTGTATGCGCTCGTGGCATAAAATGTGACAGGTTCTAAAGATACCTTAAGAGAGAAAGGTTCCTCAAATTCATGAAAGAAACTTTCATGCTCGTCTTGTAGGCATTCATTGATGGGTAGGTCCTGTACATAATACACACAAGACACGTGGTCTGCTACAGAATTCTCTATTCCCTTTTTATCTTTTATTTCAATATCAAATTCTTGGAGTAGAAGAATCCATCTTATTAGCCTAGGTTTAGTATCTTTCTTAGTGAGCAGGTATTTCAAGGCAGCATGATCAGTGTAAATTGTTACCTTGGCTCCAACTAAGTAAGATCTAAACTTATTGATAGCAAAAACAACAGCCAGGAACTCTTTTTCAGTGGTAGCATAATTAAGTTGAGCTTCGGTTAGAGTTTTGCTAGCATAGGCTATGGCACTAAGTTTCTTGTCCTTGATTTGACCAAGGACTGCTATTGGTGTGAATTTTTTACACGCGCTGGCCTAGGAGATATGCTTAACTCTAGTGCAGGTCCAAATTGGTCGTCTCTGGTGATTGAGCGGGTGTGCCAGTTGGTTTGATCCTGTAACCAACAAGAAAACAAAGAATAAGCGTTTGATTAAGGTCAGATCTTACTCGATAGATTATGGCTATTAATAGATATACAATTGTTATCCCAAAGCACATTTAGATTAAGTGATTGGGATAGATTGGTAGCATACGGAGACAGTATAAATCATTTTGATCCAAAAGTATGTTAGGAACACAATTATATATATTCATAACCTAGCTGATGTCGCAGATCTAATGTAAATAGGCTAATACTCCGATATGTTTTATAAAAAGATATTAACCTAAAATAAATGTGTTAAACTAAGATCAATCGATTGTTAGTATAACCTAACGGATTGATGCCAAGCTTAACCCATTTAAACAGGTTAGGATCTTAATATAAAAGGCGGTTCTAATTCATCTAGTAGTAATAATACATAAAAATGATTAGAACAGGTAAGACCGGCTGAAACCCTGGTTCTATCTCTAATAGAAAACATTGAACCAAATAAATCTACATAATTCTAAAGGCGACTTAATAGGCCGATTAGATGCAACATTAAGTACCAAAAGAATTATAGGATCTATATAGGCTAATGAGAACTCTTTGAGATGGTAGATACGCCATATAACCTAAATCAATCTCTGGACCTAGCTCTGTCAGCTGCTATCTTCAAAGAAATATTAGCCGATCACGAGATAGATCTAGACAACGATCTAGATGATATGCCGTATATGATAAATTAAGCAGTTTGTAACATCAAAATCAGAGTATCATAGTGATGGAAGCATTGGCCCCGATACCACAAGCCGCTTGTAACAAGAAATCACCTTTCGTGGAGATCGAAGTCGATGCAGCCCGAGGTCAAAGCAAGAACTCGTCAAGAAAAACGTAAAGCAAAAGGTTGGCGATGCGTCGAAGGTTGTATTGATGTGTGTTGTTTTGTTTTACAAGGTTTCGGGTCATATTTATACCCAAATATACAATAAGTCCGTAACGGACACGACTCCTATTACAGATTAAATCTCTAAACAAACCGACATTATCACAAAAGGAAACTATACAAGATATCCTAACTTAAAAGATACAATCGTCGTTATAGGACCTTATCCATAGATGGCAATATCTTTAATGCACTTTAGAAACTGAATCATTAACTTATTTTTAAGCTTTCCTCTTCGGGATTGGTCTTTCCTTCTGTCTTCACTCGGAATCGGCTATCGGCTATATTTGTTCTGACTCGGACTTAGCTGACTGGCTCCGTAGCCGATTCGGACTCAGCCGATACAATCTCTGTTCCCGCATATCATGTGTTCCTCTAATTCCGCTTCAATCTCTTCACAAAACTAAGGGATTTGGTTACCAAATTTGGTCGTTAACACATGCCCCTCAAGTCCGAGATATGATAATGTTGCGGATCTCGACGTAATTTCAAACTCGGCGCAACCCTAGGTTGAGTCCGCTTCGCCATCACGGGAAACTCTTTAAATGGCACTTGTTCCGTACCAAGCAAATCCACACTGTCACTTTGCGCTCCATCCAAACCCTAGCCAAACACCCCTTCAGTCCTCCGGCGATTTTCTTGAAGCAAAAGCACCCATCGACGATCCTCTCCACAGCAACATTCTTCCCCGGCAATGGCGTCTTCCAGCACCCCTTCCGGCACACCCCCAGCAGAGTACCCTAAGGTAAGTCCCGTCGGTTGCAACTCTTTTTCACTGCAACTTAGTCGTTTTCCTTTCGTAATTTTGTTCTTCTTCATATTTCAACTGTAGTATCTCTCCCACCAAGTTGCGATCCCAAAACATCTGCACCCCAATCAATTCTTGTTAGGGCTAATCGGCAATTTGGATCCCTCTGAATTTATTAAAGCCAAAACCAATCTGATCCCCTTCAAATTTTCTAGCCCTAACTTAGCATACTGGTCTGGAGCTTTCAAATCGTGGCCTTCAACTGATAAGACATGGCCAGCTTGGTACCTTAGGATGTCGGCTGGGAAGCAAGTCCACTGGAACGAATTAGGAATATCACAGTGCCTAGCCTTAACTATAGCCAACACGCCTAAGGATGAACCCCTCTTATCGGCTGCCAGTTATTTCTGGTCAGACACCCTCAATGCCTTTTTGTTTAGGCAAGGGCCAATCAAGCCAACACTCTTGGACGTCGTGATGATCACAGGACTTGATATCACCTTAGCTGTCAACTCCCACAACCTCACAACCAAATGCCACCACTCTTTTAAGACAAAAGGCATCGGAGGCTGGAATGGGTTCATAGCCATGAACATGAAGACCGACCCAATCACTGACAGAGAGCACACATCCTTCCTCCTCATGTGGTTGGAAAAGTTCATTTTCTGCGGGTCGAGCTGTGGCCTGACGAGCAATTGGCAACATGTAGCTGAAGCTTTGGTAGACAAGAAACAGATCCATTTGGGAAAATATCTCCTTGGATACCTTTAATAGATGCTGAGCAGTGCATCGGCTAAGCTCGGTTCCAAACTGGCTATCAACACCGGAGGTCCCTGGTGGCTATTGCAATTATGGCTAAACCTCCATACTTATAAAGTCGCTCAAAGGCCAGACCTTTTTAAAGCCGATTTCCCTCTAGCCGAACCAAGGATTGAGGATGATGAAGTTACAACACGCCGATGCCTATCATTTGGAGAAGCAGCTTCTTCTTACTCTGGATCCAAGCTCTCGGCTGATCATTTCAAGAACTGGTTCAACAATTTTTATAATGGATTCCCAGCCACTTCAAAAATTTGGTTTGCCTATGAGAACTTTGAGTGTTTCGAGCTCCCCAATGACTTCAGACTGGATGAGATTAACTCTGACAAATTTGAGAAGTCAAGGGAAATCTTTACATCGGCTATATCCACTTGCATCCTCCCAGCCGGCATCCACCAAGGGAGAAACGTGCAAAAATCATATGAGTTCTACCGCCCTACAAGTGCTGCCAGGCAACTGGGTATGGATCAGCTGCCGATCAGTCTGTTCTTCTCAGAAAAATGCAAGCCAGGAGAAAAATCGTCTCATATCTAATGATGCATCTGTTAGTGATATGCCCTAGAGGCAACATGGAGATGTTGGATATCACGTCAATGTTTATGTATTTATGAATAAAGTGTTATTCAGTTCCATGAAATAGACATCTTGTATTGATCAATAAGTACGTGACTTATTTATGAGACTCGATATGTATGAATCTATTTCTAAACGATCCCTGATCATATGTCATATTGTTGGAACAAATATGATTCTAAGATCGGCATGTTTATTGATTGATGATCATGTCTCATAGATCATGGGTATGGAGATACCAAATCAATAAACATGGACATATGTGTTAGAGAACACATTGTTGGATAGACCCACCATGAGACACTACAGAATTAATGTGCCATTAGTTGGTCTCGGGTAGTGTTGGTACAAAGTCCTTAGACCTGAGATCACCATGGATTCCAACATGTGTAGTAGCCTACTTTGGGACTACCAAACGCTATTCCGTAACGGGTAGTTATAAAGGTAGTTTTCGGGTTTGCTATGAAACATGGAGTGGGATGTGAGTGATCAAGATGGAATTTGCCCCTCCTTTGGAGAGATATCTCTGGGCCCCGAGGTAATGGATTATGAAAATGCATGGCCATGCTAAGTTGATTGAGGAGTCAATCAACGGACGGATAATCCAATACGGTTCGAGTGAATGGTTAAGCTATTGAAGGGATGGCACACATCTTGCCTATAGCTTAACCGGTATCGTGAGGCAAAGGGATTTGTGTACACATTACAGGTTCGAGCCGATATTATATTCTTGTATACTATGGTGTTAATATGTGCTGCTAGGCGCCGTGACAGTCGGCCGAGTTGGACTCGAGCCGACGGTCGGCTAAGTTAGACTATAGCCGAAACCGAGTATACCTGAACCTACGGGGTCGCACGCTTAAGGGGATAGAATAGATATTCGAGTTGGACTCGGATACGGCTCGATCGGATAGGGATCCGATCGGATAGAGTCCTATGGGCTTACGACGTATGGCGGCCAACTCTATGAGATACGGATGAGATCCGATTCAAAATAGAGTCCTAATCAGCCACTAGTCCCAGTCGGCCAACTCTATATAAAGGAGGGAGGGGTGGAGAGCTGCCACATGTCAATTGCATCGCGTGCAACAGAAGTCGCCGAGATCAATCTCCACGGAAACCCTCCCCACCTTCGAGCCAAACCCTAGCCTTGCATCGCGTGCTAGCACACGGGTGTACGGCGTTCTGTCCCCGGACGTGTGGATACCGGTAGAGGCGCTGCTACGTTGCGCGCTCTTGATCGGCTTCGGATCGGCTGCAATCGGAGCGATCGGCTATGGTGGAATCGGCTGCGGTCGGGCGCATCGGAGCGAGGCGTGAGAACGCGGCCGGACGACTCGAATTGGCTGATTGGCGAATCGGCGTCTCCGGAATCGGCTACACTGTTCGGATCGGATTGCCCTGATTGGCTATTCCGCTGCACTCTACTCCAATCGGTAACGATCTATCGGCCCTTACTTGCAAGTGTTCCTGGTTTGCGTGGTAAAAGTTTTTGTTTTTGGCTAGCGTAGCCTCCGCGTAACCCTTCAGCATCGGTTGTTGGACATTGAAGGTCCTCCCCTCGGCGACATAGACAACATTGACTTGGCAGTATCAAGGACAATTGCCTTCATCCGATGGTGGAATGAATGGAAGCAGCACTTGTTTCACCAATCGGCCTCAATGCACCTAACCATCGTCGACCCGGACTTGATCCCATCAGTAAGTATCCTCTTCTCCCAACTTTTACTTCATCGGCTAATATTTAAATGCCTTATAAAATGTTTCCTTGCTTTTACAGACAACTGACTCCTCCCCTCCTCACGCAAGTAACATCGGGGTCGCACTTCATTATGCCTCCGGACTGCTGCCGAGCAGTGGAGGACTGGCTCCATCTACAATCGGCTTCCACGCGCCGAAAGTATCAACACTACTGCACGGCTAAACGCGCGAGCCACTCCGTCGATAGAAGAGGAGCAAGCCATCGGCTGCGGCTGTTGAGAAGAAAAAGGCTTCAAAGAAGCAAAAGAAAAACCCAGCCGATGACCTGCCTCCTATCGACCTAGACGTGGATGCAGTTCTTGAGGAAGAGGTCAGGGATGAGGAAATGGAACGAGCTGTCGATGTCGCTGCAGCTGAGACGAGCTCTTCCAACCAGTATGCTCGGACCTCGTCGGCTGACAACCAGCCTGTAGAAAAAACTCCGAGTCCTCCAAAGCACGCTCCCCATCCTGCACTAGTAAGCATCTTTCATTGCCTAGCTTGTTGTTAGTGATATGCCCTAGAGGCAACATGGAGATGCTGGATATCATGGTCAATGTTTATGTATAAATGAATAAAGTGTTATTCAGTTCCACGAAATAGACATCTTGTATTGATCAATAAGTACGTGACTTATTTATGAGACTCTATATGTATGAATCTATTTCTAAATGATCCCTGATCAAATGTCATATTGTTGAAACAAATATGACTCTAAGATCGGCATGTTTATTGATTGATGATCATGTCTCATAGATCATGGGTATGGAGATACCAAATTAATAAACATGGACACATGTGTTGGAGAACACATTGTTGGATAGACCCACCATGAGACAATACAGGAATTAAAGTGCCATTAGTTGGTCTTAGGTAGTGTTGGTACAAAGTCCTTAGACCTGAGATCACCATAGATTCCAACATGTGTAGTAGCCTACTTTGGGACTACCAAACGCTATGCCGTAACTGGGTAGTTATAAAGGTAGTTTTCGGGTTTGCTATGAAACATGGAGTGGGACGTGAGTGATCAAGATGGAATTTGCCCCTCCTTTGGAGAGATATCTCTGGGCCCCTCGAGGTAATGGATTATGGAAATGCATGGCTATGCTAAGTTGATTGAGGAGTCAATCAACAGACAGATAATCCAATACTGTTCGAGTGAATGGTTAAGCTATTGAAGGGATGGCACACATCTTGCCTATGGCTTAATTGGTATCGTGAGGCAAAGGGATTTGTGTACACATTACAGGTTCAGAGCCGATATTATATTCTTGTATACTATGGTGTCAATATGTACTGCTAGGCGCCGCTATTGACATGTCGGCTGAGTTGGACTCGAGCCGACGATCGGCTAAGTTATACTATAGCCGAAACCAAGTATACCTGAACCTACAGGGTCGCACGCTTAAGGGGATAAGAACAAGCATTGGAGTTGGACTCGAATACGGCTCGATCGGATAGGGATCCGATTGGATAGAGTCCTATGGTTTTATGACGTATGGGCGGCCAACTCTATGAGATTCGGATGAGATCCGATTCAAAATAGAGTCCTGATCGGCCACTAGTCCCAGTCGGCCAACTCTATATAAAGGGGTGAGGGGTGGAGAGCTGAGGTACGTCAATTGAATCGCATTGCGCCGAAATCAAGCTGCACACGCGGCTTTAGAAGTCGGCGAGATCAATCTCCACGGAAACCCTCCCCACTTTCGAGCCAAACCCTAGCCCTGCATCGCGTGCTAGCACACGGGTGTTCGGCGTTCTGTTCCCGGACGTGTGGATACCGGTAGAGGCGCTGCTACGTTGCACGCTGTTGATCGACTACGAATCGGCTACAACCGGAGCGAGGCGACTGCGGCAGATCAGCGACGAGAACGTGGTCGGACAACTCAGATCGGCTGCGACATTGGCAAATCGGCTGATTGGTGAATCGACTGTTCCCAGGTATCGGCTGTCGGCTTGCAGGAATCGGCCGCACTGTTTCGGATCGAATAGTCCTGATTGGCTATTTCTGCTGCATACTCCAATCGGTAACGATCTATTGGCCCTTACTTGCAAGTGTTCCTGGTTTGCACGGTAGAAAATTTTTGTTTTCCGGCTAGCGTAGCCTCCGTGTAACCCTTCACTTTTCAGTGTCTCCATATCCATTTCTTATCAACCTTTCATGTCTACAGACAAAGAAACTGGCTTCCAGGAAAAGGGTGGCTCCTCCTTCACCGGCGAGTTTTAACAATTTCAACTTTTTGGTTAGCCGATTCTTGAACTTATCTCTTTTCAGCCTTCTCGTGCCCCAACACCCACTCCCCTTGTATCGAGTGAACACACGCAATCGGCTCCTGGTGGAGGTGATGCTGAAGACGAGACAACTTCAGCCCCAGCTATCCGAGTAAGTTTCTTCTAGCTCTGTAAATCGGCTCAGCAATCTCTTATTGACTTCCTAATTCCTTTTCACTCTGCAGACTGTAGTCGATCTTCTCCCTTTCGACCTTAAGAAATTTATGGACGAAGACAAAGAAGCCAACAAGGCCCTGGTCCCACTGGATGAAGATTTGAGGACTACCCTATCGGACATAACCCAGCGGCTAGAAAGTTTCCGCGACGCCCTGGTTTCTGACTGCGGATCGATCAGAAACAGATTCAAAGAAATCCAAGATTGGCACCCAGATCAGCTAGCCGATACCGTTGCACCAACTACATTCCTCAAGGCCCATTGGCATAAGTTCGAACGAGCCAAACAAAGGTTAGCCGATCGGCGGGAGAACAAAGCGCTGGAGGCCACAATTGAAACCAATCGACAGGCGATTATTGCTGAAAAGGCCAAACTTGATGATATGAAGACCGAATCAAATGCCACACTGGATCGGCTACGGAAACACCAGGAAGAAGTAGCGGTCGAACTTGCCAGGCTTGACGCTGAAATCGTGTCGGAGGAACAACGCCTAGCCGACCTCCCCAAAGCGATTGAAGACCAAAGGGCGAAGATCAAAGCTTCAGTGGCGAATTTGTCTGACCTAACGAAGGCCTTGAAGCCCACCACTGGGAGTGATGCAGCCAATGTTAAGGCGATCGAGGACATAGACCAAATCCGCCACAAGGCTATATCGGCCATTAATGAATTTTTGTCCCACTAAGCTGATTGTAAATCTTGATCTTGTAGCTTAAAAATCGTGTGAATACTTTATAGGCTTTTGGAATCGGCTGACTGTTCTTAAACGCTTGCACTTTGTTTCGTATGTATAACTCCATAATCGGCTTGATGTGCCCTTAGTGTTACTCATGCCTTTCGCCGATTCATTTGTTTTGATGTCCTGAACTGTTTGAAAAAATTTCAAAGTCCAAGAAATTTTGAAGTTATGTGATTGTGATCTCTGACTTCGTATAATATATGCCCCCCTAAATTTCTCAATGTTGTCCTCGGCATTGATAAGATTATAAGACGAAGTTTTGCATCGCCTGTCGGCTAGATTCAGCTGATTAGAGAGACTTAGGAGGGAAAAAACTTAAGATGTCCTAAAGGCGATGTGTGTAACACATTAGCTAGCATGGATTTGCAAGGAATTAGCCGAATCATGAGTTGATCCAAACGCTTGGGTAATATTTCTTCAAGTATTTGCCATTAAGAGTCCTTCTAAATACCTCTCCGTCTAGTCCTTCTAGCATGTAGGCTCCTTTAGAGACGCATTTGTGGATCTTGAAAGGCTCTTCCCAATTAGGTGACCACTTGCCGAATTTTGCTATCTCTCGAGCCGATCGACAGTATTAGTTTCCAAACAAGCTCGCCTTCTTCAAAAGACTTGGGTACAACCTTCTTGTTGTAATGACGAGCCACTCGCTCCATGTCCCTGTTCACCTTTTCCAATGCACGCATCCTGGACAGAACTAGGTCTTCAGACTCATCGACCATCAGATTATAATAATCATCGGCTATCAACTCATCCTGTAGCTGAATTCTTTGTGAGCCGATGATGTTGTCCCATGGCAAAACTGTTTCATGTCCGTAGACCAACTTGTATGAAGGCACTTGGATCGATCCATGGCAAGCCATCCGATAAGCCCATAGTGACTCGGCTAATCGGCTATGCCATTGCTTTGGGTACTCAGCGATCTTTCTCTTTATCAACTTGATCATACTTTTATTTGAAGCCTCAGCCTGTCCATTAGCCTGAGCATAATATGGTGAAGAATTTAACAACTTAATCCCCATGCTGTCGGCAAACTGAACAAACTCATCGGAGACAAAGATAGAAACCTAATCTGTAGTGATAGTTTGAGGGACGCCGAACCTGTATATAATATGCTCCTTAACAAATTCGATCGCATCGCTGAATTGACCTTTTTCAAGGAAATTGCTTCCACCCACTTGGTAAAATAATCGGTTGCCACGAATATAAACTTGCGTCCTTTGCTCGAGGGTGGATTTATCTGGCCGATCATGTCGATTCCCCAGCCTCTGAACGGCCAAGGCTTAATGATAGGGTTCATAGCCGATGCTGGTGCCCTTTGTATAGCACCAAATTTCTGACAATCTTGGCAGCCTTTATAGTACTTGAAGCAATCTTCCAGCATAGTCGGCCAAAAGTATCCTACCCTCCAAAGTAACCACTTCATCTCATTACCCGTTTGATGAGTGCCACAGATCCCTTCGTGCACCTCTCCTATGGCAACTTTAGCTTGTTCGACGCTTAGGCACTTGAGCAGTACACCGTCAATCGTCCGATAATAGAGGTCTTCATCGAGCAAAACATATCGTAAAACCTTATAGCGCAATTTCCTTGAAGCCGACTGAGAAGGGTTCTGTAGATAGTTGTAGACATCAAACCTCCAGTCGTCGGCTAGGATGGTTGCAATCTCCACTTCAATTTCTTTTGTGATCGGTTTGTAGCCTGATGCCCCTTGAGCCAAATCATTTGCTTCTGAGTTCTGCTCTCCTGGGATGTGTTTCAAGGTTACCAGCCAAAAGTTGTCCATCAAATCTTGGCATTTCTGATAGTAGACCATCAGCGTGTCATTCTTGCATTCATATTCTCCTGATAATTGGCCGATGACCAACAGTGAATCACCCATTATTTCGACGGCGTCGGCTTCAACCTCCTTGAGCAGTTGCAATCCTTTGAGAACGGCTTCATATTCGGCTTGATTATTTGTTGCATGATGTGTAATGGGAAAAGCAAACTCGAAGCTTGCCCCCCTAGGAGAAATTATCACTAAGCCCATGCCGCATCCATTCGTGCAAACTGAGCCATCAAAAGTCAAAGTCCAAGGCATGATATCAACCGAGCCGATCGAATCATCTCCGTGTTCTACTATAAAATCGGCTATAGCTTGCCCTTTTACTGCCTTGGGTGCTTGATACCTTAAGTCAAACTCTGTCAAAGCAAATATCCATTTCCCAACTCGCCCTTTCAGGACTGGAGCCGATAGCATATACTTTACTATGTCGGCTTTGCAAACTATAGTGCATTTGTTAGATAATAAATAATACCTTAACTTCGTGCATGAAAAATACAAGCACAAGCATAATTTCTCCACAGGAGAATACCTTGTCTCTGCATCCAGAAGCCTTCGGCTAAGATAGAAAATTGCTTTCTCCTTCCCTTCGATCTCCTGAATCAGAACTGAGCCGATAGACTTCTCATCGGCTGATAGGTATAGCTTGAATGGCACTCCCTTCTATGGAGGAATCAATATTGGATGGGAGCTCAGATAATTCTTGATATTATCCAAAGTCTTCTGCTGCTCTGCGCCCCAGGTAAATGCTTGATCAGCTTTCAGCCGAAGCAGAGGTGTGAACGGCTCTATCTTCTCTAACAGATTGGTTATAAAACGCCTGATGAAGTTGATTTTGCCAATCAAAGACTGCAATTCCTTCTTATCCTTCGGAGGTTGAATAGTCTTGATGGCATTGATGCTTCTCAGGGTGACCTCGATTCCCCTCTCATGAACAAGAATCCTAGGAACTGGCCAGCCGACACACCAAACGCGCACTTTGTAGGGTTCATCTTCAGGCCATATTTCCTGGTCCTCTCCAACACCTTTCTTAAATTGGCTATATAGTCTTCGACCTCCCTGGATTTGACGATGACATCATCAATATAGATTTCCATTAGGAAGCTGATAGAGTCGTGAAAGATGTAATTCATGGCCCTCTGATACGTAGCTCCAGCATTCTTCAAGCCAAAAGTCATGATGACCCACTCGTACAAGCCGATTGCTCCTGGGCACCTGAAAGCTGTCTTGTGAATATCTTCCTCGGCCATAAAAATCTGATTATAACTTGCGTTGCCATCCATAAAACTTATGATTTTGTGGCCGGAGGCGGCATCCACCAACAAGTTGGCTATAGGCATGGGGTACTTGTCTTTAGGGGTAGCCTTGTTCAAATCTCTCAAGTCGATGCATACCCTAAGTTTGCCATTCTTTTTCACCACTGGAACTATGGTTGAAACCCATTTGGCATATCGGCAGGGCCGAATAAAGCCAGCATCATACAGCCAAGCGATTTCGGCCTTAATCGCCTCATACATATCGTCCTTAAACCTCCTAGGAGGCTGTTTGTACTGCCGATTTAATAGGGAGTTGATGTTCAACAATAGATCGGCTGAGATCAGGCATCTCAAAATATTCCCAAGCAAAACAATCTTTATATTCCTTTAATAAATCAATAAGCTTGTTTCTAAAATGAGAAGACAAATTTTTGCTAATGTATGTCGGCCTAGGCCTATCTCCTGGACCTATATCCACTTCTTCCAAATCATCGACCGACATAAAACCGTGCCCAAGTTTGCCATCGATGTCGTCCGCATTGTCCTTGTTGTAGACGCTCGAGCCCTCCACGACGCCCTCAAAGTAATAGTTGAGGCTCTTCGTCTCCAATTGGCTGCATGTCAGAATCGGACACCTTGAGAAAATCGGCCTGCCAAACTTTGTCGGATAGGCAACCAATGCCGTCGACTTTCCATAAAGTTAAGTCGGCGTTAGTGACATTGACTGACCTGTCGGCTGGCATGATTTCTATCTTATCGCCTTGCCATTGGATTAAGCTTTGATGCATTGTGGAAAGGATGTAGCAGTTGGCGTGGATCCAATCCATTCCGAGTAGCAGGCTGTATGATCCCACGTCAATGACGAAAAACATTGTGGGCATGGTTTTGCTGCTGACGGTTAGCTCAACGTTTAAAACTCCCTTGGCCTCTGATGGGTGCCGCCGAAGTCCTTGAGTACCATATTGGTCTTGATCAAGTCGTCGGCTCCCTTGCCTAGCTTTCTGAAGGTTGCATAGGGCATGAGAGTGACAGCGGCCCCTCCATCGACTAGCATCTTCGACATCGGCTTGCCGTTGAAGAATCCTTTGACGTACAGGGGCTTCAAGTGCCGATTATCTGTCCCTTCGGGTTTCTCAAAGATGGCCTGTTTCGGGGATAGTACTAGTTTGGCCAATGTATCCTCAACTGTGTCTGCATCAGCCTCGACAACCCCAAATTCGATTGGCAATACGAACACCATATTGACCAATGCAGCGGCCACTCCTTTACCTTTTGCCACCCTTTTGGCCTTGTCGACTGGGTTCTCGTTGGCTGGGGCTGCCTATTCCTTGACACGCCACTACTTCCTGCCCTGTCGACGTTGTTGTTGTTGAATCATCTGCTGGACTTCTTCTTCCTGTCCTTCGCTCTTAAGCCTCTGAATTTTCCTTTTCTGTGTTTTGGTGAACAGGTCCGAAGGCACATTGTGGGTTGGCCGATTGTTCTTCATCAGCCTCCTCTTCGTCCTCTTCTTGGAAGAAGTCCTGGTGGATTGGGCCGAGCCGATCGTGGATGGAAAGTTTCCGCTGGTTGAGTTGAACGGCTCGGGGGACGAATCGGCTAGAACTTTCCATTGGTGGATCCCTATATTCGTCCTCCCTGTAGTCGCTGCAGGCCGGGCAGTTTTCGAGAGTGGGCAACCTCATCCCTTGTTCCCAGCAGAACCTGAAGAACTCGTAGCGCCAATGCGGATCATAGCCATCGTGGCGGCAGTAATATGCCACTCCAAGCCAATCCGACATCCTCTGGTACGGCTTGCCGTGTCGGCCCTCTTCTTCTTCTCAAACTCTGCACTGGAACCGCAGTTGGCTGTCCGTCTGTCTGGGCCGACGATCGGCCGATCGGCCATTGGTGTAGACCATGTTGATTGGCGTGGCTCTTACTGTAGTCTGTTCTTGTTGGTCTACGGCTAAGTTGTACGCCATTCTGTTCTGTCGATCAGCTCGCGCAGGACCGGATTGGACAGTGTTGACAGGGAAATGATTGCCGTCGACCTTCATCAACTTAGCCGATTCTTCGAACTTGATTTTCCCTGCCTCGATGGCCGACTGTATCTACTGGCGAAACACCTTGCAATCATTGGTGCTGTGGGAGGTGGTGTTGTGCCACTTGCAGTATTTCTTCTTTTTGAGCTCCTCGACCGATGGGATGACATGGTTGGTCGAAAGCTGTATTTGTTTCTCCCTCAGCAATAGATCAAAGATCCTATCGGCTTTGGTTATGTCGAAATCGTATTTTTCTTCCATAGCCGATTTCTTCAGCCATTGACAAATTATAGCCTTTTTGTTCTTTGTCCATTCGGTTGCAGCAATTTCTGTGTCACTGTCGCTCAAATCGGAGTCCGTTTCATAGGCGACGTGGGTGACTTTCTTGAAGGCCTTCTTTGATTCTTGAAACCGTTGTTCGTGGGCCGTCACCTTCTGAGCCAAATGGGTTAAGCTCTCGAAATCTTGAGCCGAAAACCTCTCATGGATCAGGGCCAAAAGGCCATAAAAGACTAAATCAGCCAACTGTGCGTTTGACAGTACCAGGTTGTAGCAGCGGTTTCTCATGTCTCTGAACCGCTGGATGTAATCCTGCACCGACTCCTCATGCTTCTGCCTGATACTGGTTAAGTCTGACAGCTTCATTTCATGTGTGCCAGAGTAGAAATAGCTGTGAAATTGCTTCATGAGATTGGCCCAGCTCTGGACCGAGTTGTATGCAGGGATGAAAACCAAGTGAAGGCGGATCCCGAGAGCAACAGTGGGAACAAGTGCACTCTGAGCGCGTCGGTAGCCGATGCTTCTCCGCATTATGCCAGGAATCGGCTGACGTGTTCGTAGGTTGATACATTGTCTTGCTTAGAGAATTTTGAAAAGTCCGGCACCTTGTACCGGTTTGGCATGGGCACCCTCTCAAAATATTCTGGATATGGGTACCGGTACATGTTGCCAGAGTCTTTTGGCATGGGGCCGAACTGATCACGCATAACATCTGCGATCAAATCGGCCCATGTCCTGTTTTCTTGCAATGGTGGTATTGGCTCGTATTGCTCGTGGTGTACGGGTCCTTGCCGATACTGCATTGGTGGCGTCCGAGGCCGATAGTGCCGCTCGTAGCTGCCTCCTGGAAGCTGATGTTGCAACTGGTTTATAGCAGGAGGCGGTCGAGAGGCAAATGGTGGTGTTTGCTCAGGGAGAGGCCGATTGCCACCGGAGTTGTGAAGTGGATCCAGCAGATAGTTACCAATCGACACGTTATGTATGATGGGTTGCAGATTGGTGTTAAACATGTCTTCCGCCTGCTCCTGAGTCATCACTGGAATGCCGAGGCCATGATGTTGAGGTTGTGGCCGAACCAGGACCTTGGGATGTGGCCGCGCAGCCGATGATTGCACATTTGGCTGGATTGGGGCTCCCCCTGGAGGAATCGGCTACCTGAGTAGAGGGACTGGCAACCCATGGGTAGACAGCGTCCTGTACGGTGGAAACTGGCCATTAGTGAAATATGTCGGCCCTCTCGGCAGCTGCTCAG
Organism: Oryza australiensis; assembly: GCA_019925245.2. Classification (NCBI taxonomy): domain Eukaryota; kingdom Viridiplantae; phylum Streptophyta; class Magnoliopsida; order Poales; family Poaceae; genus Oryza; species Oryza australiensis. The sequence goes on along the minus strand of JAIFGZ020000743.1, from coordinate 346,129 downwards.
TTATCTTTGAGTCAACCACGGTACTTATCATGTTGTTTAATGTGTTCACCAGTATCCCTGACTGGATGACAAGCGCGTGGTGGACAACCGAGTCGATCCGATCTTGCAGCATGTGGAGATTTGAATCGTCCTGTTCTTGCTTAATTTCCTCCATCTTTTTCTTCCCTTTCTTGTCCTCACTGGAGGAAGTATCAAAGTCTTCGATGTTAAACTTGAATTTCTGGAGGACTGCCCCAGATCGGGTCTGGATGAACGATTGCAGATAATGTGCTTGCAAACCTCTCAACCATCTACTGATACTCGGCCTTTTGTTCAGCCGAAAGCTTGTCCATGGTCACTGGGATGACGTTTTCTTGGTCGATATCAACCGATATGACGTTCACCATTGCGTTGGATCCGGAAGATGTGGTCCCACCGGGTGTGCCGAAAGCATGTTGGTGTGAATTTTTTACACGTGCTGGCATGGGAGATCTACTTAACTCCAGTGCAGGTCCAAATTGGTCGCCTCAGGTGATTGAGCGGGCATGCCAGTTGGTTTGATCCTGTAACCAACAAGAAAACAAAGAATAGGCGTTTGATTAAGGTTAGATCTTACTCGATCGGCTATGGGTATTAAAAGATATACAATTGCTATCCCAAAGCACATTTAGATTAAGTGATTGGGATAGATCGGAAGCATACGGAGACAGTATAAATCACTTAGATCCAAAAGTATGTTAGTAACACAATTATATATATTCATGACCTAGCCAATGTCGCAGATCTAATGTAAATCGGCTAATACTCAGATGTGTTTTATAAAAAGATATTAACCTGAAATAAATGTGTTAAACTAAGATCAATCGACTATTAATATAACCTAACGGATTGATGCCGAGCTTAACCCATTTAAACAGGTTAGGATCTTAATATAAAAGGCGATTCTAATTCATCTAGTAGTAATAATACATAAAAATGATTAGAACAGGTAAGACCGGCTGAAACCCCGGTTCTATCTCTAATAGCAAACATTGAACCAAATAAATCCACATAATTCTAAAGGCGACTTAATAGGTCGATTAGATGCAGCATTAAGCACCAAAAGAATTATAGGATCTATATAGGCTAATGAGAACTCTTCGAGATGATAGATACTCCATATAACCTAAATCAATCTCTGGACCTAGCTCTGTCGGCTGCTATCTTCAAAGAAATATTAGCCGATCACGAGATAGATCTAGACATCGATCTAGATGATATGTCGTATATGATAAATTAAGCAGTTTGCAACATCAGAATTAGAGTATCATAATGATGGAAGCACTGGCCCCGATACCACAAGTCGTTTGTCACAAGAAATCACCTTTCCTAGAGATTGAAGTCGATGCAGCCCGAGGTCAAAGCAAGAACTCATCAAGAAAAACGTAAAACAAAAGGTTCGCGATGCGCCGAAGGTTGTATTGATGTGTGTTGTTTTGTTTTACAATGTCTCGGATCATATTTATACTCGAATATACAATAAGTCCATAATGGACGTGTCTCCTATTATAGATTAAATTTCTAAATAGACCAACATTATCTCAAAAGGAAACTATACAAGATATCCTAACTTAAAAGATACAATTGCTGTTGCAGGACCTTATCCGTAGATGGCAATATCTTTAATGCACTTTAGAAACCAAATCAATAACTTATCTTTAAGCTCTCCTCTTTGGGATTGGCCTTTCCTTCTGTCTTCACTCGGAATCGGCTATCGACTATATCTGTTCCGACTCGGACTTAGCCGACTGGTTCCATAGCCGATTCGGACTCAGCCGATACAATCTCTGTTCCCGCAGATCACGCGTTCCTCCAATTCTACTTTAATCTCTACTCAAAACTCAGGGATTTGGTTACCAAATTTGGTCGTTAACAACTTCTCCTATAGCATAGTCGCTAGTATCGCACATTATTTCAAATCGCAGCGACCAGTTGGGAGGTTGAATCATAGCAGCAGAGATGAGTGTCTCTTTAAGGATATTAAAGGAGCGTAGACACTCATCATCGAAGTCAAAGAGAACATCTTTAGTTAAGAGGTTTGTGAGGGGTCTAGCAATTTGAGATAAATCTTTAATGAACCGTCGGTCGAACCCCGTATGACCTAAGAAGCTTCGGATTCCCTTTACATTGATAGGAGGTGGTAGTTTTTCGATAACATCGATTTTAGCTTTGTCTGCCTCTATCCCTCTTTCGGACATAAGGTGCCCAAGAACTATGCCTTCACGGACCATGAAATGACACTTCTCCCAATTAAGTACCATGTCCTTCTCCCTACACCTTTGTAAGACCTTGTCTAAATTCTCGAGACAATGATCAAAAGTTTTTTCATAGACGGAGAAGTCATCCATGAAAACTTCCATGATTTGCTTGATCATGTCTGAGAAGATAGACATCATGCACCTTTGGAACGATGCGGGTGCATTACATAACTCGAAAGACATCCTGCGATAGCCATACGTTCCATAGGGGCATGTGAAAGTGGCCTTACTCTGGTCGTCGGGAACGGGATAAATTATCCCGGCGTGAAGGAGTTTCAAGACCTCTTTTTTCACCACTTCCCTAATCGCATTATTTAACCTCCTTTGAGGTTCCCTAGAAGAGTAGGGATGCGATGTGTGCAGAGAGTGAGACTGATTCCGTTGAGGTCTTGGAGTGAGTAGCCTAGAACAGATCGATGTTTTTCTAAGATGGAGATAAATTTGGAAGTTTCATCCTCAGAAAGCTTGTCACTGATGATGATAGGCGATTCTATATCTCCATGTAGAAAAGTGTATCGAAGGCCAGAAGGTAGAGGTTTGAGCTCTATCGGAGGTCATGATGGTGGTCCTGTCGTGGGAAGCTCGATTGTCCCACCAGAGTCGTCTGTTTCTTGAGTAAAGAAGCGAGCTTCTTTCTCAAGGACGGACCCTGGGGATTCAAAAGGAGAAACCTCCAAACTTCCTCGATATGCTCATACTCAGGAGAGGGTTCGGCTATGGTGTTCATAGCTCTAGAAATAGGAATTGAGAATAAATCCCTCCCGAGTTTGATATTGAGGACTCCTAGTGTCGGTCCATCTAAGAAAAGCATTCCAAGCAAATGCCCGATCAAAATGTCGAAGTCTAAGACTTCGAACACATGAAAGTTTAGGATTGCCTCAATATTTTCGTGACTCACGGTCACGTTCTACAAAATCCCGTAACTTTCTAGGATATCTCCCGAAGGAGTTGTGAAAGTTTTAAGAGTCGGGGTCAAAGGTTCATCACGGAGAAGTACGAACGCTAGGGAATTGGAAATGATATTTGCCCCGACAAGGAGATTGTAGAGAACCTTAACCGGAGTTCCCCTTATGTTGCAATGAGTGGTTGACGAAGGCAAACTAATCCGAATTGCTTCGGACGACAATTTACACTCTTTCAACCACTCATGGCTCATAATGGATGTTAACCCCTTCACGGTCTCTCTAAGGAATTTATCCTCGAGAGGCACAGGAGGAGGAATTGGAACTGGTGGTCTCTTTTTGCAGAAGAATTTCGAGGTATTTTCATAATCTTCAACAGATCGTCCTCCAAATTAAAGGGAAACTCCGAAGACCGAATTACTTCATCAGGGGTCTTAGTAATAGAGCACCCAAATCAATGAACAATGATCTCGTAAGTAAATGCAATAAAGTAAATTACTCAAAGTAAAAGTATAACAACCATAGTAAATTATGAATACTTACTTTATTGAAGAAAGCATCCATTAAGGTACAAGGCCAAAGGTCGGTGCCGGGACTCCCGGCACTCCTCCGAACTACCCCTTGGAGATAATTCTGACCTTTGGGGCACTCCTTTCGGAGCTTCCCCTTACTCTCTAACCTATTTTCTAAGTACTAAACACCTAGCACTAAACCTTTGGAGTGAAGCTTTATTCTTCTTGGAGGTGTGTATTGAAATGAAGTAAAGACCTCCTAAATAGCCCTCCAAGTTGGTTGTATGGCGGTTAGTAACCACCATACCCACCTAACCGTCATTGGGGATGAATAGGAGATTGCCACGTGAAAGATGGGGATGATTGGCCACCAAGTTGGTTTGGCCGAATCCTCACCGACACCAATCCCCACCGACTTTCTTGTGACACTGCCTTGTGGAACCCTACCGCGAGATTGTGGTGGACAGAGGTGAAGGCAAGCGAGGGTGACTACCAGGTGGGTCTAGGTCGTGGTGGCCTAGGTGTGGGTGTGAGGGATGGGTGGAAAGTTTAGTGAATAAAAATTTTAGTAAATTTTCAGGAATTTTCATATTATTTATCTCCCTCTCTATTTGTAGTTCATTTTTCTAAGTTAGAAGGGTGATATAAAGTGCTAGATATTTGTGGTGGTGAAACAAGGGATCCAGTTTCCATTTTTCCAGGTGGCACTCAAACAATTCAATATATTTTATCCTTAGGAAAATAAAGAAACAAGAATAGGCTGAAAATGATTTGAATTTTTAGGAGGTCAAAACTAGTGAAATAAATTCTATAAAAATATATTAACTCATGATAAATAAATTATTGCTTGAATAAATTATTTAATGTATACTCTTTCATATTATTTGAAGCACATTTTAATAAAGTACTATTTTTGCCTATTAGGGTTTTGAATTAATTAGATTTTGGCTGATTTGGGAATTTAATTGGTGTACTATTCCAAATGATAAAATTAATCCAAAATTACAGTAGCCTAAATGTGTTGTGTACTATTCGTGAGATTATTTTCATGAATTTATCTTGCACCAATTATTTTTAGAATTTATCTAGGTTTGACATTATCTATATGTTCCTATTATGGAGATGCAACTAAATGCCCATTAAATTTATAATTAGCTTATGCATGCCTTGAGATGATGTTATTATGCTTGATTTCTATTTTCCCATCCCTCACTTCATATGATCATCCATATATTTTTGTGTTATATTAATGAAAGGTTAATGTGATAGTTTAGGTGAAATTTAATATATGTGTGAGTTAATGTGTTTATACATTTCTATGTTTATGTCATATATTCAGATGAGTTGCCCAATTGGATGATGGATTTTAACATAGGTTAGGTTGTAATAGGTAAGTTGTATACATTTTAGGAAATGATTTTTAATATTTGATATTAGGTCCTTCACTTTAATTATTTCCATCTAACTTTTATGATGCATGTGAAACCTATTAAAATGCATTGAAATCCAAAAACACACAAAGGACTCAACCTATTATGAAATGCATTGAAATCCAAAAACACACAAAGGACTCGAGTCACCAAAGCAATCATGAAGAATTCAAGCCCACATTATGCCCATGACTTTTTAGAGTGCATTTTTTTATTTTTCTATAGTGAGGATGAATTTTAATTGAAAGGAAGCATTGGTATTTTACTTAGAAAGAAAAAAGTACTATCCCTACATGCATAGGATTTTAGTAATGATCTCGCACGATCATTTTTTCTCAAAATCCTTTTTTCTAAACATTTTAAGAAGAAGATGTTATAAATTCTCAAACATTTTTATTTTAGAAAACGAAACTTTTTTGATTTAGCCTATTCGAGCATATACTAGATAGTTAGATTTTATCTTTTCTTTGGTTTCTAACCAAGAATTTTGGAAAGTTTTCTTACTGAATTTTAGCTTAGATGTATTTTGAAAAATTAAAATTTTGGTATGTTACAAGGACATATGAACCTTAGCTCTCTTTTGTCCTTCTACACAATCTATTATATCATTATTTGAGATGAATCTCATATGTGTCACACTATCCAAAATATCATTATTATCCTTTACCCCTATTTAGACTGTGGTATATTAATTATAGCATGATTATGAATATATGAACTCATTCTTTACACCGACGCCTTCCCTGCGGAAAAACAAATACGATAACCTTGGAATACTCCTAGATGAAATGCTACAGCGGTATCCGTGCACTTATAGATTTATCTTTAAAGACCATATCAAATACCAATAATTATGTTGATATTCTGCTCAACAAATTGCAATGTTTAAAATAAGATTCTAGAACTCTTACTTCATACTATCATGATATGCATGCTTATGGTTAGATGAATGCGAAGAAGCTACAGAATTGTGGTTTTTACGAGGGCTTAACAAAGAAATTTAGGACATGCTTGCTAGTTGGAGTTATAGCTATTTTTCTCATTTGTTTCAACTTGCTTGCAATACAGAAAGAGAAATTGAGGATGTGAAGAAGAAACAAGTTGTGCACGTGCCTCCTATTACTAATATTTTGCAGGATGTAAACAATTGCCAAAAGGAGGAGAAAAAACATGATGGAGCTGTCTTTCTCATCTCTTGAACTAAAGTCCATTGCACCTCCATCATCTGAAGAGATCATTAAAGGTAAATTAAAAGATGCCGAGATAAATAAAGGTTAGTATTCTCAACCTAAGATTTCTTTATCATAAGTTGATTTATTTGTTGTTCCTTGTGATAAAGAAGAGTTGTGTGAAAATGCTTCACTTATATCAACGTCACAACTAGTGAATAAATAAGCTATTTTTAGTGTTAGTCATTTATGTGTTGATTTTAAGCATGTTGTTCACATTGCTAATCAAGTTGAGAAACTTGAATTGCTATCTTGTTTAAGTACTTTGGGCTATGTTCTGTTTGATGACTTCTGTGAGCTTGATAATTTGAAAGAAAAATTATTTGCTAAATCTGATTTGTAATGTCTAACTAATACTATATTTTATATCTTTGTCAAATATAATGATAGAAGAGTATATATGGTGTACAGAGTTTATATATGTTCAGCTTTAGAACCTCCTGTAGCCATAGATCAATATTGCAAGCTAGAGAGTTATATTATTGCTAATCATGCTACTTTGAGTTTCTCTAGTTTTGATTGCAAGAAACAGGTTGTTTAAATGGAGGGAAGCAATCAGATCACTCGATGATATCAACATACAACAAGCTTGTAACACCGTATGAGTACATAGCTTCTAAAAAGGGGGAGCAAGATAAGCAGCAAGAGAATCATTCAATGTAGTTCCAACACACTTTTTGTCCATCCCCATTACCAGATACATTTGTTTCATAGGACATTAATACTATTTGGTAAAGAACTGATGATATTACAGGATGAAAGTTTGTTGCATTTGTTTTCATGGAGACACTCTTATGAGTAAGATCATGTACTACGTGAAAAGCCCCACATGGAAAAACCGAGGATGATTTTTCATGAATAAAAGAAGGATGATGTGACCATGTCTACTATGGATACAACTATTGTTCCTATCATAGATCAACAAGAATACATCAAAACCTAGCTGTCCAGGTGTTGGAATCTGATTCGGCCACCTACAACATTGCTGACTTCAAATGGGCACCAAATATGCACACGAGCTTCGTTTTGGGTTAATGGTACTTGATGGAAAGCTCTCAGAGTCCTTTTTCCAACGCATCCGACCTCATCTGCAAATTCCAAATGAGTCGCCAACAATTAAAGAATCAAGGTGTTGTCTTACCTATCATGGGCCTTTAGGCTTGTAACTTTGTTTGGGACCCCGGTCCAAGTGGGGCCCATGTGGGGTGCGTTCCAACCTGATGGAGCACGACCCTAGGACCCCTTGGTCATCCTCTTATTGTCTTAAATAGCTAGGTACCCTTTTAGGTTTTCCTGGTTTTTATTAGATTAAAATTTAGATATTACTACTTTACCTTGTAGTTGCGCGTATCGGCTAGACCGTTTAATTACTCGTCTTCAAAATTTGAACTTATCTTGTGTATTCAATTCCTATTTGCAATATCAGATTGTTTTTATCTTGTTCTTGCTTCTTCAATTTGCTTGCAGGAATAAGGTTGATCTGCACTGGCAAGATCAACAACCCACAAAAAGATGTATCGATCGCTAAGACGCAACACAACAACATCTCCTACGGTTGTACTCGGGTCGACAACTTCTCTCTCAAACCATAGTTATCATCAACTTATCAAAAGATCACGTCAACTAGAGCCGTGACCATATCAAGTGAAGCTCAGGACCTTATTAGCTTGCCCGGACAATCCAACTGCTCTCAGATTGTCCGGTCCTTGTAGCTCTCCCGGACAAACCGATCCACTTCCGAATTGTCCCCCCCGACTATATGTCTCCATGCCAATCTTGATCTTCTTCATTCCAAGCCTTGCCCCATTTGCTTATTCTTCAATAAAGAATGATCCTCAGCAATTTGTAACTTCCTATTGTCCAATTTGTAATTTAAAACTTTGTCAAAAAATTGTAAGATCATAATATAAATAGAAGGATGATTTATAAATATTTTATCTAAAAGTTGAGAATATGATAAAAAATAATAAACGGAGTTATAATGAAAAATAACAAAAGCCGGATGCGTTAAGAGCATCACATGTGGACTTTTGGCAGCCATATTTCCACCATCTACGCTACTTCATAATTAACTGCCTCTTTGTTCTCCTCTTCTATTTTATTCATCATCCGCTTGTGATACTTATATTTTAGCAGATTTAATTTTGTTTTATATACTTGAATGTGTTCAGATTTAGTATGAAATCTATATACAACATAAATAGATTTATCTTGATCTGTAAAAATAATTTAATATGATTACACTAAACTTGTACATTTATCGTGAAACATCAAATCTATAGAACTTTACTATGTGCATGTTGTGTTGCCAAATTCCTATACTATGCGCGTTTTTATAATAATTATTGCACTTTTAAATGCTAATTCTAAGACTTTGTTTAAAATAATTTTATAAGCTATGCGTACAAAAATTTTTAAAAATAATTTATTTTAGTAAGTTAATTAATTTTCAAAATGTTGATGCGATGCATTGTATTACATTTTAGAATACTTTAAGTGTATTATACTTGTGTAAGTATATGTAATTTAAACTATTTAAATTTTTAAAACACTAATTATCAAGTCTTATCCAAAAGTAAATAACCCATGGATTCGTAAGTTATACGGTGTGTCGTGTACTTTCCAAATCAAGGAGTTATTTATAAAACTAAACTGTGGAAGGGTCAAAATGTAAAATTGCATTCCGTATGAGCACGCTCGCTTCTCTCGATCATCTCGCTCGTCTCGTCGAGAGGCGGCCGAGCCGCTGGAAAGTAATATTCTTTTACCTATCAGATCCAAAGGCCTCCCTTCTCTTTTTTCTCTATCGGATGGCTTAGGTTTTCTTCCTTACGCGGATCAATTAGGTGCTATTTTCAGTTTCACCTTTTACTGGTAGGAATTTGTATTGGATTTGAAAAAAAAATATATACAAGAGGACATCGAGGGAGGATTAAAAATCTTTCCTGCTATAGTTTAGTTTTGATTAGGCTTAGATAATTACTGCTAGTGAAATGTTGATGGAAATAGGGCTAAAAACAGATCGGAAACGGTCGAAAACTACATATACCATATTTGTTTTCATATTTTTTTCGAATTGGATTTGGAATCGAAAACCCCGAATACGAAAACGGAATCGAATACTATCGAAAACAAATATGGAGCGAATACGAATCAGAATAAAAACGGTAACGAAAATTGATCAGAATATAAAAACCCGTCAAACTAAACTTTACAAAACAATGAAGATAATATTGGCACCAAATTCGTACCGTCGATGTGGATCTCGTGTGCTACACATGCGGCTTGGAAAATCTGCTTAGCTCCAGTGCAGGTCCTAAAAATAATGAAGTGCAGACGTGCTAGTCAGTTTGATCCTGCCACTGACAAGATATACAAAGCAGCAAACTATAAAGCATATCGGTCGATAGGCCAATAGCCAAAACAGCCGGTCGGCCGATAAACCAATGGCGTGATTTCAGCCGATGTCGATGTCAGCCGATGCAGTTAGGGTTTTGATCCATCGGCTGTAGATATCAATAATACATAATCTAGATCTCAAAATATATTTAAACTAAGTGACTAGGATAGATTGGCAGCGTGCCGAGACAGTATAAATCACTTATGTCTAAACGTACTTTAAGACAAAGATTATATATATTTATAGCGTAGTTGATGTAATAAATCTGACACGTATCGGCTAGTACTCCGATACCACTTACACGTTGGCTAGAGATCCGATGGCATAGAATCCAAAAGATAAGCAATGAATGATGAATACTCTGTTGTCATCGGCTAAAAACCAACTCATATGCAATCCTTATAAGCCGATGCCCCAGGTAACTCATCGGCTGAAACCCCGATGAAACCCTTAATGGTAGCTAACAGGCAGGCTAGAGATTATGGTTCTAATCACGACTTAGTAGGTCAAACTGAACTGATGCAGCACTAAGTATCAAAAGAAACACAATATCTAGACAATCAAGCCCTTGATCGATTTTTAGGGTGGTAGATGCCTAAGCTAATCTAATCTAGTAAACAATTTAGCCGGTATCAATAGAAACCCTAAAGCAAGAAACAGCCGATAGAGCTAAATCGAGACACTAGGACTAGATCAACAGAGACATATAGACAAAGATGTTAATCGAATCGAAGCAATCCAAAAGGTCGAATGTACTAATGCAGCCTTGGACGACGTCGACGCAGCCAATACAATTGCTTGGGCCGACGGAACATTGGACTTACCCCTTCGTCGAAGATCGAAGCCGATGCAGCCCCGCATCACGTGCCAAGTTCCGCCGGATGATAAAATAGAAAAAGAAAAAGGTGGCGATGCGTCGAGTTGTATTAATCGTGAGATTGATTTAATGAACATCGGGCTTACATATTTATACTTATAGGTTAACAAAGATCCTAACAGATTACGGCTCAAACTTTCCTAAAGATAAAAGGAAACAGATAAAACCCTTATCAGGCACTAAACACACTTTCCTAAAGATAAAATAGAAATTAACAAACTTATCCTAATTAATATATACAAGCCACGATCCTCCTCGAACTTGGTCTTCTCTCATAAGATCTTCCCAAACCGAATCTAACAAGAATTCGATTGCTGGAGATGTTGATAAGAGAAAAACCCATCGACTGATGTAACAGCCGATCGGTTGATAAGCCGACACTAGCTTTGAGCCGATATGAACCTACAGCCGATGGGGACTCCGGAGCTTACCAAATTCTGTCGTTAACAGATATATAGCTTAATATTTTCTCAAAATATATCAACATTTTGAACTTTTTAAGTAAACAATACATGCAACAAATTTTATACAATCATATCAACTAACTAATTTTATAAAATATACAACAATATCACAATCTTACATATCATTATAGATCTTATACATATTATTTAGACATCAATAATAACAAAAAAAGTTCATTCACGTGATTATGGGTTAGGTCATTCTTAGTTTCAATTCATGGGCTTGTGTTGTGATTATGGGCTACTATTGGGCCTTGGTCTGCCGGATATCCGAAAATTTTAGCGGATATTTTCTGACCGATTCCAAAATCTGCCGGATAATTCCTCTACCGTATTCGTTTCAGTTTCCAAAAATAATTATCCATTTTCGTTTCGTATCCGATATTATCCGAAAATTGTCCGACCGACACATTCCGAATCCGAATTTCGGACGAAAACCGGATAATATTCGATCTTTTCACCCCTAGATGGAAAGATGCAAATATTTTCACAATTGCATCGCTCCTCAAAATACTCCATCTATGGCGACAATGCCTGCTTCATACGGAGGGCATCGATCTGGTGCTGGCGGGTAACACGCATCGATTTGATGGCTGAGCACGAGAGGAACAAGAGCTATGGGGTGCATGGGCTTTGATCCAGCGACGGTGGTGGAGCTTCCATGGCACATGCGGTTTCCAACGGTGGAAATTGGCTCCGTTCAACGGCGGCGGGCTCAGGTTGATTATGTGATTTGTGCGGTCGGAAGGAGCGACCTAGAGCGAGGTGATAGTTGATGCAGGGAAAAATCACATGGGGATCGATGTGGTTTGATGTGCCCCCACAAAACGAGTTCTTTCAGGCACTACGGGAGATCCCATGTTTGACGAGTGCTTGGGACACTCAGCAAAGGCCGAAATACACTTGGCAAAATACTCCCTCTCGGCAAAGAGCTCTTTGCCGAGTGCTTTCCCACGGGCACTCGGCAAAGACTTCGCCGAGGGTCGGACCGGCTCTCTGCAAAAAAAAGGTGGGCGGTAGCGGTAACGGCCAACTTCGCCGAGGGCCGAGTTTCGCTGAGTGCTACACTCAGCGAAGCACGCTATTCACTGAAAGCAACACCCGGCGAAGTGGCATTTTCGCTGAGTGCGGCTCTCGGCAAACAGAAGACACTCGGCGAATATGTTCTCTTTGTCGAGTGCTCCGCAAAGTGTGACTCCGGAGCTCCCGTTTGGTCATTTTGCCGAGTGTTTAATCCAAGACACTCGGCGAAGGCCCTCTTTGCCCAGTGTAACACTCGGCAAAGTTACTTTTTTCCCTACTAAATTTGTTCGGCGCCATATTTCACAAAATTTCAAAATATACATGTGTGCATCACATATTTATACCATAAGCATCAATCCACAATCACAATCAAACCACAACCACAACCACATCCACAATTCACAATCCACAATCCACAATACATAAACTTAATCCACAATCACAACCACAATCCACAATCCATAATACATAAACATAGTCCACAAGATAAATCACAATAGATGGTCCACAATCCACAATCCACAATAACATAGTCTAGTTTTGACCACAATCACAAAAAAACATAAATTACCGAGGTGGAAACGGCGACGAACATCCTTGGTCATGAGTGGGGTTATTTGATGCCACCGATTGAGGCTGCACAAAGGGAGAAGAGAATAGCATCGGTATTCAATATGTCTATGTATTAAAAAATACAACCTAAAACATAACAAATTTGATTGCATCATGCTTGACAAGATAATAATATAAGAAATGAAACTACGAGGTTGTCAAGTGACTCACAGGAGTGCCTACAACAGGGGGTGGAGGAGTGAAAAACACCGGCGGTGCCACAGGATGACCCATGTTTTGAGTAAGAGTTTGCACGTACGCATACATCTCAGTCATCCTCACCTCCATCTCCTCCCATCTCCTTCTCTCTTCGTGCAACTCGGCCTACAATATTCCATCCAAATGTTACAATGCGAAGCAAACACTCGGCAAATATCAATGAATCATGAATAAAAAAATTTTTCTAACCCTCAGTTCCTGCACTTCGGATTGTGCAGCGGGCGGCCGTGGGCATATGGCCGGGCTTGAGATCGTGCTCCTTGCTCGAAGCTCGGACAAAGTGGGTGTACTAGCTGTGTCGATTAAGTTGTCGCCAATCCAGTACCGCCCATACTTCTTGCCTCCTCCCACCCTCATGACGACTTCTCCATCAATATCCTGGGTGTAAGGATCGAACTCTGGCACATGGATCTCCCTTGCCATCATTGTGTAATCACTGAGGCAGTTGTAGACAGTCGCATTGCTGTACGCCGAGGGCCCGTCCTCCAGGTTGTAGTCGACGTCGGACGTCGCCTTGCCCTTGTGGGCCAATGCCCAGGCCTTGAACTGGGACATAGGCTGGCCTTCATGCAATGCTGACTGCGAATAAAACAACTAAATGATTAGGAACTGTGCAGGCACTAGCGAGACATGCTCAGGGACATAGCCACGAACCATCACCGGGAGAAGACGCTCGATCCATATGTGGTAGTCATGACTCTTGAGCCCATTGATTCGCATAGTTGATAAGTTCACTCCCCTGTTCAAATTCGCTGCATACCCATCAGGGAATATTAACGTTTGGAACCATTCGAGTACTTTCCTCCTTTGGGCCCTTGTCGGAACAAAATCGGCCTTATGCTTTCTCCATGACTTGCCATCTCTGGGAGGCTCCATGTCTAGCTTTGCTCTATTGCATAACATTGGTTTATCCACTCTAGCCTTAACGTTGTCCTTTGTCTTATCAGAAATGTCCATGATTGTATAAAAAAAGCGCCTCGGCGACATTCTTTTCGGTGTGCATCACATCAATGCTATGTGGAAGAAGGAGGTCATGAAAATAAGGGAGCTTCCACAAGGCCGACTTCTGAGCCCAGGCATGTTGCTCATCATATCCCACAAAACCACCTCTTCTTCATTTATCTCGAGAGAATCTAACTGAGCATGAACTTTGGCCCTTGTCATCATATGTGGTGCAGCCTCGTTAACTATGACATCTTTCGTAAAGTTCTTGATGTCTCTCCTGAATGGATGGTCAAGAGAAAGGAATTATCGATGTTTGTCGAATGAAGAATACTTACCACCCTTCACCAACCAAATGAACTTCAGAGCTGCCTTGCATACTGGGCATAGAAACTTCCCGTGAACACACCATCCGTAGAATATCCCATATGCCGACAAGTCATGCAAGGAGTTATGGTACCAAATATGCATTTTGAAGTTTGTCTTTGTAGCTCGGTTGTATGTCCATACCCCTTCCACCCAAGCACGGACCAAATCATCAATCAAAGGCTCCATGTAAACACTTGTATTCTTTCCCGGATGTCCAGGAATTATCAATGACAAGAATATATTCGTTTGTTGAAAGATGACGTTGGGAGGAGATTGAGGGGGATAACGAACATGGGCCAATAAGTGTATGGGGCAGCCACCATTCCATAAGGATTGAACCCATCTGTTGCCAGCACAACACGTATATTACGAGCCTCTAGAGCTTTCCCAAGATGAATCACATCAAACCTTCTCCATGATTCAACATCAGATGGATGTACCAGCTTCTCAGGATTGTATCGACGTCTATGTTTGTGCCATGTCATCTCTTTCGTGCATTCCTCGGTCATGTAAAGCCGTTGGATCCTCGGTATGAACGGAAGGTACCGTAGGATCTTCATGGGGATAGCGAGCTGCCTCTTTGACCATGACTAGAGTCTACCCCCACGAACCTAGAGGATCCACACTTTACACAGTACTTTGCTTCCGCATGCTCTTTCCTAAATAGGATACATCCCTCCAGACAAGCATGCATCTACTCATATGGCATCTTAAGTGCACGAAGGAGTTTTTGTGCCTCATATGTGCTCTTTGGCAGAATGAGACCATTTGGAAGCAGGCTACCAACAACTGTCAACATAACATCAAAGGCCTCTTTACTCCAGCTAAACTGGGACTTTACGACCATTAGGCGTGCAATGGCTTCTAGTTGAGAAACCTTGGTATGCCCGTGAAGGGGTTCCTGTGCCGCAGACAACAAGTCATAATACGCCTTTGCGGTAGGCTCCGGTTCCTCCTCCCTACGTCCTTCATCGAAGTGTGCTTCATCATAGTCATTTAACATATCTCCTACCCCGGCATCAGCATCAAAATCCTTGATGGTCATCAGATGACCTCGTCTCTCCCATGGTAGGCTTCACCATGGAAGGTCCACCGGGTATAATCTGCTGTAGATCCATTCTTGAAAAGGTGTTTACCCATGATCTCTTTTGTTTGTCACTTCATATTTGCACACGTGCTACAGGGACACCAAGTGGTACGCTCTCCTTTAACCTTGGCAAATGCAAGTTCCAAGAAAGCATCGGTCTTCTCAATCCATTCATCGGTCAATGAACCATGACTTGAGCACCCCATGTACATCCACTCACGTTCATCCATCCTCTAACATATTGAAGAATAATATAAAAATTATTTGCATCTACCGAGTGCCTATACTGTCCAATCTATCCTCATCCCACCCGAGGATGTGTAGATGAGTTTAGTTTCCATGCTATAGTACTCTGCTCTGAGACAGTATTTCGGCCGCACACTGTTCTCCAAAACACGTCCCAGCAGGGAGATTGTGTATCCGGAGAACAACAGGGAGATACTGCCAAAATTCTGTCTCGGATCGGAGTACTAGAGCATGAAAACTAAACTCATCTACACATCCTCGGCTGTCAAAAAAAAGTGGACAATTTGAAACCGATACAGTTAAAGATATGCAAGAATCTGCATATTTCCATCTGTATCTCTTTCGAATGGGAGACGCCTAAGGTTACGTTATATACATGCGGCCGGCGGGGAAGGCAGTGACACCTCCAGAATAGGGAAGCACAACTCGATGGCCAGCACACAGGCGACGGCATGGCTGCGCGATGCGACTCCGTTTCTCATCTCAAAAAAGAGGCTTCGAATATACGTGCATAACTTGTAGTTCTAATTAACCAATAGTACATATGCATTCATTTGTAGTCACTAAAAATACTAACAACTAATAATCTATATACACACAACAGTATTATTATATCAATTATCTCGAAGTAATAAATTTCCATGAACTAATAAATTTCCATAATAGTGAATTAATTGAGAAAATCACAAAATGGTCTCCCCTGCCATAAAATCTAAAAACACAATATATATACATGCATAACGTGCTCATCCTATTTTTTGGATAAATCATCAGTTTATTATAGAAACAAGTACATCATCCCTATGAAAATCTCTTTACCTGAACAATCAATCGTTACCTAAACAATAGTTTGAAATGCAACGGATCAAAGAAAGTTACCGGAGGACGGCGCCGGCGAGGGCGACGGGGGAGGCAGCGATAGGGAGGGCCACGACGAGGGGGGCCAGCAGCAGGGGTTCGATGAGGGGGAGCGGTGGCGGGGGCCGACGGCGGGGGCACCGGAGGACGATTGGGGCGGCGAGGTGCACCGGAGGGCCGCGGCATGGGGCCGCTGAGGGGGAGGGCGGCGATGGCTCGGGACCGACTGCAGGGGGCACCGGAGAGGGCGGCCGCCGGGGGCCATGGCGGGGGGCGGCCGGGCGCCGCGACGGGGAGGTGCAGCGGCAGGGGGCCACGACGGTAGGGCGACGATGGCGGGGCCATGGTTGGGCGGCGATGGTGGGGCGGCAGGGCGTGGAGTGTGTTACGGCAGCGGGCGAGAGGAGTTTTCTTGTGTTTGCAGTGAAGCCGAGATAGGCTTCGAGGATTATTAAAAAGTGTTTGCCGAGTGCCGACGTTCGGCACTCGGCAAAGGCTCTCTTTGCCGAGTGTCGATCAAGGGCACTCGGCAAAGACCAACTTTTCCGAGTGTCCCCGTCCCGGCACTCGGCAAAGTGTTTTTTTTTTTTCCTCGTGATGACATTTAAAATATACCTTTTTACATTTTTGCCGTGTGCTTTTTTGCCAAGAGCTACGCTCGGCAAAAATACTCTATATTTTATGTAAATAATAATTTAAAAATATCAAACAGATCCAAAAAGTTACCAAAATTTTACATAAACCAATCCATGCTAACTATTGCCTATAGAAAAAGTTTTGAAGTCAACTCTCAATTCAGCCATCACTTTGTCTCCAAATCCCACCGATCCTTCTCAACCCTTCTAATCTTCTTCGAAGAAGTTTTGGTTTGTGAGCGTCATACGTGAAAAATATTCAAAACCTTCTGAATTTTTTACCACATCCTCTACATATGATGTCATGATATCCTGACAAATTTCATGATTTTTGGACTTTGTTTGCTATTTTTATAATTTTTAAAACTATTCGGTCCACGTTCGTGATCGTGTTTCCAGAAAAAATATCGAAATTTATTTTCATTTCCCGATATTGCCTCAAACTGTACTAAGTAACATAAATATCATTTTTTCACTTATTTTATTTTATTATTTCAATCACTTGCAGTTTAAATTTGACACTTGGTAAAAAAAATTGTGTAAATACAAGAAATCAATGAAATATAGCAAAACAGATCGATAAAAACCAAATTTTAAAATTAAAGAACATATGTTGTATTTACAGAGTAGAGAAAGTTTGGAGGATGAAGGAGGAAAAATTTTCAAAACTTTGCCGAGAGTCTATCAAAACACTCGGCAAAGAGGATATTTGGCCAAGTGTCAGGGTGAGGCACTCGACAAATAGGTTATTTCACCGAGTGTCTTACTCCGGCACTCGGCAAACCTGTCGAGGAAACGATAGTTTATATGAAGGGGTAATGGCCGTCAACAGTTAGCCGAGTGCCCCACAGTAGCACTTGACAAAATTGGTTGTTTGCCGAGTGTCTACGGACGTCCCTCGGCAAATTATCATCTTTGCCGAGGGTTTTTTTACCAAGAGTTTACACTCGGCAAACCAGCTATTTTACCAAGAGTATATTTTTGCCGAGAGCTCACTCGATAAATCAGTTGTTTGCCAAGTGTCCGATAAAAAACTCTCGGCAAACATCGAGGCACTTGGTAAATTTGGACTTTTCCGTAGCGAGGGGTAGTAAAAAACCGTAACAAGTTTTCAAGCGAAAAACTTTCATATGTTACTGTAAGGATAATTATAATATATTTATACGTTGTTACTAAGACATAACTTATAAAGCTCTTATATTTACTAGTTAACATTGAAATCTTACGCGTGATATGCATGATATGTGTGAAAATTTCTTCCTAACGATTTTTTTCTTTTACATACGATCCAATGACCACAAATCTACATACGATCCACCACAGATCTGAATGTTTTAAAAAACTTTCTAGTAATTTCGTTTTTTATCGTGAAATCGTGAAACTGCATTAACGCCAAGCGGTAGATCAGTCACCCAATTCATTCTCTCTCCTCGATTCTCTTTTCGGATCTAATAATAATATAAAGTTTTTCTCCATGTATGGATCTAATAATAATATAAAGTTTTTTTCATCACATAAAATGAAACGACGAATTAACACATGATTAATTAAATATTAACTTAAAAAGATATTTTACAAGTGGTTAGAAGAAATGATGACCGTCCATCGCTTTAGATCCAACGGTAAAAAATTAGGAGGAACCCAAGAGAAAGAACCAGGAGGAACTGAGAAGTATTGGACAATATCGTAAAATCACATATAAATCCGGTCGGATGAGGAGGTGGCATTTGCGGCCGTGCGGGCGGGGGTGGCGACGCCGTGTTCCCCATCCCGGAGTCGGCGGCGGCGTTCGCAGCTGTGCGGGGAGAAGGACGTCGCTGCCGTCGACCTTACCACCGGCGCCGGTGGCGATGTCAAGGAGACGAAGCTGGACTTCCTGTTCGCCGACTTCATGGACCCATACCTCGGCGGCTCTCCCAAGCTCGCGCGCTTCCCTCATGCCGACAGCGTGGTGCCCAACAACAACAGATCGACCGGTCCCGCGATGGAGCTGGGCTTCGCCGGCGGCGCCACCCCCGTCGTCAAACCATTGTACAGCTCCTACATGGCGGCTTTCCTCGGCAACAGCGTAAGCGCTTGCTCTTCTCTTCCTTGTGTCAAGAATCTTGCGACCTTGTGCTTGCATACTCGATCACTTATCTTCAATTTATAGTTCTTTTCATCGAGCAAGGCTCGTCGTCGGAGGTCAGGCTAGTGCCGGACGCCATCGGCGGCGGCGGCGGCATCATCGAGCTGGACTTCACGTAGTCCAAGGCGGCCTACCTGCCAAACGCTTTGACCCCTAGCCATAGCGTAAGCGCGCGCACGCCATGAACAAGACATCAATTTTTATCAACGATCCAAGCATGTAACTAGTGCTCTTTTTCCTGTAAGCAGATGTCCTCGTCGATGGATGTGGGCGTGGCGCCGGAGATGAGCGGCGGCGACGGCGCGGCTGCCGGGAGGGCATACGCCGCGGCCGGGGAGGGGAGAGCGGCACGGCTGATGTGATACCGAGAGAAGCGGGAGAACCGACGGTTCGAGAAGACGATCCAGTACGCGTCGCGTAAGGCCTACGCCGGTTGCCGAGACGGGCCCCGTGTATGGTGTTTGCAGCATCGATTTGATGATGAAGAAAAATCTTTGGGCAAATCGATCATCCAGTTTCTAACATGCATACGATTGCGCGCGAGATCTGGATTGAGATTACTCGATTGCTTGTTTGATTAATTCCTGATAAGAGCTTTGTGTTGATGTTTAGATTTTTTTCATGTGAATTTTGTGCTCGGCGAATCGAAGCTTGCGCGAGGAAGATGAGAAGAACAACGTGATGGGTCTTGTATCAAATAAAAATGGATAATTACTCCAATACCCTTCCACACATTATTTTAACTAAATTTATTAAATAATTTTCAATATATTATTATAACTTAAATTTATTAAATAATTTTCAACGACCAGGATCAATCCGTACATAAACGACCAGGATCAATGACCAAGATCAATCCATAAAAGGGACCATAAAAGAACTAGAAGAAATTGCCTGTAAAACACCTCTAACTTAAAACATTAAAAATAGATTAATATAATTTTGTTAAGTAATTTTATATAGATTTTTTTAAAAAAGACAGTTTAGAACACGTAATAAGTTGAGAAGAGAGAACGCATCTTAGTATTAGCATATTCCATATTCGCGGTTGGAGTACTACGCAGGCTTCGGGATCAGGATACACGACCGTATTATTCCAAAATACATGATATGAAATACACACTTGTCCATGTATACATGTTAATTACTTTAATCGCTATATACTGGCGTACACATTAACCCAACTGAAAAGGGGACCAACTTGCAACACTACACCACAAGCCAGAGTAAGAGATAAGCAGCCGTCACGTAATAATAATAACCAAAGGCCGCATGAGCGAGCAACACAGGAGGCGAGGCAGCGGAGTTGTTGTAGTACGGGACATAGCCGGCAGGGGGCGCGTAGTAGTACGGTTGCTGCGGCGTGTACTGCCCGCCGCCGCCGCAGCAGATGACCGCCACCGGTGGGCACGGTGGCACGTGCGACGACGGTCCGGCCGGTTGCGACGGCGGCGGAGGCGAAGGGTAGCCGTAGATCGGCAACGGCTGGCACCCTGCGCCGCTGCATATGGTCGGATTGTTGTTATTATTGTTCCCGGTGGCGCCGTCGCCACTGCCGCCCGTGGCCGTGGCGTTGTCCGCTGCTACCGCCGCCGTGGCCGCGCCTGCCAAAAGCAAGACGTGGAGCAGGAGAAGCGGCGCCATGGTTACGCGACGTTCGCTCGTCGTGGCAGCTAGGAGAGGAGGTGTAGTAATAATGCGATCGAGTTCCGTCCGTGTAGTGTAGATATGATCATCTCCTGGGGAGACGAATGCATCCTCTGCTGCGCATGCAGAGAGACACATGGAGAGCCATGTGTTGGAAGGCTTGCCACCGCTACGGGAGATGAAGACACCAGCCTGCCGCTTAATTTGTTCCCTTTGCCATTATATCGTCGTCAGAACTCAGAACCCAGCCTCCAGGTTTTTATTTTTCTATATATATATATATATATATATATATATATATATATATATATGCATGCATGGATGGGACTCTGGACTCTATGTTTACAAATAGATATACAGAGCTAAAGCCTCCAGCATAGATGCGTGCATGAGCGTGTCTGCAATTCATGCAAGAATATGAAATTAACCAACCAACAGTCTTTCTTCCCATGTTTAACTTCTGAGATGCTATAATTTTGCAATACAAGGTGATGGAAGCTAGACTCGCTCCCATTTTCCCCTGAATTACTTTGTCGAACCAACAGGAGTGAAGCAAAGCAGACAATGCAAGTAGCATATGCGCACTATTTGGGTTAGAACAAGTGCTACAGATTTTAGTCCATCTTTGCAAAAAGCAGCAGGGCACTAGCAATCTGCATCAGTGATGTCAGCAACTACAACTACAACAATATTATCTCTGTATCAAACTCTCAAACTTGCAAGCTCACTCTTCTGAATCTTCGTCGTCCTCAGATTCTTGCTCCTCTGGATGTATATACTTCTTCATGTATTCTTCTTCGATTGTCTCTTTAAGCAAAGTTAACCTCTGTATGATCACTGGGTCACTCATCTTTCTGGCATCCATAAAATCCGTCTCCTCCTTATTGAGATGGTACGAATCAAGCATCATTTTGGTCCATTTGTGGAGTTCATTGGGAGTTCTGCAAGTAAGCAACAGATCTCAGAAAAAAAGTATCATACACGTCATAATAACCACCAAGTCAATATAAATTAATAACAACCTTGCTCAAACCAAAGGTCATATAGAACAATACAAGGAAACATCTTACTAAATCAAATTATGGTGCACCGCTCAATAGCTTGTTCAAACTTCAGTAATAAACAGCTTGTTCAAACAAAAACATTTTATTCTGATAAACAATGCTCTTTATTTTATTTGCAAGTTCAATGCAGAAACATGAAGTTAAAAGTCAAAACAATCTTCTCCTGACAAATTGTGCAACGTTCTGGTTAATTGACTTACATTTCACTAGGTACATGTGAATGAAATGCAATGAAACATAGATAAATCTCGAATGATGAATAGTTGAGGAAAACAGAAAGAGAAAAGGCCAGAGGAAGAAACAAGAACTATTACCACCTTTATTACAATTGTATTTTGGACGACTGATTGCACACTAATATTAGTACATGTCATGGAGATCCAACTTCATGCGTACCATGAGAATATTGAATTTTCAGACTAGATAAATAAGCTGAATGCTTACACATCACTAAATGATAGTTCAGGGGAGCATGTTAATCCTAGCAAGTGTTTACTTTAAAAATAATATAATTAACATTCCTAATGGACTATTTTAATCAACTAAAAAGATTATAACAAAAAGAAGTTAAAAACAAAACCTCATCATATCTGTAAATAGTTTCTTACGTGTACAGAGCATCTTCATCCTTGGCTTCATGCTCGTCTCCTGGAGAAAAGACTGTTGCAAGAGCACCAAACCGCTCTTCAGGATCTTCAATATTCAATAGGTACTTCAGAAGCTTCATCTCTGGAGGTGAGATGCTCTTGAGGCTTTCCTTAGTTGTTGTATAGATATGATACATTATATCTTTAACCTATGTCAAAAATGATAATTATTCATAAACAGACATGTTTACAGGTCTTATAGACCAATATTATCCATTTAACTAATCAAAAGCTTCAAACAATAGTAGTTACAGCATAATTTTGGATAATGGAATAAATAGCATCTGCATCATAGGATGAGCACAACCGTTTCTTATTACAAAGTTGTAGCCCTTGTGTACCACACCGTAAAGCAGTAAATGGTCCAATTGAAACAAACCTAATTATAGGAAAACAGCAAGCACATATCCTATTAGTAAACATCTAACCATGCTTATTCCATACACCATATTCTCTGCTACTTAAAATACGGAGTGTAAACACAAGTGCAACAACATGATAGGAGGGTGCAAATATCATGGAACTACTTATTTGCTCCAATAAGCGGTAAAAGTTATGTGGTTCATGGTAGGGTGCAGACATTCATCTCACCAACCTCAGCTTCTCCCCCTCTTCTCCCAACCGTTCTTTCAGTCTCCCTCTTGTCCTTGGCAGCAGCATGACCTTTAAAGCGATCTCCATTTGCACTCTGCTCCTATGAGGACCTCTAAGTCCTCAATGCTATCAAGCTCACTGACCTTCTCATTGGTTAGTAAGTTGTGACTTGCTGATTCACATGCCTAGGGAGAGGGGCCAACTGGTTGTAGGTGCCTACCCTGGTGACAGTGGTTCTCTATAAGAGCTCTCAGAAGGTATTGTTATGGCTGAGATCATCATTTCTATATTCATGAGAACTATTAGATGGGGTCTGAGCAGATATGAAGAACTCAACAAGGAAGCACAAGAAAAAATGAGTATGGAGC
The DNA here is from genome assembly GCA_019925245.2 of Oryza australiensis. Lineage (NCBI taxonomy): Eukaryota > Viridiplantae > Streptophyta > Magnoliopsida > Poales > Poaceae > Oryza > Oryza australiensis. Next base: position 322,600 of record JAIFGZ020000743.1, on the reverse strand, counting down.
TATCTGTGCACAGAAGATTGCCCAGACCATTCGGAGGTTGAGAACTTGACATGAAGAGGGAACAGGAAGCCCCAAAGTGTGTGGTCGGGTGTGATGACTGCAGTAGCTAGCAGGGACGAAGAGCTTGCATGTATCACTTTGCTCACATCATAATTGACAGAGCTTGTGTAGTCTTTGGCAGGTTAGAGATGGAATAGGAGATAAAAATACTTGAGAACTAGGGTAGTAGAAAGTAAAAAAGATGATGTATGATACCAAATTAGTGCCCCGCGTGCCTGTGTGTTTTTGTGACTTGCTATGCACACTTAAACAAGTCGTTTGATTTGGGCAAAATACACCTCTGACGCACTTCAAATACCTGACAAGTTGAACCTGGTGGTGATATGTAGTACTCTAAAAATATGTGGTGGAAGAAGGGGATATAAATATTCCAGCTACTTCATCTACTATGCACAATATATAAAGCAATGAAAGCACTAAGGTTTCACACAACGTTATTGGGCCACGTCATCTGAAATAAATGGAGCCGTCGTGTGCACTAGTCTAGATATGGGCTAGTGATAGTAAAGGTTGAATTCGCAGGATGATTATTAGCATGGAAAAAGAAAAAAATGCAGAAGAAAATAGATCATTTTTCATTTCATAAATATGTAGAATTGGAACACTTTTTTTCCTACCAACTTATATAAACTGCTGGAGATTGAAGTATACATATATTCAGTGAAACGATCCATATTGTTTAAGGTGGGTTGAGTTGCTTAAGTATCCTCCAAACCCAGGTGGGGAAACAAGAAATCATGATTCAAACATAGAATACTTGTAGAGCTTTGTTTAAATTTCACAAAGACCAACCTCATTCTTCATAGTTGTAGAGTCTTTTGCAGCAGCCCACGCTCTGTTTATTAGAAGAATTAAGGACGAATCAAGTTCTTTAGTCTTGGCTAAGCTTTTGATCTTGTCACATGCATCATCCAGGGAAGAAGAATTCAGAATATCATCAAACTTTGATTGAGCAGAATCAAGGTCCAACTGCTCCAGTGTGCAGTCATATGCATGTATTGCAGACAGGCACTTAGCCCCAAGCCTGGCAATTGCTGCGGTATTTAGAGACAAAAAAATATTTCTTTTAGCAGACACAAGTGCAACCTCATGTTGGACTGAATATCTAGCTTTGCCAATTATTCATCACAAAAACCTAGACCATCTCCACATGGTCTTACAACTCATCAAGTGGTACTTGGGGACAAAAGTTAAAACTAAAGGCGAACATACACTTTTGTTCGTCAATTCACACTCTTCTTATGAACTAAATGAATATGCTCGATAAAACAGATCGATTGGATGTGAAAACAAGTCAAAGCAGTAAAAAATACCAAATAAATGTATTATTTTTAACTGAGAACTAGATAAATACATTCTAGGTAGCTTCTAAATTCCAGATCTAACCTTTTTTTCATTTTCCATTTCCAACTGTTGGAAACCAGTGATCATGCTAAAGCAATTCAAGGTGGTCAAAAACCCAAGTTCAGTTAATTCACAGTGAAATCTTTTAGTTGTTAGTTAATCAGCACAGTACTTGAAAAATAAAGTAATTAGATAAGCACAATTTGGGAATGAACAACTGTTAAAAGGCATATAGTTACCATCTCGCTCATCAAGACCATCATATGCATTTACAAGAAAATTAAGATGTTGGAAGAACTCTCCAGTGAAATCCTTTCGTCTTCTTGCAACAATGGCATTAATATCTGTGGGGTTCTCACGGAGCTGTGTGAAGAGTTCCATGTGCTTCTCTATCTCATTGTCAATCTAAGAAGTAAATTGCAAACATGAGGCAGATTCACAAGTCACAACATTATGATTGATAAACATATATGTTGATTATGAGTTTTGTGACCTACTGTCCAATATGTTGTGTCACAGAAATTCTTAAGTTTTCATGGTGGTTTTTTAACAATCATATTATGAAATAAATCTTCGTTCAAACAGATTTCCAAAAGATAAAGATGCATATAGAGAGCAAATAATAGCATACCCTCTCAACTTTTCTAGCAAGTACAACCAACTTTTGCTTCATTGAAGAATCATTTTCCATATCTATAAGTGCTTGACAGTGCTTGTAAAAGTATGGTCTGTATCTTTCCCACTCCTCTCTAAACACCAATACTTTTCTCCAGTCCTTTGTTTGTGGTTTATTGTACATGAAGAACTCAATAAACTTATCACAGATTTGGGTCATTGTGTACCCCAGTGCACCTTCATCTTCAGTGCAGTCATCCACATTAGCAATAGTAGGACTAGCCACACACGCTGCAATTGCATGTAAAAGAACTTGTGATGCAAGAAACATTTTTGTAAGTAAACAAAGTTGTACACATGCCATTGGAAAACTAGAGTTCAACTGTATACCATTACAAAAGACAATTCAAGTCCACAAAGATCCCCCTCCTAAAGCCAGAATGGATTATCATAAGAGAATAAGTTTAGCAAGCCCATAAAAACAGATTTTTTTTTCTGGGTAAAAAATAGCTGTCTCTGTGCCACTTCCAAGCTTTGCAGTTCTGAATAGATTACGTAATCTCAATCCTCTTTAGGTAATCTAGGAAAAGTAGTTCAAACAATTCAATACACTACTGTGTTTGGGATAGTATGAAGGCTAATATTGACCTCCCTTCGAGGCTCAGGGCCTGGGCCCTTAACTTCTCAATTTGTTCTCCAACATATTAAAAGATATTCTGACTTTCTGAGATGTCTCAACTGAAGGACTGCAGTTAACCTCAATAGGTACATGCATCTCAAAGTCAGGATGCCATATTGAAGGCAAATTGACAAAGCCAATTTGCCAAACCACCACGGGCAACAAATGCAACGGCCGGCGGCATTCGTGCAATTCGCCGAACACCTCACGGGCAGCACAAACCCCTCCCAGCCCAGGGGAGGCGGAACAAGAAAATAAAAATGCTCAGCGGTGAATAAATGGGATTTTTTTAAAAAAACAGGAACCATGCCTTACGTGGAGGTGGCGGCGCGGCGACGAGCGGGGGGAGGAGGAAGGGGCGGCCGCGGCTGCTTCCACGGCGGCGGGGGCTCGAGGTGGCTAAGCGGGTAGCATAGGAGGAGGACGCGGGGGCGGTATGTGCGGATGGGGCGCGGAGAGTAGAGAGGAGGATGCCCGGGCTCGCCATCGACGAAATGAGGCGACGGGAAGCTCCGGTGCCGACTGCCCAAGTGCCAAGCGCTCTAGGAAAGAAGTTTATCCGTTATTACGGACCTTTGTGGCACAGCCCCAACTTCACTCCACGAGTTAAAGCCTAATCAAACGGTTTCAGCTCCATTAAAAATAAAAATGGAGCTGGCTGAATTTCTTTCATAAATTAAACTAAAGAGTTAGAGCTGGGTTCAGACAGCTCCACAACTCCACTCCAAATCCAACTTCTTCGTTGAAAACAACTCCATCCGTCCTAACTACTCAGTTGATTTATATTTAAAATTTATCTCGAAATAAATTAAAATTTTAGCCTTTTACCTAGGGAGTTGCTAAAAAAATTTGGCACAAGATATTTTAGCTAAAAGACTTTCAAATATAACTGGTTATAGTATAGTTATAGTGAGATGGGCTATTGTGTGGCGCGCCGCACGCCCTCACGTGTGCGTATGGCCGAATCTCAATTTGAAAACTCAAATTGAAAATCGAACCGTTCAAATTCTTCTACATATTAATATCGCCTTGTATATCAAATTTTATATTTTTGAATTTTTACTATTTTATCGATAGGTCAAAAATGCCATAATCCAACGATTCTGGAGTATCTATTTTATTGCATTTTTGACCTATTCGATAAAATAGTAAAAAAAAAAAAAATATAAATTTGGTATACAAGGCCATATTAATATGTAGAAGAATTTGAACGGTTCAGATTTTCAATTTAAGTTTTCAAATTAGAAATTCGCCATGCCATACGGATGAGGCTGATGCGGCGCGCCACACAAGATACCATTTAAGTGATTATATATAATTAATATTATAATTGTAATTATAATATAATTTTAGGTTAACTACAATCTATGTATAACTTAATTACATGCAACTTTTTAATACTAAAGTTACTTAAAAGGTTGAGGTATAATTATAATATAGTTATATTTGAAAGTTTTTTCATATAAATTTTTTAATGGTCCATTTACCTATTCTCATCCACAAATCAGTTTTACTCTGACTAGAGGTATACAAATTTACCCACAAGACACAACCTCACAATATGTCTCTATGAGCTAAATACCGCTATGGTATCTCGAAAAAGAGTTGTGACAAGACGCTTCGCATAACACTTTCAACAAAATGGTTACCCATCAAGTCTCCAGTAGAGGTGATCAAACCTCCAGGCTAGTTTCCTTGGCTTTTAATCAGGTCTTATTGACATTGCCAGAATAATGTGGATTTATTGACACTACCTCACAGTGAGCATATAAAACCTGAGCCTAAAGCCCGAACGCAAAAAAATCGAATCTGAACCAAAACCCGAAACCAAAAAACCCGAAACCCAAAGCCCAAAAATTGTTTTCGGGTAATAAACCTGAAAACCCGACTTTATTTCGGATACAATCTGATTGCAACACCTCATACCTGAACAACCCAAAATACCAGAAGAGGGAGCACCAGAGTAGTGTAAATATCAAATTCCACATGTAAACTGAACCATGCATTAATCACAAATTCCACAGGAGCACCAGAGTAGTGTATCTGGTCCCTACTCACCCACTCGTCACTATTCGCTCTAATCTCGACATGCGTTTCAACCATGTCTTGCTCCAGTAGCTCTGTTGTTTTTTTAAAAAAATCTTTTCCTATTGAATTCTCGTAAGCAAGCAACAAAGATTAGAAAACACCTATTGTTTATGCTTGTTTCGGTTGTGATTACGCGACGTTTCCGTTAACTGCGAAATAAGTAACTAATACTAATTTGCTCAAACAAAAAACACTAGTGGTCTAGTAGAAGTGGTGGACCTTTATTTATTTATTATATTGACTGCTAAAATTCAGACAATCCATTGTAATATTGGTAATTCGGGTTATCCGAAACCCGAACCCGAAATAATGGGTATCAAAAATTTCGAGGAATAAGGGGTTCGAATTATATTTTGGATGTCATTTCTGAAAGCCCGAATTTTGAAAAACCCACAATCCATTGTAATATTGGTAATTCGGGTTACCCGAAACCCGAACCCGAAATAATGGGTATCAAAAATTTCGAGAAATAAGGGGTTCGAATTATATTTTGGATGTCATTTCTGAAAGCCCGAATTTTGAAAAACCCAAAATACCCGACCCGAAATTTCGGGTTAACCCGAATACCCAGTCCTAACACTATCACCTATCAACTACATACCATCGTGCCTCCTGCTGGGACATGCTACACTACAAGCCGTTGCCTATGTTGGCTTTAGTACGATTAATCTTTCATAACAGTAGCTCGCGAATCGGTCCTTAATTATCATGAGCACGACCATCAAAACCACGTGCTCATAACCCACTGTTAATCAAATTTTAGTTGACAAATTAATAAAATTAACCAATCATGATTTACCATCGTGAGCTACCAATAATTAACATCATTAAGTAACAGTGAAGCATTACTTATCCCTATAGTGATCTAATGTTTCTAAACATGGCTAAGCAAATAAACTAATATTTAGCCGAACCATAGAGCCCAAGCTAGTCAAATTATAACCCAAGATATTGAGGAATAAGGTAATCAATGCAAATTGGCTATAACAAAAGAAATAGGTTCACACCTGTCTGTGACATTCAAAAATAAATGCACATTTAAAATAAATAGAGAATTTAAATATAGGATGAACATGCTCGAAGGGATTGTTTGGGATCTGTGTGACTTGTCTTGCAAGTCTTCAAAGACTTCGGAACCTTTCTCAATGTAAACGGCCTCTTCAAGAACGACGAAAGCTAAAGCAAAAGAACAAAATCAACAAAAAAGTACAAAAACAGACAAGAACAATACATGTGGATATTTTTAATAGGTAGATCTTGATTTTAGACTAATTTAGAGACTTGAACAATTTTATGAGGGGTTTCTCTTTTACAGTTTTAAATAATTTCTAAAAATGCATTAAAGAATGTATTGTTAAATTAATAGATTTTCAGAGCATGACAAACCTACCTCACTTAAACAGAATCTTGTCCCTGATATTCGAAAGAACTGGCGAAGAGATGTGGATGGGCTGACTTCAATTCATTCTCTCATTTCCAGGTAGCTTATTCCTCCGAATGATTGCTCCATTGAACCTTGCAGAAACGAATCGCACGATTCCTTGTATTCCTCTCACTGGTCTCGAGGATATGGATTGGCTTCTCAATGTAAGTTAAGTCCTCTTGGATCTCTGTCTGTTCAAGGTTAGCTTCCTCCATAGGAACCCGCAAACTCTTCTTTAGTTGTGACACATGGAACATATCGTGAATCCTTGGCATAGACTGGGGTAACTCCAATTGATAGACGACTTCCCCCTTCTGACTCACAATCTTGTAGGGTCCCACAAAACGTGGCGCTAACTTTCCCTTGGTTTGGAAACGATAAACCCCTCGCAATGGTGTGACTCGAAGGTATACATAATCTCCTTCTTCAAAACTCAGATCTGTACGACGATTGTTGGCATAGCTCTTTTCATGAGACTGAGCTACACGTAGTCTTTCTTGAATAATTTTCACCTTTTTTCTGCCTCTCTCAAGATGTCGGTTCCAAAAACCTAACGTTATCCTATTTGATCCCACAGAAGCAGAGTACGACACTTTCAACCATACAAAGCTTCATAGGGAGCCATTTGAAGACTAGCCTGATAGCTATTGTTGTACGAGAATTCTACATAGAGCAAACTTTTATCCCAACTTCTGTTAGTGATATGCCCTAGAGATAACATGGAGATGTTGGATATCATGGTCAATATTTATGTATTAATAAATAAAGTGTTATTCAGTTCCATGAAATAGACATTTTGTATTGATCAATAAGTACGTGACTTATTTATGAGACTCTTTATGTATGAATCTATTTCTAAACGATCCCTGATCACATGTCATATTATTGGAACAAATATGTTTTTAAGATCGACATGTTTATTGATTGATGATCATGTCTCATAGATCATGGGTATGGAGATACCAAATCAATAAACATGAACACATGTGTTAGAGAACACATTGTTGGATAGACCCACCATGAGACACTACAGGAATTAATGTGTCATTAGTTGGTCTCAGGTAGTGTTGGTACAAAGTCCTTAGACCTGAGATCACCATGGATTCCAACATGTGTAGTAGCCTACTTTGGGACTACCAAACGCTATTCCATAACTGGATAGCTATAAAGGTAGTTTTCGGGTTTGCTATCAAACATGGAGTGGGATGTGAGTGATCAAGATGGAATTTGCCCCTCCTTTGGAGAGATATCTCTGGGCCCCTCGAGGTAATGGATTATGGAAATGCATGGCCATGCTAAGTTGATTGAGGAGTCAATCAACAGACAGATAATCCAATACGGTTCGAGTGAATGGTTAAGCTATTGAAGGGATGACACACATCTTGCCTATAGCTTAATTGGTATCGTGAGGCAAAGGAATTTGTGTACACATTACAGGTTCAGAGCCGATGTTATATTCTTGTATACTATGGTGTCAACATGTGCTGCTAGGCGCTGCTGTTGACAGATCGGCTGAGTTGGACTCGAGTCGACGGTCGGCTAAGTTAGACTTTAGCCGAAACCAAGTATACCTGAACCTACAGGGTCGCACGCTTAAGGGGATAGAACAGGCATTCGAGTTGGACTCGGATACGGCTCGATCGGATAGGGATCCGATCGGATAGAGTCCTATGGGCTTACGACGTATGGGCGGCCAACTCTGTGAGATTCGGATGAGATCCGATTCAAAATAGGGTCCTGATCGGCCACTAGTCCCAGTCGGCCAACTCTATATAAAGGGGTGAGGGGTGGAGAGCTGCAGCACGTCAATTTAAGTCAATTGCGCCGAAATCAATCTGATCACACGCGGCTTTAGAAGTCGGCGAGATCAATCTCCACGGAAACCCTCCCCACTTTCGAGCCAAACCCTAGCCTAGCATCGCGTGCTAGCACACGGGTGTTCGGCGTTCTGTTCTCGGACGTGTGGATACCGGTAGAGGCGCTGCTACGTTGAGCGCTGTTGATCGGCTACGAATCGGCTGCAATCGGAGTGAGGCGACTGCGGCAGATCGGCGACGAGAACGCGGTCGAACGACTCGGACCGGCTGCGACATCGGCGAATTGGCTGATTGGTGAATCGGCTGTCCCTAGGAATCGACTGTCGGCTTGCGGGAATCGGCTGTCATCGGCCAGCACAATTCCAGATCGGATAGTCCTGATTGGCTATTTCCGCTGCATACTCCAATCGGTAAAGATCTATCGGCCCTTACTTGCAAGTGTTCCTGGTTTACGCGGTTAAAAGTTTTGTTTTCGGCTAGCGTAGCCTCCGCGTAACCCTTCAACTTCCACCGAAGACTAGTACACAAGCTGTCAACATGTCTTCTAATATATGATTCACTCTTTTAGTCTGACCATCAGTTTGAGGGTGATAGGCAGTACTGAAGTTCAAATGAGTACCCATCTCTTCCTGAAGCTTCTGCTAGAATTTTGAGGTAAACTAACTACCTCTATCTGATACTATCTTCTTAGGGACGCCATGCAAACACACAATCCTTGCCAGGTATAATTCTGCAAGCTTGCTTCTGGAGTAGGTTGTCTTAACTGTGATGAAGTGTGCTACTTTAGTGAGCCGGCCGACCACCACCCAAATAGAATCATACCAAGCTGAAGTTCTAGGTAGACCAGTAATGAAATTCATCCCAATTTCCTCCCACTTCCATTCAGGTATCTTCAGTGGTTGTAGTAATCCTACTGGTCTTTGAGGCTCAGCCTTAACTCACTGGCATACATCACATAATGCCACATATTCTGCTATCTCCCGTCTCATACTAGCCCACCAAAATTTCTCCTTAAGATCTTGATACATCTTGGTACTACTAGGATAAATAGAATATAGAGTATCATGAGCTTCCTTCATAATAGTATCCTTCAATTCCTTGTTATCTAGCACACAAATTCTTTCCCCTAACCATACAATTCCTTGTTCATCTTCTAGATAATCGATGTCCTTTCCTCTCCTCATGTTCTTCTTGATTTCCTGGATATCTGGGTCATTGACCAGACCTTCTCCAACTTGGTCCATGTCACGGCCCGATTTTTGTTTGGGATTAAAAATAATTAAATAATGCTTGTTCTAGAAATTTCATTAAAAAGAAAAATAAATTAATCAAGTGAAATTAATAAGGAAATTAAAATTTCCTTTAAAAATCATGGCTAGAAATATTTTTGAAATAATCTCTAGAACTTAAAATACTCTCTGAAATTTTTCATGAAATTTTGGAGCTCCAGAAATAATTTTAATAATACAAAAAGCATCTCAGTGATTATTTAAATAAATAAATTAATCATTAAATGATCTGTTATATTTTTATTTGAGTGTCCATCTATTTTTAGGATTTTTCTTGAAATTATTTGAGCATTGGAAATATATATAAAAAATATAGAGATTATTTATGTGATTAAATAAGAAGAAAAACAAATTTAAATCCCCTTTCCTATGCTTGGCACGTTTTCGGCCCAACTCCGCAAAAGTCCGCTTGGCGCCCCTTCTCTCTCCTCCTCGGTCTGGCCCGAGCGCCGGCCCACTCCGTTTCCTCCCTGCGCGAAGTCTGATTTCACTCCCTCTCTCGGTCGAAGACTGATAGGTGGGTCCCACCTGTCAGCTCCATCCCTAGCCTCCGACCGCATCTCCCGCTGCCGCGCCGCTATGCTCGTGTCCATGTCATCGCCCTTCCCACCATCTTCTCTCCCGCACGTTGTTTTCCCCCACTCTGCCCGTGAAATCCGCCGCCATCTGTCGCCGCCACGACCCACGCCGGCCGCTCTCTCCGCCTGCGAGTTCCCACACTTCCCAGCCTCCCCACTGCCTCGCGAGCCTATAAGAAGCACCCTGGAGTTGCCCTCCGCCATTTCCACTTTTTTCCCCAAGCCGCCGCATCCCCTAGCTACTGCCCGCCGTTTTTCCCCATCGCCGCCGCCGGCCACCACCTCCAGTCGCACGCCACCGCCATCCTAGCCGCCGCCGAGCTATTCCGCTTGCATCGTCGGCTTTGTCACATCGTGTTGAGCCCCGACCATCACTCTCCGTCCGCGGATCACCACCAAAACGCTACATCCACCGCAACCTCGAAAGCCGCCACCGCCCCTTTCGTCTCCGGCCACCATATTTGCGTCACCCGCCGCTCGTCGCTCTATTTCGCCGCCACTGCCGTGTGTGTCGCCCCTCATAGGTCCCCGATCGCCCTTTTTCCCCCAAAATCCATCGCTCATTCGCCCCATCGTCGTCTTTCCCTCTCTCTGGCTGCCGATGAGTAATCCCCTCACTCCCCCTTGTTTCCTCCTCTCTCCGGGTGTTCCCGAGCTTGTCCCCGCCTCATCGTTGCGTCGCGCCGCATGCACATGCGTTGTCCGCTGCTCGCCGACGACCTCTTGACCCTGTGCACCGCCGTGCCGCCGGCCTCGCTCGTGCCGCCTTCTTTCGGCCGTCGGATCCATCCGACGGATGGATCCGGCCGTCCACGTGGCCATGCCATCTCGGCACCTGACCGCTCACATGGCCGCTGCGTGGCTGCTGCATATGCACCATGCAAGCGCCATGTGGTGCACCCGCTCCCGCCACGCGTGGACTTGGTCCACCGTGGACCCATGCGCCGACGCTGCGCGCTGACATCAGCCTGACATCAGCCCTCAGCCGCTGATGTCAGCCCTTGCTTGCTGACGTCCGTCCTAGCCCTTTTTCCTTGTAAAATTAATTAAAATTGTGCAATAAATCATTTTAATTTTCAGAATTCAATTAAATGGTCCAAAACTTCCAAAATTCATATCTAATCCATACAAACTCCAAATTGGGCCATTCAAATTGCAAAATTCATCTAAAGTTGAGCTCTACATGTTTTACTTTCCATGTACTATTTATTTGGTTTTTGTTAGGTTTTTCCTCATTTTGCGAGCGTGAGTAGCCTTCGCCGTTTCGGAAGTTTGCGCTCGCGAAGAAAAGAAGATCATCCGAAGAAGCAAGGCAAGTCATATTCCTCATTGAATAATATTGAACCTACTTTATAAATATTTTTCCATTTGCAAATAAAATTGCATGTTTTGCTAATTATATGGCATGAGGAAACTATCTATCTGCTTGCTTGTGCCATATTTATTTGATATCCGTTCTTTGTCAAACTTGGGTGATAATTTGACTGGCTCGCGTTACTCGTGTGACCTTACTAGAATTATTCACGCTTAGCCATGCTTAATTACACTAGCTCACCTAATGGGAGAACTATACTACCAGCTTATAGTCACATGAAATGATAGTCATGGACCAATATTACCTTGGAATAAAGGTTAAATAAAATATGATCAAATGGTGGGCTATGGTGCATGGTTTCGATTGTCGCACCCATGCCATTTAAGGACCGGTTCACGGGAAACCCTAGAAGACTTACCGTACTTACCACAAGCAAGAATGGCAACTCCTGGACCTATAGTGTAGCTTTTCCCTGGCTGACGTACCCAAGAAAGGGTGAGCGTGATGGAATTCGGATGGACTGGGCAAGGTCTATGCAGCTTTCAGATTCACCAAGGCACTAGGGGGGCTGCCTACCCTGGATTTAGGGGTAAGGATGAAACCTCAGTGTGGTATCGCTTGGTCAGGGGGAGTTATGCGAAGGGTCTTGTCACGATTAGTCGCATGGTAATGTGTCAGGCATGGCACGGTGACATACGGTGGATTGTGTCTTGTGGGTACAATTGTACACCTCTGGCCCGAGTAGAACTATTCGAATAGCCATGCCCACGGTCATGGGCGATCGACCAGATTCACCGTGATTAGTCCCACCTTTAATAATCTGACCTAGTAGAGCTGGTTTAGTTCATGTGGATTGGTTGGGTATGTTCAACGTGGTTTAGCTTGTTCAGTGGAGAATTAATCTTGACATAATTAATCAACATTTTCCTATTTTTAACTAGAAATGTTTGCAACCGCATTTACGCAGATAGCCCCAAGACTCTCTTTGTCTCCCCTTGCACGTATGCATCCTCGATGTGGGTTGCTGAGTACGGTGGTTGTACTCAGCCTTGCTTTTCCCCCTTTTTCCTAGAAGGGTAGTGCATTTGAGTCGAAGAAGGAGTTAGAAGACAAAGGCTCAGACCCCATTTGAGTTTGCATGTGGAGTAGAGCTGAAGCTCCACTAGGATCGCCTTTCTCCGCTGTTGTTGCTTTCTTTCGAGTGCGAGGACTAAGTGCCTCTCCTTTAAGTATTTTACGCTTTATTTTATGTTTGGAACTGTTTATTGATTTGTTATTTTGTGTACCCTTGCTGATTCCTAGACAGGAATTTAATACACAAAATAGTCTAAAAATTTGGCTAAATTTCTCGGCGTGACAGTCCAGGAGAGTAGGTTCTGCCTCTAAGGCTGTTACAAAACCTTTACTGACAATTCCCAAGTTCAACATCTCAAATTCCTTGCATAACTCCCAAGGTAATTGTTGACCTACCGAGACATTGCAGTAGCTTTTCCTGCTGAGGGCGTCTACTATGACGTTAGCTTTTCCTGGGTGATAATGAATTTCCATATCATAATTGTTGATTAACTCCAGCCAACTCCTTTGACGCATATTCAGGTCCGGTTGGGTAAAGATATACTTCAGACTCTTATGGTCTGTGTACATCTTTGTGCGATTACCAATAAGGTAATGATGCCAAATCTTCAAGGCATGAACCATTGCGGCTAACTCTAGGTCATGAGTTGGGTAGTTAGTTTCATGAAGACGCAATTGATGTGAGGCATAAGCAACTACCTTTCTGTCTTGCATCAAGACACATCCTAAACCAAGTCGGGATGCATCACAGTACACTTGAAAACCTTTTCTTGGATCCGGCAAAATCAACACCGGTGCGAACACCAATTGCTTCTTCAACTCTTGAAAACTCTGCTCACACTCCTCTGTCTACTTATATTTCACATCTTTCTAAAACAAATGAGTCATTGGATTAGCAATCTTTGAGAAGTTCTCTATGAATCTACGGTAATATCCTGCAAGATCTAGAAAACCTCAAATCTTTGAGGCTGTCTTTGGTTGCTTTTAGTTGATTACTGACTCCACATTGCTTGGGTCCACGACAACTCCTCCAGCTAAGATAACTTGTCGAAGAAACTTCACCTCTGACATCCAAAAGTCACACTTACTAAACTTGGCATATAACTGATGCTCTCATAACTTCTCAAGTGCCGAGCGAAGATGCTCTGCATGTTCTTCTCTTGTCTTGGAGTAGATAAGAATGTCATCAATGAAAATCACCGCAAACTTATCCAAGTACTCCATAAACACCTTATTCATCAAGTTCATAAAGAAGGCTGAGGTGTTGGTAAGTCCAAAAGACGTGACAGTATGCTCAAACAACCCATACAGAGTGGTAAAGGCCGTTTTGGGTATATCCTCTTCTCAGATCCTTAGCTGGTGATAACCAGAACTCAGATCTATCTTCGAGAATTACGTAGCACCTTCTAGTTGATCGAACAGATCATCAATCCTATATAGAGGGTACTTATTCTTGATGATGACATCATTCAATGCACAATAGTCTACGCACATTCTCTAGGTATGATCATTTTTCTCCAAAAGATAACCGGGGCTCCTAAAGGTGATGTACTAGGTCTAGTGTAACCTTTCTGAAGCAGATCATCCACTGCCTCTTTACCTCTGCTAATTCGTTAGCTACCATTCTGTATGGTCTCTTGTGAATGGGTGATGTACCAGGTACCAAATCTATTCTAAAATCTATGTCCTCTTAGGCGGCATGCTCGGCAGATCATCTGGAAACACATCGGGGTAGTCTTGTACAATTAGAATTTCCTTAGGGTAGCTTGGTTTAGAAACTTCATCTGAGATTCTGTGGATGGGGTAAGAAAACTTACTTTTTGTCTAAGGTTACTGGTTAAGGTTACTTTCCTAGTGGCATAGTCTATCACCCCTTTATGTCGGGTTAACCAATCCATCCCTAGGATGACATCAAGGTCATTAGACTCTAATAGAATGAGGTTGGCTAGAAAAGGAATCCCTTGGATTTCTACGGTAACAGAAGGACTGTAAGAAGTGGAGGGTGTTTGATTTCCCGTGGTGCATATCATCATAGGATTAGCTAGCTTTTCCGACCTTATCCCATTCTTCACTACAAAACTTAAAGACAAAAAGGAATGCATAGCACCGGAATAAAAAACACTGTTGCGAGAATTGAGTTAACAGGAAACGTACCCAAAACCACATCTAGGGCAGCTTGGGCTTCCTCAGCCGTGACATGATTGACCCGGGTCTTGGTTATGCTAGTGTTGCTCTGCCCTGGTGCCACTGGCTTGGGTCCCTGTCTTTGGCTTGGTACACTGTGGGGTGATATGACCAAGTTCGTTGTAGTTGAAGAATACCACAGGCTTGCCCCCTGTTCCCTCTTGACTTTCTGGTTCTGGGTTGGAGCTATAGCTGGACGAGAAGCAAAGTTAAGGTTATTGTTACCACTGCCAGCATTGTTGTAGTAGAACTGGTGCTGCGGACGAACGGTCAAAGAGGATCCTCCCTGGGGTGCTGTCTGGGGTCCCATGGCAATGCGCGGCCTCTGGCTGCTTCCCTGTTGAGCCTTGAAATGAGTGATCATATGCTTCTTCTGCTCCATTTGGTAGTACTTGTCTTCCTGATGGATAGCCTTGTCAACTAACTTCTGGAAATCAGGATTATCCCCAGACATCAGTGGGAAAGACAACTCATCATTCAACCCCTCCAAGAACTTCTCCTGGCGTTCTTCATCAGTGCGAACATCTTCTGGTGGATAGCGAGCTAGACGGTTGAACTCATACAGGAACTCTGTGACAGAAAGGAATCCTTGCGTAAGTGCTCTAAACTCCCTATTCTTGAGAGCCACCACTCGCACAGGGATATGTGTCTTCTTGAAAGCAACAGTGAACTCAAGCCAAGTGATTGGCTCCCCTTTAGCCCTGTTGAGACAAAAATGGTCCCACCACTCCAAAACAGGGCCATGAAGCTGGTGTGAAGCAAAAGAGACCTTTTCTTGATTAGTGCATTGGAGTAGCTCCAACTTCTTCTCAATCGCATGAAGCCAATCACCTGCCTCCACTGGGTTAGTGGTACTTGAAAAAATAGGTGGCCTCATACGGAGAAATTGAGCTAACTTGTTCTGGGGTGGTGGAGCATTAACATTATTGTTCCCTTACTGGTTCTGGTTCTGGACTTGCTGCACCAATAAGTTTATCAATTGGGTTTGTTGAGACAGCACCTTGGCAAGGGTTGGGTTCTCTCCATGGTTACCACTTCTCTCGATTAGCCTCTTGGGTGCGAGTGTTCACCATCTGAAGGTAGCAAAGGCACAAGGAAGAAATAAAAAGGAGCAAAACTTAGAATGGAGAACTTGTGTTTTTTCTAACTTAATTTTTATTAATCTGAACTGAATATCATTACAACTTTTTGTTTAAGACTCTCTCACCACCTAACTCACTAACTGACTTAATCTCTCACAAACAAAACATAACTCATGAAGCTACATCCCACCAATGATGTACACTACATGCTAAACCCACACATACACAAGCAAACTAAGACAACGAACTAAGGCAACGCTCTCACGAGACAAATAGGGCTTCCTTGCATTGGAGAGGAGTGAAGGTTCTCCTTCACCCAACTCACCTCTAAATGAGTGTGGTTCTCTTCTGGTTCTATCTCCTCTTCATCATCTTCCAGGTTTATGACGGGAGGGTTAACATGAACTGGAACATTGTCTTCCACCACTCGAGTCTTGGACGTCAGCTGTAGACGGGGAGAAAGGCGAGTTCTCTTCCTGGCAAATCTTGACACGGTTCCGGTCTTCCCTTTCATGAGCTGCTATCTCAGCTTCCGAACGAACATCCATGGCACAAAGCATATGCACCACACGCTCCAAGGTCGCGCTGTTCTCTTTTGAAGGGTCCTGGTAGTCACTGTAGTCTTGCTCATGAGTCCTGCGGGGATGATAACGGTTGGCTGTGGTACACAACTATTCATCAAAGTTGTGGCGAAGTTCTCCAATAGCCACATGTGTCAATTCATGACAAGCATGTACATATCTTCTTCCTCTAGCTTCAAAGGTCATTGATAGGATGTCTTCAGAATCACTTGTCAATGTCATACGAACGCGATACTTCTCCTTGTTATGGTCATGGGGAATCTGGCTGTACAAGGGGGCAGAGTCGTATCCTATGGCGAAAGCCATCATCCTCAACTCTCTGACAAATCCTCAACTCCGATCCGGTACTCAGGCTCACGAAGTGACACTTAAAGAATGAATGAAAGGGGGGATTAACGCATCGATTCAAGTTACTGCACAAGTTTGGAATTAAAAGAAAGGGAACTAAAGCTAACAGAAAAGAAATATTGTTTTTTAACACACAATTGTTTTAAGTTTGACTCAAAACTAATTAAGAAACCCCCTTATATATATTAAAAAATGCTTTTAAGGGCCCAAAATAAGGAGTTTCAAAACAAATTAAATTAGGAACAATAAAAAATATAAAAAACAGAGAATCATTAAGGTGGTTAAATAAACATCACTATATCGCCATTTACTAAGATGTATAGTAAAGTATTAAACCATGATGGGTATGATCAATACTGCAACGAATGTACAGTACCAATCAATTAACAATAATATTCTAAATAAGTTTTTAGTATGAGGAGTAAAGAAAACTAAATGAACAATTTTGCATGTGTCGTTAACTTATTTAAAAGAGGAAGGGAGGATGACAGTTCTACTTTTCAGTTATTTTTAGAAGGCTTCTAGGGTTACCATTTGGCTTATCCTAAGGTCAAGGAGGCTCTGATACTCTTACCAGAGGTGTAAAAATTTACCCACAAGACACAACCCCACAACATGTCTCCATGCGCCGCACTACCGCCACTGTACTGTTGATGGTCCTTAACTGCTAGAATCCAACTGTCCATTCCTGCATAAAATGAACAAAGGATGAACATCAACATAGTGGTAGGATTATTTACTAATCTTTTTCATAAGTGTTGATAAATATTTGTATGCAGGTGAATAACACATCGAAATGAAGTGAAAGCATGCTTTCATGGGGAAGAAACACAACTCTGACAAATCGACGTTCACCACATCAGCATCCCACGGATTGAGGGGCCCACAAGTCAGCTTAAACCAACTTAAAGTGGGACCAAACCACCCTTAACCACCTTAGGGGCCACATGAAAGTCACTGGTGAAAGGCGGCGGAGAGAGGCGGTGGCCAGGGTTTGGCCGAACCGACCCTGGTCCCCCTCATCTCCACCTTCCACGTGGCAAATCCTCAGCCATCCACAATGGCAGTTATGCACGTTTGACGGTTATAAACCGACTTAACAACTGCCATTGGAAGGCTATAAGATGGGAGAGCTTCACTTCATTAAACACACAACACAAGAAGATCAAAGCTCCATTCGAAAGGCGCAGCTCTAGTTCTCTAGTGCTTAGAAAATAGGGAAGAGAGTGAGGGGTAGTCCGGAGGAGTGCTGGGTATCTCGGCACCAACCTCTGATCTTGTACCTATACTTATTCAAATCAAGTAAGTGTTCATGATTTACTATGGTTGCTTTACTTTACATAGAAAAATTACTTTACTGCATTGACTTACAGGATCATTGTTGACCCCCATTTTTGAGGAAGGGAATCATTTGTGTTCATAGTACTGATGCGAACTAGGGTGTCCCGATCTTTCGGTGAGTTGATGATAACTACGATTTGGAAGAAACGTTGACGATCCGACTACAACCGTACGAGACGTTGTGTTGCACCTGATACCAACTGATGTGAACTAGGGTGTCCCGATCTTTCGGTGAGTTGATGATAACTACGATTTGGAAGAAACGTTGACGATCCGACTACAACCGTACGAGACGTTGTGTTGCGCCTTAGCGATCGATACACCTCTCCGTGGGTTGTTGATCTTGCCGGTGCAGATCAACCTTATTCCTGCAAGCAAATCGAAGAAACAAGCAAGAACAAGATAAAAGCAATCTGAATTGCAAATAGGAATTGAATACAAATGATAAGATGGGGTTCCGAATCAAATAGAACGGATGGTCTAGCCGACACACGCGTCTATCGAAGTACCGATAGCTAAACTTACATAAACAAAACCCGAGTTGTTCTATGGCAGCTAGGGGGTATATATATAGGTGCAAGGACGACCTAGGGCTCCCTAGAGTCGTGTTCCACCTGGTTAGGGCGCACCCCACTTGGGCCCCACTTGGGCCGGGGTCCCAGATGAAGTTACAAGCCCATAGGCCCATTATAGGTGATGCAACACCTTGTTTCTGTGATTGCGAATGATTGGGATGGAATTTTGAGATGAGGCTAGATCCGTTGGAAAGAGGACTCCAAGAGCTTTCCATCAAGTACTTATGGACCCAAATCGGAGCACGTATGCATATTTGACGGCCGTTTGAATTCAGCGCTGTCCTGTAGTCCTAATTTAGCACCAAAACGTGTTGGATTAGATCTCTTTCTTTCCTTGGGCCAAAAGTGACGTGATAAGTACTTGGATTTGACCCCCAATCAATTTCCTTTGTCCTCCATGTCTTCCATGTGTGTTTAACACTCTTTTTGATCCAGGTATGTATTTCTGAAAATGTAAATAAACACATATCATGGTGCAGCATCAATTCATCAAAAGCATCAAATACAATCTTGATAAAGAATTCGTGCACCTTTAAATTAAAAGCTCCCAATGTGGTTGTATCCGAGGTGGTGATGTCCTCATCGAGTACCATTTCCCTGGATCGAGTAGTTTGGTACCCACGAATATAGTATTGTATTATCAGGTGCAAAGTGCACGAATAGCCTTACATCGAAATTATTACAATAGTAGGCCCGAAGGCAATACCCATACATATAGTACCTACTAGTCCGGATACAACCAAAAGCAGAAATTAGATAAGATAGCAGATGGAAGGCAGCGACATGTCGATCGCCTACAGGCAATGACTGGAGACTAAGACCTATTGCGCTCCAATGTCTTCATTCATCCTGGTAGTAGGCGTAGGGGTCTTCCTCATCTCCTTCATCTGGAGGTTTGTGCGTATAGCAAGGGTGAGTACCCAACGTACTCAGCAAGCTAACACAGAATGATGCACATGATAAGGTTATTCAAAGGGAGGCTGTGGTTTATTTGCACAAAGCCAATTTTCGTAAATCATTTCAACCTATCATCTAGCCAGTCAAGTTTTAGTTTCAGAGTATATTAAATCAGTGACGGTTCTGTCTGCCATCCATCGTGATACCAAGGATGGTTTCCCGTCTCCGGATCGTCATGGTTTTCTGGGGAGTCTATCCCTTCTCGTAGGTCGAGAAGTTGAGTCCACCAACACAAAATCATTATGCATACCATCCCATCATTTTAAAGTTTATGAGTCTAGTCACGGGAGAAACTTGTCACGTCGCTCATTAACCGCGAGCACGGCTATTTGAATAGATTGATTAACTCACACTGCAGTGGATGTACACTTTACCCGTACTCTGAAACTTCTCATTGAATGAGCTTACATCCCTCTATATGGGACAGTCACGACAAAGCTTTTCGATAACCTCACTTTGGCAGTACCCGCTCCATGAACTTAAGTCCTCATGCACTCTAGCCGTCATTTCCTAGCAGTGAAAGGAGTTCTGGCGTTCCCGGGGTAAGAGAGAAAACTCACTTAATCTTTAAGTCATTGTTAGGTTCAGTTTATTATTCACATAAATGTCTTTTGTCTCATCACAATTACGGGCACTCTACCATTGGTAGGCCCAGGACACTCTACCTATTGGTAGATCCTTAACTCAACACCTACACCTGAACCACTATGCAGGGATACTGCCTCCGCTCGGCTATCTACTCTGCTAGGTCTATACCCATTCGAGAAGTATGGTTGTACTGGTTCGCTCTAAGTTATAAGTCTCATGGCTCGGTCATTAATTAACCAGGGACGGTTCTTGCCTTTTCCGGAATCCACCCAAATCCAACCATCTGCCCCAGTCTAAAAACATTGGTTTTGTACTTTTCATTTCTTCCATCAAAACTATTTTCATCATGATCAGGGCAATACGTGGCGCTCATGTCTCCACATGCCGCCTTCCAACTACCTTCTCAAAGATAGTTGCCCAAGCACGAAGCTTCTTTGTAAAATCATGAGTATGCAAGAATCTAGTATAAGCAGGGCTAAGCATTTTACCGAAGTTAGCCTCCGATCATATCACATCGAGAGTTACAAAGAACATTTCTAAGGGTAATCAATATCAAGGCATGGTACATCAAGCATAGGTATTCCTTTGTGTATAGCATGCATGTTTTGAAGTTTAAATCAACAGCATTTCACAAAGTAGGATCAATATGTTCAAAGGGGAGTGTTGACTTGCCTTGCTTGTGACCTTGTTGGCTTGAGTCTTCAATGCTCTCGACGGTTCCCTTGGACTCTATCGTACGTGTGAGAAATCCAATTTAAATTCGATTAGAATTCAAATAAAATCTAATAAGATCCAATAAAAGCCAAATGAATTGCGAAAAGCGGTTCCTAATACTAGGCTATGACTCTACGCGAACCTAGGTTCGAGTTTCGGCGAAAACCGAGTTAGGGCGAAGGAGTTATAAAGATTTGAGGTTTTGCGATTTTTGATTTGGTTAACTATGATGTGATATTTATTTTAGGTTATATGCTTAAAGTTTGAGAAATATTAGGGTTGATGATTCAATTAAAAAGGAAGTGGTTATCTTTCAATTTTACCAAAATATTCATCCCGTCGAGAAGTCCTAGGGTTTAAATTAAAATTAATTGATAGAAGCTAGACTTGTAAATAAGTTGGATTTCTAAGTTTTAGAAAATCTATATGATAAACATTATGTGATGACCAACTAAGTCATAAATAAAATCCCAAATGAATAAACTATGCGACGATCAATTGTTTCCGAATAGCTAGACTTGATACGACCTAGGGTTAATCAATTCCAAAAAAAATAATCTCGAAGCTAAGTATTATACTAAATAATCTATGCATCAAAAATAGTGTTTTGGCGACAAACTAAGATAGATGGATTCCGAGATAAATAAATAAATAATGCGATGGCTAAATATATATATATATATATTAAAATAAAACCCCATTTAATAATCGGTCCCGAATTATTTTTGAAGTCCTAATTTGTTTTGAAGAAAAATATGTAATTTTGCCTAGAGATTTTCCTCAAATATCTCAAAAAATTTTCCTAATTTTCCCAAAATTTTTCCAAAATTTTTCCCTTTTTTATTTCTCTTTTTCCTTCTTTCCTTTTCTCTTTCCTTTTTCTTTTCTCTTTTTTTCTACCCGTCCCTACTTCCTTCGCTCTCCTCTACCCCCCTCCGTCTACCCCCCCTCGGCCTACCTCTCGCTCGCTCGGCCGAGCCGGGCGACGCACGGGCGGCGGCTGCGGACGGCGAGTGGCAGCGCGGCTACAGAAAATAAGGGAGAAAACGAGGAGGGACGCGGCTCACCGGCGCGGTGGCGAACGGCGGCGGCGAACCCGGCGCGGGAGGTGGTGGCTTGCGAATCCCGGTGTGGCGGTGACGGCGGAATTACGGCGAAACAACGGCGCGGAGAGAGGAAAAGAGAGGGGACGCGAGAACGGCGAGGATGGGGGAGATGGGGCTCGGCTCCGCTTTATAGTTGCACGGAGAGAGAGAGAGGAAGAGAGGCGACGGTGACGGACGGCGACAGCACGCGCGCGCGGACGCGAGGCGGCGGAGCCGGAGCGGCGCCGGCGTGTGGCACGCGCGAGGGCGGGCCGGGCCCGGGCTAGTACGGCGGCACGGCGCGTGGCGGGAGCGCGCGCGGCGGGGCGGGGCACGGCGTGCGCGGCGTGCGGGGCGAAACTGGGGCGGCGCGGCGCGCGGCGCGGGCGCGTGGCGCATGGCGCGCGAGGGTAGGGGTCGGACGGCGCGGCGACGGCACGCGGCGCGTGTCGCGCGCGTGCGCGGGCCGAGGACCGCGTCGAACACGTGGCGCAATATGAACCGTGACATTTCGAATTTCCCGATTTTAATTTTTCTATTTCCCATTTCCTTTTTCCTCTCACTAATAAAATTTAAAATAAAATATAGCACGCCCATAATTAAGTTGAAAAATATATTTTCACCCACTTTTATTATTTCAAAAATATATTTCACATATTTTCTTTAATCCTTTTTCCTAGATTCCAGAAAATACAATTTTGATTCCAAATAATTTCTAGACTTCATATATATATTTTTAAAATATTTTATCACTCATTTTATTCACTAATTAATATTACTCAATCACTTAAATAATGTTTTGATCCCAAATATATAATTTTTTTAAATCCACACCCCTTTCTATTTTATATTTAAATTTTCATCTCCAAACTTCGAAATTTTTCTCCCCAGCGGAAATTCAAATCGTTTGGTTTTTCTGAAACATCGAGATGAATTGCTCACATACAAATTTATGCAACCAAGCTGACAAATAAGAAGCAATAAACACGATCAAGAAGCAACAAGCAAAAAGTTTTTGTAAGTTCTGATTTTTAATTCTCGGTTTTAAATTCTCCCGTTCTCAGGGTGTTACAAGCCTACCCCACTAACAATAAATCTCGTCCAGAGATTTGGGTCGGGTCGCGATCGAGAGTCGGTTGGCATAAACATATGGGATGGATCCATTAGGACTCCTCCTCAGCACGTTGATGAATCGGTTGGCTGTTCCAGGTGACGCAGGAATCTATCAGTGAGTTTCTAAGGGTGGTCCACTTCGATTCTTTTTTTCAGATAACATGATGTTGTCAGCTCTTAATCCTTGGGGCATCCTTCAAGCATACAGCTTAGCATGTTTCTATTTTTCTTAAGTTATATAATAGGCTTGCTGTTCTAAACTGTTGGAACCTTTAGTTCGTAGATGGGTGGTGATCCTAGTAGGGTTGCAGTCGTGTGATTTTGGGGGCGACCAGAGGTTATCTAGAGAAGGTTTGGTTTTACCTAGCTTCAATATAGTGTCCAATCTGAGAGTCCATGGTCATGTCACTCTACCCCCTAACAATAAGTTCAAGCTTGGCTTTTAGGGTAAGGTCTATATCGGCATTTTCAGGCTTGGTTGGCATCTTCACCATTCCTAGATAGAGTTCAACGCACAAGTTCCTATCATGTCCTCAAGAGCTTGGCTTACCCCCTTTTTTGGTTTATCCGTCGATCTCACAAGCTTACTTTCGATCCTTGGGTAGGAATGGTTCACCGGGTTGGGTCCTCCGTATCTTGTTCGGGGCTGGGTTTTCTGAGTCATGGTTTGCGATTCCTTCGCCCCTAGGTACGGTGATTTTCCTTGTGGTCTCCTCATACCTCATTGTATCTTGGTCTATGGTTATGCTCGTCGGTGAAGTCCTTGGGGTGGTCATGGTGACTATCCTTGGTTATAGGTTACCTTGTTCCCAGTCGACTGGTCCATGCTAGAGTGATACCAAGGATCTGTGGTGGTATCATGTCATTTGAAGAAAATACTATGTCTCTACTTCTGATTGGCATATTGGTGCCGGTATGGGGTACAACTATATCCTCCTGGGTGAATGTACTATTATGGGTCTCTTAAGGTCTACCAGATGTAGGTTATGTTCCGTACTTGTTTTTGAGGTTATGGAAGAATGCGGATCTCCAAAACCAAACAAAACTTTGATTAGTGCAGAATGGATAGAGAACATACCCATCAGCATGATCTGGTCCTCCTGGGCTTCTCCTGTACGCACGTGGTTCACTTGGCCACGGCGGAATCCGGTGGTAGCCTCCTTCGGCTAGGGCGTTTTGAACAAGCTTCGTCCGGGCGCCGGGGTAGCGGTTCCTCTCACCCCCGTGGCGTTGGCTCCAGTACGGTTGGGTGTGTCGTGCGGTTTGGGACATTGATTGGCATAATGCCCGAATTCTCCGCAGTTGAAGCAATTAACATTCCGGTTTCCCGCTGCTGCCAAAGTGGGGGCCGGGGTGCGAAAAGTTGTTGCCGGTGGCCTGCTAGCGTTGTTGGGTGCAGAGTGACGATTGGCCGCTGTGATGGCTGGTTTCCATCCTGTTGGTGTTGCTCCTTTGGGTCGCTGAGATGTCTCTTGAATTGGACGGTCTAGAGCAAGCCTTCTCTTTCGGTTGTTTTCAACCATCCTTTGGTCATGCTCAAGCCTCACGACCTTGTTGATGAGGCTTTGGAAACTGGCGTGGTCTTGACCGATCATCGGTCCTCTCAGCTCGTCGTTCAGTCCTTCGATAAACTTATCCATCTTTTCTTCTTCGTCCGCCAGGTCACCTGTGGCGTAACGAGCAAGCTGCGTGAACTTGTTGAGGTACTCTTGCACCGAGGTGTTGCCTTGTCTCAACCTACGGAACTCATTCTTCTTCATCCTCATGACCGCGGTGGGTACAAAACTTTCACGGAAAGCGGCCGTGAATTCCTCCCAGGTTATTTCTTCGGCATCTTCAGCCCGAGTCTCTTTGTAGGTGTCCCACCAGTCACTTGCGGGACCTTCCAGCTGGTTGGTGGTGAAGATGACTCTATCTGCCTCTCGCACTCGGACGAGGGTCAGCTTTTCTCTATTTACCCTTAACCAATCTTCAGCATCCATGGGTTCCTCTACCATGGAGAAGGTGGGCGGCTTGGCTCTCATAAATTCTCCTAAACTTGAACTTCCGCGATCCCCCTGGTTGTTGGCAATGGCTTGAAGCAGTTGGGTCTGTAAAGCCATGACTTCTGCTAGGGTGGAGGGGTTAGGCTCCGGCGGGTTCTCAGTAACTGCCGAGGCTCTGTGACGGTGCGCCATGTGAGGAATATAGATGAGGTAAGAGATTGGATCGACTAAGGTCACGGTTCTAATCGATTTTTCAGTGATCTTCAAGTTGTTTTTAAGTGATCTTTTGCACACAACAAGCATGGTGGAATAAACTCATTTAAGATATAACATGGAACTTCATATCAGTTCATAGATGTTACATCATGGCGATACATTGGACATGTGTAGTGCCATACAACACGATACAACATCACTAATATCGATCTAGGGTTTTCATACATAAGGGTAAGGGGGCATGGTCGTTGCTGTCTTAATTCCTTTAAAGCAAGACCAAGGTTGCTGCAGATTTCTCGTCTAGTTATCCGGGTTATTGCCTGATCTGGGGTTGCCACCTATGGCTGTTGCATTGGCACCGGTAAGAGGAGGGATGCTGCGTGGGTTGGGGCATTGGTTGGCATAGTGTCCAAATTCTTCACAGTTGAAGCAAGTCACATTCTTTTCCCTTGGGGCTGCCAGGATAGGTGTTGGAGTGCGAAATGGTGCAGTAGTTGTCCTAGGGCAGTCATTGACATAGTGCCCTAACTCTCCACAGTTGAAGCAGTGCACATTCCTCCATAGACGTCGGGGAATCTCCTCCGCATCTTCAGGGGTACACACTATGCTGGAGACGATCATCTTGCCAGTGCCACCCGTATTCCACCTGGGTGACTTCCTCTTCTTGGGGTTAGATGGTGGCGAACTGAAACCTTGGCTGGTTCTTTGATTGGATTCTTTATCCTTTCTTTCGCACTGTATCTCTCTCTCGATCAAGGTCCTGGTGCGCTTGTCCCATGTACTGCTCTTTACTCCATGTCCTTGTTCCATGGAACCGTAGTGGGGGTCAAGTGTCTCCTTCCATCCTAATGGCGGGTTTGGTGTCATTGCTCCCTGTGGACTTGACAGTATACTGGCGGGAGTTATCAGGGCTTGCAACGGAACGTACTGACGTTGCTCTGGGTACCAACCCTGAGATTGCATTTGTTGTTGTTGGAACAGTAGTTGCATCTGTTGCATCATCATGACCATTAACTGTGTCTGGTTAGCCACTACCTGGGCTAAGGTCGAGTTCACAGGGAAAGGAGGTGGAGTGTCCACAGGGTCGTTCTGGGTTAATCCATGAGACTGCTGGGATCTTGATTTGCTGCCCTTGGCTTTGCCCATCTATTGTTAGAGAGAAAGAGAGAAGTAGAGGTTAAGCTATGGATGGGGCCTTATTCTGTATACTCTCATTGTTTTAGTGGGTCGAACAATCTCCAAAGTTCCAACATGGTCATTGTCCGACATCTATTTTTTTGAAGATAGATTAGGGTTAGAGAAAGGTAGTGGTAAAACCGAATGTTCGTAGAGAATTGGGGGTCAAGAGTGTAAGGAAAACATACTTGTTTTGTAAAAATAGTCTGTATTTTAAAAATAATCCTATGTAGGGATATTTCCCTTTAACCAGCTATTAAGGGGTAGGGCGCCAGTTGGTCTTATCCTACAGTCGCACTGCTCTGGTACCAGCTCTGTAGACCCCCGTTTTTGAGGACGGGAATCATTCGTGTTCATAGTACCATTTCCCAAGATCGAGTAGTTTGGTACCCACGAATACAGTACTGTATTATCAGGTGCAAAGTGCACGAATAGCCTTACATCGAAATTATTACAATAGTAGGCCCGAAGGTAGTATCCAATACATATAGGACCTGGTCCGGATACAACCAAAAGCAGAAATTAGATAAGATAGCAGACGGAAGGCAGCGGCATGTCGATCGCCTACAGGCAACGACTGGGGACTAAGACCTATTGCGCTCCAATGTCTTCATTCATCCTTGTAGTAGGCGTAGGGGTCTTCCTCATCTCCTTCATCTGGAGGTTTGTGCGTATAGCAAGGGTGAGTACCCAACATACTCAGCAAGCCAACACGGAATGATGCACATGATAGGGTCATTCAAAGGGAGGCTATGGTTTATTTGCACAAAGCCAATTTTCATAAATCATTTCAACCTATCATCTAGCCAATCAAGTTTTAGTTTCAGAGTATATTAAATCGGTGACGGTTCTGTCTGCCATCCATCGTGATACCAAGGATGGTTTCCCGTCTCCGGATCGTCATGGTTTTCTGGGGAGTCTATTCCTTCTCGCAGGTCGAGAAGTTGAGTCCACCAGCACAAAATCATTATGCATACCATCCCATCATTTTTAAGTTTATGAGTCTAGCCATGGGAGAAACTTGTCACGTCGCTCATTAACGGCGAGCACGGCTATTCGAATAGATTGATTTACTCACACTGCAGGGGATGTACACTTTACCCGTACTCCGCAACTGCTCATTGAATGAGCTTACATCCCTCTATATGGGACGGTCACGGCAAAGCTTTTCGATAACCTCACTTTGGCAGTACCCGCTCCATGAACTTAAGACCTCATGCACTCTAGCCGTCATTTCCTAGCAGTGAGAGGAGTTCTGGCGTTCCCGGGGTAAGAGAGAAAACTCACTTAATCTTTAAGTCATTGTTAGGTTCAGTTTATTATTCACATAAAGGCCTTTTGTCAAAATTACGGGCACTCTACCATTGGTAGGCCCAGGACACTCTACCTATTGGTAGGTCCTTAACTCAACACCTACACCTGAACCACTATGCAGGGATACTGCCTCCGCTCGGCTATCTACTCCGCTAGGTCTATAACCATTCGAGAAGTACGGTTGTACTGGTTTGCTCTAAGTTATAAGTCTCATGGCTCGGTCCTTAATTGACCAGGGACGGTTCTTGCCTTTCCCGGAATCCACCCAAATCCAACCATCTGCCCCAGTCTAAAAACATTGGTTTTGTACTTTTCATTTCTTCCATCAAAACTATTTTCATCATGATCAGGGCAATGTGGCGCTCATGTCTCCACATGCCGCCTTCCAAGTACCTTCCCAAAGATAGTTGCCCAAGCACGAAGCTTCTTTGTAAAATCATGAGTATGCAAGAATCTAGTATAAGCAGGGCTAAGCATTTTACCGAAGTTAACCTCCGGTCATATCACATCGAGGGTTACAAAGAACATTTCTAAGGGTAATCAATATCAAGGCATGGTACATCAAGCATAGGTATTCCTTTGTGTATAGCATGCATGTTTTGAAGTTTAAATCAACAGCATTTCACAAAATAGGTTCAATATGTTCAAAGGGGAGTGTTGACTTGCCTTGCTCGTGACCTTGTTGGCTCGAGTCTTCAACGTTCTCGATGGTTCCCTCGGACTCTATCGTACGTGTGAGAAATCCAATTTGAATTCGATTAGAATTCAAATAAAATCCAATAAGATCCAATAAAAGCCAAATTAATTGCGAAAAGCGGCTCCTAATACTAGGCTATTACTCTACGCGAACCTAGGTTCGAGTTTCGGCAAAAACCGAGTTAGGACGAAGGAGTTATAAGGATTTGAGGTTTTGCGATTTTCGATTTTGTTAAGTATGATGTGATATTTATTTTAGGTTAATATGCTTAAAGTTTGAGAAATATTAGGGTTGATGATTCAATTAAAAGGAAGTGGTTATCTTTCAATTTTACCAAAATATTCATCGGGTCGAGAAGTCCTAGGGTTTAAATCAAAATTAATTGATAGAAGCTAGACTTGTATATAAGTTGGATTTCTAAGTTTTAGAAAATCTATATGATAAACATTATGTGATGACCAACTAAGTCGTAAATAAAATCCCAAACGAATAAACTATGCGACGATCAATTGTTTCCGAGTAGCTAGCCTTGATACGACCTAGGGTTAATCGATTCCAAAAAAAATCTCGAAGCTAAGTATTATACTAAATAATCTATGCATCAAAATAGTGTTTTGGCGACAAACTAAGATAGATGGATTCCGAGATAAATACATAAATAATGCGATGGCTAAATATAATATATTTAAAATAAAACCCCATTTAATAATTAGTCCCGAATTATTTTTGAAGTCCTAATTTGTTTTGAAGAAACATATGTAATTTGCCGAGAGATTTTCTGAAATATCTCAAAAA
This sequence comes from Oryza australiensis, assembly GCA_019925245.2. NCBI lineage: Eukaryota > Viridiplantae > Streptophyta > Magnoliopsida > Poales > Poaceae > Oryza > Oryza australiensis. The sequence continues at coordinate 293,567 of JAIFGZ020000743.1, read as the reverse complement.
TTTTTCCTAATTTTTCAAAAAAATTTCCCAAATTTTTTCCTTTTTTTCTTTCTCCTTTTCCTTCTTTCCTTCTTTCCTTTTCTCTTTTCTTTTCTTTTCTCTTTTTTTCTACCCGCCCCTCCTTCCTTCTCTCTCCTCTACCCGCCCCTCCGTCTACCCCCCCTCGGCCTACCTCTCTCTCACTCGGCCGAGCTAGGCGGCGCACGGGCGGCGGCTGGGGACGGCGAGCGGCAGCGCGGCTACAGAAAATAAGGGAGAAAACGAGGAGGGACGCGGCTCACGGCGCGGTGGCGAACGGCGGCGGCGAACCGGCGCGCGGCGGTGGTGGCTTGCGAATCCCGGCACAGCGGTGGCGGAGGAATTACGGCGAAACGGCGGCGGGGAAGAGGGGAAAAGAGAGGGGACGCGAGAACGGTGAGGATGGGGAGATGGGGTTCGGCTCCCTTTTAGTTGTGTGGAGAGAGAGGAAGAGAGGCGACGGCGACGACGGCGATAGCACGCGCGCGGGGACGCGAGGGCGGCGGGGCCGGGCGCGGCGAGCGCGCGCGCGGCGCGCGGCCACGTAGCGTGGCACGGCGCGTGGCGGGAGCGGCGCGTAGCGCGGCGGGGCTCGGGACGCAGCGTGCGCGGTCGTGCGGGCGGCGGGCTGCGCGCGCGCGCGGGCGCGTGGCGCGCGCGGGTGGGGGTCTGTAGGGCGCGGCGACGGCGTGCGGCGCGTGTCGCGCGCGTGCGTGGGGCCGAGGACCGCGTCGAACACGTGGCGCAATATGAATAGTGACATTTCCGAATTTCCCGATTTTAATTTTTCTATTTCCCATTTCTTTTCCTCTCACCACTAAAATTTAAAATAAAATATAGCACACCCATTATTAAGTTGAAAAATATATTTTCAACCTTTTCACCCACTTTTATTATTTCAAAAATATATTTCACATATTTACTTTAATCATTTTTCCCTAAATTTCGTAAAATATAATTTTGATTCCAAATAATTTCTAGACTTCATATATATCTTTTTAAAATATTTATCACTCATTTTATTCACTAACTAATATTACTCAATCAGTTAAATAATGTTTTGATCCCAAATATATAATTTTTGTAAATCCACACCCCTTCCTATTTTATATTTAAATTTCCATCTCCAAACTTCGAAATTTTTTTCCCCAGAGGAAATTCAAATCGTTTGGTTTTTCTCAAACATCAAGATGAATTGCTCACATATAAATTTATGCAACCAAGCTGGCAAATAAGAAGCAATAAACACGATCAAGAAGCAACAAGCAAAAAGTTTTTGTAAGTTCCGATTTTTAATTCCCGGTTTTAAATTCTTCGGTTTTCAGGGTGTTACAATCATCGTCCATTCTTTGGTGCTCTAGTCTAAGACCCCTGATGTAGATGGGCGTTCTTGGCCAAGATTAGAGTAATATTCATTTGCATAGATGTGGTGTCTAGGCTAAAGTTACCTTTGTTTGCTGCGTACTCCACGGGTTGTAGAGGTAGGCGGTAGGTGGTGACAGCCCTATCCGTCCTTTGTAATCCTCTACGTTCGGGTACATCATAGAGCTTGTAGGCCGGAGTCACTCGGCAGATCGAGTGTAAGCCGGCGCCCGATGTAAGTAATTAGAGTAAGGTAATTACCATCTATCTAGAGCCTCAACAATAGAAATCCTCTATACCCTCACCTGCATATTCTTGGTGTTCTTGGATGAATCTGACCCTTAGATAATTCACAGACGTTCCTTGTGAAAGTCGATACCTTGGAATACTCCGAGGTGAAGTGCTATAATGGTATTTCGTGCGCTTGCGGATCTATCTGTGACCATAAGAAATACCAACAAGCATTTCTGGCGCCATTGTTGGGGAACGGTTGATGCTTTCTCTTATAGTCTAGCTCATCCTCATAATCTATCCATAGCCTATCCGCTCCGAAGGGTGAGTTCTTTGAGCCACCATCATCTTCTAAGCCAATTTTTTCATCTTGCTATGAACTCCGCCCTGGCTTTATAGCCATGGTTCAGGAGCAATCCTTCTCTAGTCACAGAAATAAAAATCCATACCACCATCTGCGAGAGTTTGAGCAATGTTTTCATGCTTGATGATTTCAGGCATGACGCAAGAAACTTTGAAGTGGAAGTTGTTTCCCTTTTCTCTTACAGAAAGGGCGAAGCAATGGTACACTTTTACCATAGGGAATATGAATGATGAGTGGGAGAAACTTAGAGATAGATCCTGTCTCGCTTTGTTCACACTAACTCGTATCACATCCCTGGGAGTAGAAGTTCTCAGCTTTCAGCAGAACAAGAAGGAGACCGTAGGTGCAGCCTGGGCTAGGCTAGGTTCTTACCGCTAATCCAATCTGGCCATGACTTGTCTTTACCCGACCATGTGTTGTTACAACATTTTTGGTTAGGTCTTGGCAAGGAATTTGCCCTATACCTTGACATCTCAACTGGCGGTTCTTTCTCACATAAAACTCCGACGGAAGGAAGGGAGATCCTAAACCCTATCTTAGAAAACACCTCCTTCGTCGAAAAATATCATGTACCACCATCTGAAGAAGTCAAGGCGAGCGATGAGGACCCTTCACAAGCCGAATCCGATCCCTTATCCTATACGTCTCAAGATCCGGCCGTTTAATCCTCGCTCGAACCACAAACACCGAAGGAAGAAGAAATTCAACCTTCAGAGTTCTCTTTTATATTCAAGGATGATTTTTCTGAAGATTATGGAAACACCTCGAATTTATTTTGCAAAAAGAGACCACCAGTTCCAGTTCTCCTCATGTGCCTCTCGAGGATAAATTCCTTAGGGAGACTGTGAAGGAGTTAACGTCCATTATGAGCCATGAGTGGTTGAAAGAGTGCGAGTTGTTCTCCGAAGCCATTCGGATTAGTTCACCTTCATCAACCATTCATTGTGACATACGAGGAACTTTGGTTGAGGTCCTTGATAGTCCCATTGTCAGGGCAAATATCATATCTGATTCCTTTGCGTTCGCACTTCTGGATGACGAACCTTTGACCCCGACCAACAAACCTTCAAAACTCCTTCTGGAGATCTTTTAGAAAGTTATGGGATTTTGCAAAACGTGACCGTAAGGCACGAAAATCTTGAGGCCATCCTATATTTTCATGTGTTCGAAGCCTTAGACTTTGACACTCTAATCGGGCATGCAATTAAAAAGCTTTTCTTGGATGCACCGACACTAGGAAACCTCGACATCAAACTCAGAAGAGAGGCATTTTACATTCCTATCTCTAGAGCTATCAACACCATAGCTGAACCCTCTTCCAAGTATGAACCTATCGAGGAATTAATTGAGGTTTCTCCTTTTGAGACCCCTGAATCCGTCCTTGAGAAAGAAGGCCATCTCTTTACTCAAGAAACAGACGATTCTGGAGAGACTATCGAGCTCCCCAAGCCTAAACCACCATCACAACCTTCGATAGAGCTTAAACCCTTACCATCTGGCATTCGATTCGCTTTTCTGCATGGAGATACGAAATCCCCTGTCATCATTAGTGACAAGATTTCTAAGGAAGAAACTTTAGAACTCATCTCCATTTTAGAAAAGCATCAATCTGTTCTAGGCTACTCACTACAAGACCTCTGTTGGCACCTTTTTTGGCAAAAGGCACGAACACGATCGATTCACCTAAAGATTTGTGGTGGTTCTTGGTATGGAGTCGCCAACCACTTCAATCTAGCAAAAAATAGACCAAAGTGGGTTTTGTAGATTAAACCGGCTAAGGGAACCGATTTAGATAGATTGATAAATACCCGTCTCGTGGGCAAACGAAAGGTTTTCGGGACAAACCTACAAAGAAACGTCGCACTCACAGCGGCGGCAGACGATTTACGGCGCAAACTGACAAAGATGGACTAAACTAGGACAATGTAGAAAATATGGCTAAAAAGTAAAGAAAACGATTCAAGTAGATTGTATTGTATGTTGTGTGATTCCGTGATTACAATTGAACCGACCTTGGCCCTTAAATAGGGGATGGTCTTGCCCTCCACAGACCCTTCTCCACGTCCAATTCGGGATAGACACGTTTGGAAACCCGAGACATACCGTATGGAGGAAGGAAACCCGAATACCGACGAAGTCGTCTAGGTTTTGGACTCTGCCGGTCAGACCGGCCACATGCCTCCGATCTGACCGGCCCCACTGCCTGGTCTGACCGGCCTATACACGGCGGTCAGACCAGCCTCTCCGAAAGAAACCGGCAGATTTCCAAATATTGGCAATCTTCCCTATTTTGATTCCTAGGTGCCAATTTTGGGTGTAAACACATGCCCCCTGCCTTTTATGATGAACATCGTGAATCTAAAAGCATGGAACATTTTTATAACTTGGGACGATAACTTAATTACCGGCCACAACACCCCCTAAGCATCTTGCCAAATACTCGGGAAGTATTTCTTCAGATATTTACCGTTGATAGCCCGCTGAAACCGTTCTCCTTGAAGCGTCTCCAATAAATACGCATTGCCCCAAACGATTCCGTATATCCAATAAGGTCCCTCCCAACTCGGTGACCACTTACCAAATTCTTTAGATCGGTAACCTAAAGGCAAAATAGTCTTGCATACTAGATCTCCTACTTGGAACATCTTTGCCTTCACCCTTTTGTTGTATGCTTTAGCCACTCTCTTCTTTTCTTTTTCTATTTCTTCCAAAGCCTTCAAACGTTTGTCAACCACTTCATCAAGATTATCACCCATCAAGAACTTGTAGTCTTCAGCTGACAAATCGTCTTGCTTTACATGTCGAAGAGAGCCAAGATTTACCTCAACTGGTAAAACGGCTTCTTGTCCATAAACGAGCTCAAAAGGGGTCACCTTTGTGGCACCATGCTTGGATATCTTGTGTGCCCACAAAGCTTCAGAAAGCACTTCATGCCACCTTTTCGGATGTTCCTCGATCTTCTTCTTGATCAGCTTCAACAATGTCTTATTACTAAACTCGGCTTGTCCATTAGCCTGAGCGTAGTAAGGAGACGAACTCAACAGTTTAATACCATAAGATTCGGTAACACTCTTCACTTTTTTAGACATAAAAGAAGCCCCTTGATCCGTAGTTAATGTTTGAGGAATGCCGAATCTATGTACAATATGCTTCAGAATAAAATCAATTACCTCCTTATGCGTCATATTCCTGAGCGGCACGGCTTCGGCCCACTTGGTGAAGTAATCCATCGCAACTAGCATGAACCGATGCCCCTTTGAAGACGGAGGATAAATCTGACCAACAAAATCTAAAGCCCACCCCCAGAACGGCCATGGTTTAATAATAGGATTCAACACCGAAGCCGGTGCCAATTGAACATTGCCGAACTGTTGACAAGCTTCACATCCCTTATAGTATCTGAAGCAATCATCAATCATTCTCGGCCAATAGAACCCCGCTCTCCTAAGCAGCCAGTTCATTTTGTGGGCCAATTGATGAGTCCCGCAAATTCCCTCGTGAACTTCACCCATAGCGACTTTAGATTGATCGATGTCTAAACATTTTAATAGCACACCATCTATATTTCGCGATATAGCTTTTCATCAAGCAAAGTATACTTATACGCTTGTCGCCGAATTTTCCGATCAACCCTAAGACTAGGATCCTTCAAATAGCTAATCAAAGGAATTCGCCAATCACCTACTGTTTCCAGGGCACATATGTTCGAATTTCCACTTAATTCGGCCTCTGTATCAAAAGAATTGTGCCCCCTAGCACCTTCTGTGAAGTCGGTCTGACTGGCCAAACAACTGCGGTCATACCGGTTACCATCCGCGGTCATACCAGCCATATAACGCCGACTGCACCGCTGCCATCCATGGTCGACCGGCGACAATGCGCGCCGACCACCTACGGTCCGCCTCTTTGCCAATTTCACCCAAAAATTATAATCAAGCACCGGTTGATCTAATATGAAAAATAAACCTCTTTTGATGCTATAACCAGATGCTTGTTGAGCTAAGTCATTTGCCCTAGAATTTTCATTCCTAGCAATATGCTTAATAGTAAAATCGTCGAAACTGGCAATAATATCTAAGCATTGATCTAAATACCTGTTCAGTGATCCGTCGAAGCATTTGTAGACCCCGACAACTTGTTGCACCACCAATTCTAAATCACCGAACGCTTCTACGTGTGTAGCTCCAACAATCTCCATTACTTGTAAACCGAATAACAAAGCATTGTATTCGGCTTGATTATTTGCAGCTCCAACGATCTCCATCGCTATATTCTCTAAGCAGCTCGATCATCTTAACTTTATAATCGGCTCTCATTTATTTATTTATGAAGGTCGGTCTTGGTACGCTCCCATCTCCTATGTCTATTTCTTCTAATGGGTCGGCTGATGTGAACCCTTGACCGAGCTTCTCTACCTCGTCAAAATCTTCTATAGTCTTTCCAATATCGTTCTTTGTTGACCGATATTCTTGAACTCTTTTTTGTAACCATTCCAAATTGGCTGTTTTATTAATCATAGAAAGTAATGTCACCCAGCCATGCTAAACTAGCCGGCTTTACAGAAATGGGTACAAAGCCATCTTTGGAAACACTAACAAAATCAAAACTAGAAACATCTAGCCCTGACAAGCACTGCATATCCCCATGTTTCCCACAGAAACATCGGCCATGGCAACCTCAGCCGATGTATCCGCCTGAACTACTTCAACCTCATCACCATCCCACTGTACTAGGCACTGATGTAAAGTAGAGGGAACGCAGCAGTTGGCATGAATCCAACACCGCCCCAAGATGACACTATAGTTACCTTGTACATCGACAATGAAGAAGGCGGTAGGCAATGTCTTGTTCCCCACCGTAAGCTCCACGGACAGGATTCCTTTCGCCTCTGTTGACTCGTTGTTGAAGCCGTTGAGAAGCATGTTGGTCTTCTTCAGTTCCGCTTCTTCGCGACCCAACTTCTTGAAGGGAGAGTAAGGCATCAGGTTCACCGGCGCGCCTCCATCCACTAACATCCTCGAAACCGGCTTCCCATCAATGTGGCCCTTCAAATAGAGAGGCCTCATGTGACGGTTAGACTCGTCGGGCTTCTCAAAGACCGCGTCCCTTGGACCTAGCGACATTTGAGCGACCTCGGCCTCGTCCATGGTGCAAAACTCCAAGGGCAACATGCAAACCATGTTGATATCCATGTTTTCGCTGGACGATGCCTCCACAGCCGGTTGTTCATCCTTTTGAACAACTACCGGCTTCTCAATATTTGATGACTTACGCATCCACTCCTTCGCAGGTGGTGGTCGCAACTCATTGAACTCCCTGTCTCTCCTCTCTTCGGCTTCCTTCTCTTTTAATTCAGAAGCACGAAGACGCTGCAGCCTCCTCTTCTGGGTAGCCGTTAAATCCTCAGGCATCCACCTAGGATTCGGCTCTATTCCAGGAGGCAAATAATGTCCCCCGTTACCTTTGCTCGAAGAGGGAACTGCCCTGGTATCCTCCTTACAACGGGCGGTCAAACCGGCCCGGTGGCTGGTTAGACCGATACCGTGAACCGCGGTCGGACTGACGGCCAGCCCGCCGACCGAGCGAGTATCGACTCGGCTGAGTTCACGGCGGTCGACCGCCTACACCTACGGTCGACGCCGAAGGCTCGGCCTCGACCGGCTACCGAGCCGCCGCCGACCGCCGAGCGTCGGCCCGACTGCTCTCCCGTGCGGCATCCTTCGCGGCTTCGGTTCAGGGGCCAAATATCAACTTAGCCTCCTTGCCAGATGGTACCGACACATCATACGATCCTATCTTGATAGTGATAGCCTCCGAAGCCCTCTCCTCAGGCTTGGCGCGCTTGTACGCCCTTTTCTCGCCATCAAACCGGTCCTTTGTGGGGAACCAGCTTCCACTAGAAGTAGACGCATGCCCTCGCGGCGATCTCCTCTCCCTTCTCCATCCTTGGCAACCTTGCATCGGAGGCATGTTGTACATAGGCGGGGGTGCCCCCAAGGCATAAAGTAAGGGAACAGATAACCTGGAGGTGGCATCGGGCATGGTCCCCATGGCATGACTTGAGGGCAATGGGGAAACGGTGGCTCCAAAACCCTTGACAAAGGACCAAATCGCTCCTTAGGGGGCAACCTTGGTCTCTTTCCCTTGGCACGCTCCTTCTCTGCACTCCTCTTCTTGTACTTGTCAGAGAGCATGTCAAAGGTCACCTTAGGCTTATGGGGCTTCCTCGATGTGGATGCCTTGGCCTTGTTCTCTTTCCACGTCCCAACCTCTGGGCTCTTTGGCACAAGCATCTTGCGCCTAGGCTGCCCAATGATGACTTCCATCCCCTTAGCCGATTCAGCTTGCTCCGGCCGAATCAACATCTTCTTGCCATCAAGGTCGATGGTATTCACAGGGAAAGGATTGCTGTCAAGCTTCATCTTCGGGCCCTCATTAAATTTCAATCGTCCTTCCTCTATGGCCGATTGAACCTGTCGACGAAAAACATTACACTCATTAGTAGAATGAGAATAAGAGTCATGCCATTTACAATAAGAATGGCGCTTCAATTCTTCTAATGAAGGTATAATGTGGCCTTTAGGTAACTTGATTTGTTTCTCCTACAAGAGATAGTCAAAAATCCTATCATACTTGGCCACATCAAAACTGTATTTAATCTCACTTTTCCGATCCTTACGAGGAGTCGGCGTCAAGCTAGAACAAACAAAGGGTTTGTTCTTGTTTGTCCAAGACCACTCAGCGACATACATGTCATGATCGCCCTCATCAAAATCAGAATCACTATTAGGACAGTCAATCATGCTAACATGAGGTTTCTTATCACTGGGCCTAACAAACTTCTTAGCATCTCTGACTCGGCTTTCCTGAGCTAGAGCCTTCTGCATCACTTGGCTAACATCCAGAAATTGTTGGCCAACTAACCTCTCTTTAATTGGAGCAAGCAACCCATTGGAAGCAAGGTCGGCCAAGTCTCTCTCAGTTATGCTCAAGCTAAATCATCGGTTTCTAGCATCTCTAAACCTCTTAATGTAATCTACAACAGATTCATTATACTTTTGCCTAACCGATGTCAGATCACAAAGTCTAAGCTCAGTCTCACCAGTGTAAAAATAATCATGACCGGCTATATAAGGCACGGTCTAACCGGCCATATAGCCGCCGGTCAGACCGGTGTAGTATGGGTGTGGGCCGGCCTGACGGTCGGTCGACCGATGTATGGCGAGCCGACGTACCGACCGCTGGCCGGTCGACCGACGTAGTCGAGCCTGGCCGACCGCCATGGGGCCGGCCACCGCCATATCGTGCTCTGGCAGACCGCCGCCGGCCGGCCGAATGAGATAGGTGGGCCGGCCGACCGGCCGTAGGGCCGGTCGACCGGCTGCAGGCGGCAGTAACCGCGCCGGGCCTTGGGCACCGTCCCGCTCGGTTTTGCTAAATATGTGGTTCACAGGGGGCTGGCTCCCACTTGCAACCGAGGTAGGCGGCGAATCGGTCACAGGAAGACCGGATTTGCCGCTCATGTGCGCCTTAAACATCCTATTGAAACAAGCCTCCATAGCGGATTCAAACTTATTGTTTACGGCGGAGGTAACAGACTCATCCACCGTGCTAGCAACAAGTTTTTGAATAGGAATAGAGATGTTATCAGCGCTTACCGCACCGCGAGTTACCTTGAGTGGGCTCCTGGGCTTGATGATGACGCCTTGTCGCGTTTTGGTGCAAGATTGATCTAGCACCTCTTGCGTGATCGCCTGAATACGCTCCTCCATGATTTGGCGAGCCTCCCCATCCAAGTCGTCCAATGATATGTGGACAACGTTGGATGGCTCCACGTCTTGCACCACTTGCTTGGACATGGCGGCGTCGAATCCGAGTTGGCGTCGTGTCTTTCCCAGTGGAGTCGCCAAAAATTGTGTTGGCACCTTTTTTGGCAAAAGGCATGAATACGATCGATTCACCTAAAGATGTGCAGTGGTTCTTGGTATGGAGTCTCCAACCACTTCAATCTAGCAAAAAACTAGAACAAAGTGGGTTTTGTAGATTAAACCGGCTAGCGGAACCGATTTAGATAGATAGATCGATAAATACCCGTCTCGTGGGCAAACGAAAGGTTTTTGAGACAAACCTGGAAGGTTTTCGGGACAAACCTACAAAGAAATGTCGCACTCCCGCAGAGGCGACATACGGTTTACGGCGCAAACTGACAAAGATGGACTAAACTAGGGCAAAGTAGAAAATATGGCTAAAAAGTAAAGAAAACGATTCAAGTAGATTGTATTGTATGTTGTGTGATTCCGTGATTACAATTGAACCGGCCTTGGCCCTTAAATAGGGGTTGGTCTTGCCCTCCACAGGCCCTTCTCCACGTCCAATTAAGGATAGGCATGTTTGGAAACCCGAGACATACTATATGGAGGAAGGAAACCGGAATACCGACGAAGTCGTCTAGGTTTCGGACTCTGCCGGTCAGACTGGTCACATGCCTCCGGTCTGACCGGCTCCACTGCCCGATCTGACCAGCCTATACACGGCGGTCAGACCGACCTCTCCGAAAGAAACCGACGGATTTCCAAATATTGGCAATCTTTCCTATTTTGATTCCTAGGTGCCAATTTTAGGTGTAAACAACCTCAAAGGGATAAGTCCTGCTCTCTGCACCCATCACATCCCTACAAACCCAACTCTTACACAATGTAGGGAACCTCGGCGAAGGTTAAATAATGCGATGAGAGAAGTAGTAAATAATTTATCCTGTTTCCTATTTGAGTGGATTAGCCCGTTCAAGTAGTGCCCAAGAAGGGCGGTGTGACGGTTGTTGCCAATGACAAAAATGAACTAATTCCGCAACGAACCGTCACAGGATGGAGAATGTGTATAGACTACCGGAATCTCAACAAGACAACCAAGAAGGATCACTTTTCGCTTCCTTTCATCAATGAGATGTTAGAGCGGCTTGCAACCATCCCTTCTTCGGTTTCCTTGATGAGTATTATGGCTATCACCAAATTCCCATCCATCCCGACGACCAAAGTAAGACCACTTTCACATGCCCCTATGGAACGTGTGGCTATCGTAGGATGTCCTTCGGGTTATGTAATGCACCCGCATCATTCCAAACATGCATGATGTCTATCTTCTCAGACATGATTGAACAAATCATGGAAGTTTTCATGGATGATTTCAACGTCTATGGATAAACCTTTGATCATTCTCTTGTGAATTTAGACATGGTATTACAAAGGTGCAAAGAAAAGGACCTGGTGCTTAACTGGGAAAAGTGCCATTTCATGGTCTGAGAGGGAATAGTTCTTGGACATCTTGTGTCCAAGAGAGGAATAGAGGTGGACAAAGGGAAAAATAGAAGTCATAGAAAAACTTCCACGTCCAGTCAAAGGGAATCCGTAGCTTTCTAGGTCATGCGGGGTTCTATCAACGATTCATTAAGGTTTTTTCTCAAATCGCTAGACCTCTCACTAACCTTGTAGCTAAGGATATCACATTTGACTTTGATGATGAGTGCTTGCATGCCTTTGATATTCTTAAAAAAACACTCATCTCTGCTCCTATAATTCAACCACCCTACTGGTCGCTACCCTTTGAAATTATGTGTGATGCTAGCGACTTTGCTGTAGGAGTAGTCCTTGGTCAAACCAAGGACAAGAAACAGAATGTCATAGCCTATGCTAGCAAAACACTAACCGGAGCTCAACTTAACTATGCTACCACTGAAAAAGAGCTCGTAGCTGTTGTTTTTGCTATCGATAAGTTTAGAACTTACTTAGTAGGAGTCAAGGTAATAATCTACACTGATCATGCTGCTTTAAAATAACTGCTCACTAAGAAAGATGCTAAACCTAGGCTATTAAGGTGGATTATTCTACTCCAAGAGTTTGACATTGGAATAAAAGATAAAAAGGAAGTAAAAAATTCTGTAACAGACTACTGTCTCGTGTGCATTACCTATAGGAACTACCAATCAATGATTGCCTACAAGACAAGCATGAAAGTTTCTTTCTTGAATATAAGGAACCTTGCTTTCTTAAGGTATCTCTAAAACCTGTCATATTTTGTGCCACGAGCACATACAACCACCTTAAGGTCCTCTTTGAAAAAATATTTAGAAGGTTGGTTGTAGATACCTTTGTTTATCATAAACATTGCAAATTTCGTGGTTGCACCTAGGGCACTAACCTTGCAGCTACAATTTCAATGATAAATCAGGTGAAGCTGGGGACTACATCGCCAATTATGGCTGCAACATAAAGATTCCCCATGGTCGAGCTTTTTGACCATAAACAAAGCACTGTCGGGAGGTAGCTCAGATTTTCAATTCCCTTTATCAATAAAAAGCAAGAACATGTTTTTATGATAAGTTTGTCCTTCGGTATTTTTGGTCACCGGCCATTTTAGGTTAAGATTAAAAGCAATGATGGTCATGCAACGCCTGAGAACATGGAGCTACATCAACTGTTGCACTGTGGTGTTTTTGATAGAACAAGTTCTGAAGGAGGATTGAACACCACACACTTGATTATTGGTGTCCCGTGACACAAAAATCCAAGTATGGGGGAGGTTGGTGCGTATCTCATAACAAATTTCATTCATGCCAAAATTCCTTGGTTTAGAGATGATGTTAGTTCTTGTATCTTGTCTTGCTAAAGAAAAATAGAAAAGGTAAGTTCAAGGCAAGTTTTCTTCCATTCAAATTGATAAAGATTAAAAAAAGTTCTTCGCTTTGTCACACCGTAGAACTGCAATTTGTTTCCACTTGTGTTTTTGTTTTGACTAAAGTCGATAGGTACAAGAACAAGTGTGGGGGTGTCCCTCGGATTATTGAAGCAAAATCTCTCAAGAAACACCTACCATAGTATTGCACAATTCTGCACGAGCCAATACAAGAAAAAGAAACACGAGAACCAGAGCTGGCTCAACTCGTCTTCAAATTTTCCCGATGCGAAGGTTTGCATTTCCTAACTCTCTCCATTGCTCTGTTTCATAATTTTAAAATCTTATAGAACTATGATTATGATCTTAATATGATAATCCATGCATGGAAACATGATTTATTTTGGTTGGCTCACATACATTTTATTCCTATGACCTTCACTTGTTGTCTGTGAAATCATATATTTACAGAAATCATGTTATCCAAGTAATTGACGAATGAGATATAGTTTGGTAATGAGTAACCTTGTTCTTTACTGTATAAAGTGCTTGGGTATTTTATTTTGAAAATTCAAGAACCATAGCTTTACGAACTCCTCAATGATGTTCTATTCCCACCAGAGCAATATGTCGATTTTCATGATAAACACTTATACATATACATAAACTCTTGTGCATAGCCACCAAATAAAATTGCTCTCCCTCTACATTAGAGGTTTAGCCAAAAAGAAAATATCTCATTCACCACTATTTGCAAATTTCTACTCCAAAAATCTGCATCCACCACCAGCTCTCCACCAAATAAAGACTCCAAATAATTATGATTCTCCCTCCTTCTATCCATGCCAAATGAGACACGAGCTAAAAAAATATTTGAAAAGAGATGGTAGAAAACCATAATGCTCACAAGAGAAGAAATAAAATATTCTTGACCATGATGAAAAAAAAAGAAAGTATTCTTAACCATGTTCTCTTAATAAAAGGTAGGGAGGAGAATCATACAAAAAGGAGTCACCCACATATGCTTTTTTTTCCATCTTTCCACTGATATATCCCCTTCCACATCTATGCACAAGCTTGATCATGATTGCATGACTAGTATTCTTCTTAGATCTACCTTTTGACTTTACAAGATATTTGATGCAAGTATGCCTCATGATTTTCCCTACCTTGAGCCCCACATAAGCCTTATTAGAAGTAGGAGAAATGAGGCGAAACAATGCCTTGGTGACGAATCAAACACATAGAGTGACATGAGACAATCATCTAAGGAGTAAAGCTATGTTTTTCCATTTTGAAAACCTATTGAAAATCCCAAGTCACTTAAGCAGAAGGAATGAAGGTAACCTAAAACCTAGACTGTTCCATTTTTCATAACCTGGGAAAAAATGATAGACACATTCAGATTAACAGATGCAGGTATGTTTTGGAATAACTTATATCTTAGCATTATACCAAAAGAAGTCATGATCCACCTTAGTCCTCAACCTTTACTCGAGGATGAGCAAAGGACTAAGTGTGGGAGAGCTTGTTGACGGTCCATAACTGCTAAAATCCGACTATCAATTCTTGCATAAAATGAATAAAGGATGAACATCAACATAGCGGTAGGATTATTTACTAATATTTTTCACAAGTGTTGGTGAATATTTGTACGCAGGTGAATAACACATCGAAATGAAGTGAAAGCACGCTTTCGTGGCGAAGAAACACAACTCCGACCAATCGACGTTCGCCACGTCAGCATCCCACAGATTGAGGGGCCGACAAGTTAGCTTAAAATGACTTAAAGTGAGACCAAACCACCCTCAACCACCTTAGGGGTCCAGATTGAAGTTACTGGTGAAAGGGGGTGAAGAGAGGCGGTGGCCCTGGTTCGGCCAAACCGACCCTTGCCCCCCTCATCTCCACCTTCCACGTGGCAAATCCTCAGCCATCCACAATGATGATTATGTGAGTTTGACGGTTATAAACCAACTTAACAACCACCATTGAAAGGCTATAAGAAGGGAGAGCTTCACTTCATTCAACACACAACACAGGAAGATCAAAGCTCCATTCTAAAGGCGTAGCTCTAGTTCTCTAGTGCTTACAAAATAGGGAAGAGAGTGAGGGGTAGTCCGGAGGAGTGTCGAGTATCTCGGCGCCAACCTCCGATCTTGTTCCTCAACAGATGCTTATTCAAATCAAGTAAGTGTTCATGATTTACTATGGTTGCTTTACTTTACTTAGAATAATTACTTTTCTGCATTGACTTACGGGGATCATCGTCCATTCTTTGGTGCTCTAGTCTAAGACCCCTGATGTAGATGGGTGTTCTTGGCCAAGATTAGAGTAGTATTGATTTGCATAGATGTGGTGTCTAGGATAAAGGTACCTTTGTTTGCAACGTACTCCACGGGTTGTAGAGGTAGGTGGTAGGTGGTGACAACCCTATCGATCCTTTATAATCCTCCATGTTCGGGTATATCGTAGAGCTTGTAGGCCGGAGTCACTCGGCAGACCGAGTGTAAGCCGACGCCCGAAGTAAGTAATTAGAGTAAGGCAATTACCATCTATCTAGAGTCTCAACCATAAAAATTCTCTCTATACCCTCGCCTACATATTCTTGGTGTCCTTGGATGAACATGACCCTTAGATAATTCACACACGTTCCCTGTGAAATTCAATACCTTCGAATACTCCTAGGTGAAGTGCTACAATGATATTTCGTGCGCTTGCAGATTTATGTATGACCATAAGAAATACCAACAAGCATTTCTGGCGTCGTTGCCGGGGAACGATTGATGTTTTATCTTAGACCCTAGCTCGTATCCTTTTAGTTTTTTCTTTTTAAATTATGGAGCAATCTATCCATAGCCTATCCGCTCCGAAGGGCGAGTTCTATGAGCCACCATCATGTTCTAAACCAATTCTTTCAACTTGCTATGAACTCTGGAGGAGTGTTGGGTACCTCAGCATCAACCTCCAATCTTTTACCTCAACGGATGCTTATTTAAATCAAGTAAGTGTTCATGATTTACTATGGTTGCTTTACTTTACTTAGAATAATTACTTTATTGCATTTACTTACGGGATCATCGTCCATTCTTTGGTGCTCTAGTCTAAGACCCCTGATGAAGATGGGTGTTGTTGGCCAAGATAGAGTAGTATTCATTTGCATAGACATGGTGTCTAGGCTAAAGTTACCCTTGTTTGCTGTGTACTCCATGGGTTGTAGAGGTAGGCAGTAGGTGGTGACAGCCATATCCATCCTTTGTAATCCTCCATGTTCGGGTACATCGTAGAGCTTGTAGGCCGGAGTCAGTCGGCAGACCGAGTGAAAGCCGGCGCCTAAAGTAAGTAATTAGAGTAAGGCAATTACCATCTATCTAGAGCCTCAACCATAGAAATCCTCTCTAAATTCTCCGGTTTTCAGGGTGTTACAATCATCGTCCATTCTTTGGTGCTCTAGTCTAAGACCCCTGATGTAGATGGGTGTTCTTGGCCAAGATTAGAGTAATATTCATTTGCATAGATGTGGTGTCTAGGCTAAAGTTACCTTTGTTTGCTGCGTACTCCACGGGTAGTAGAGGTAGGCGGTAGGTGGTGATAGCCCTATCCGTCCTTTGTAATCCTCTATGTTCGGGTACATCATAGAGCTTGTAGGCCGGAGTCACTCGGCAGACCGAGTGTAAGCCGGCGCCCGAAGTAAGTAATTAGAGTAAGGTAATTACCATCTATCTAGAGCCTCAACAATAGAAATCCTCTATACCCTCACCTGCATATTCTTGGTGTCCTTGGATGAACCTAACCCTTAGAAAATCCACACACGTTCCTCGTGAAATTCGATACCTTGGAATACTCCCCGGTGAAGTGCTACAACGATATTCCATGCACTTGCGGATTTATCTATGACCGTAAGAAATACCAAAAGGTACCTCGGAAAAGAGTTGTTACAAGACCCTTCGCATAACACTCCCAAGAGAATTGTTACCCGTCAAGTCCCTAGTAGAGGTGGCCAAACCTCCAGGCTAGTTCCCTTGGCTCGCAATCAGGTCTTATTAACATTGCCAGAACAATGTTGATTTATTGGCACTACCAACTATCAACTACATACTGTTGATGGTCGTTAAGTAACGATTTCGGCCGTCACAGACCTCGGAAATAAAAGGGAATTAGCGTCCGCTACCGGTATTTAGGAGTAGAATTAATAAAGTTCCACATGTCCTTGGACTTTAGTTACTTGCAGAAATATATATCACATAATTGAAGCAAAGTCGAGCTCACGCGAGGAAACACAAATCAAACCTATCGGCGATCGCCACGTCGAATTCTTGCGGATCGGAGGGCCCACAAGTCAGGTGAAACCAACTTAGAATGGGACCAAACTACCGGGAACCGCCTTAAGGGCCCACATGTCAGAGATGGGAGAAGATTGGGGTTGGTTGGGCTTGACCAGGGTTCGGCCGAACCCTGGTTCGACCAAACTAGGTCGGTGCCCAACCGACTTCCCCCTTGACGTGTCACTTCCTCATTGGGTGGCAATGGCAGTTAAGTGGGTATGACGGTTGGTAACCACCATCACAACCGTCATTGGGAGGCTATATAAGGAGAAGCTCACTTCACTTCAACACACACCACAAGAAGAAGATCCTACAAGTTCTATCTTAGTCATATAGGCTAGTGGAGTTATGAAGTAGTTTAGAGTTCTTTTCGGGTCCCGAGTCGCCTTCAGAATTTGGGTATGTCTTTAGTACTCTTCTTCCTTTGTATGACTTGGAGCTTAATAAAGATTATACCTTCTAGTCCATATTAGTGCGGTACTTCTTATGCTTTAGTAGATAAGAGTTCCATTATTAGATTAATTCATAGTCTTGTTGTGTTTAGACGAGTAACTCTATTGCCACGGACACAGTCCAACGAGCAATTAGGATGTAGGTTTGCTTCTATCTTATCCCCGAGAGGTAGAAGTATTTATGGTAATGTAAGCATGAGGCTTAGATTAATTCATAGACATTGGTTATGACCACTTCCCACGGGTGAGAGGTAAGCGGCAGGTGGTGACAACCCTGTCTGTCCTTTGTATTCCTCCACGTTTGGATTTGGTGTAGGGAAAATGGTAAGAGATCGCTTCGTGGCGGCAGTACCCCCGTAGTCCTGGGAACATATAACTAGGTTTAGGCATGACTAGAATAATTAATTAAACTATGTACTCTGACCAGAAGAACTATAGGAATCTGACTCTAAATACTACTCTCCACTTAGCACTAGTGTATTAATTATTTAACACTCTTCTGTGTGTGTCACACTACCTTATACATATGATTACCTTACACCTGTCTGGACTTACGTATCTCATCTATAGCTTATGAATATACATGGCATCTTAATATTCTTTTCAAGACCATAGTCTTCCTTTGGGATAAAATAAATAACGATACCCTTGGAATACTTTCACACCCTGAGGTGTTTCCCCTTTTGAAATCCTAAAAGAAAAATCGCAAAGAAAATAATTAGAAATTAACCTGGAGCAAATAAATAATTTTAAAAGCAAAAATATAAATGGAAATGGCATGGTAGTATTTTTCCTAAATTCTACATGTCAAAATACACTAACAGGATTTTAGTGGAATTTTCAGAGCACTAGAAATAATTTTTAACCAATTAAAATCAAAATAAAAAATAATAAATCCCGGGAAAATGTTTTCCTCTCTCCTCCCGTACTTTTCCGCCCATTCGGCCTTGGGCCGCCGGACCGAGCCGCCGCCCGGTCCTTCCGCGCCGCGCCGCCAGCCTCCTTCTCGCGGGACGGCCGAACGCCACGGCCCGTTTGCCCTCGCACCCGCTAAAATAAGTCCGCTTCACCTCCCCCTTCTCCCGAGGACACTGACAGGTGGGGCCCCCCTGTCAGGACCGTCGCCAACCTCCGGCCACTCCGCCGCCATTTGCGCCGCCCCTCCCCACGTGGATCTTGGCCGCCTGCCTCTCCCGCATTCCCTTAAGGCCCCGCCCTAACTCCCCCATCCCTCCCGCCGCCCTTAATCACCCCGGTCGCCGCTCCCGCACCCTTTAATGATCGAAATTGATCGCCGGTCATCAATTTCCCAAATCCCTCTCCCCTTTACTCCGGCGAGAGATTCCTCCTTATCCCGGCCGCCACCGACCTCCCCATCCCCTTTAAAAGCCGGCCACCATGCTCCCCGAGCTCCCCACGCCCTCACTTGAGCTCCCCACTCTCCCTCTCGCTCTCGCACGCCCTCACTCGAGCTCCCCACGCCCTCACTCGAGCACCCCGAGCTTCGCCGCTCTTCGCCGCCTTCGCCCGCGATTCCCCACCATCCCGAGCCATCCCAGACCTCGTCGCCGCCTCCATCTCCATCCCCGGCGCCCGAGCTTCCCCGGCCGCTCCTCTCCGTCGCCACCCGCCACCTCCTGAGCCGCCCGCGTCATCGTCTTCCTCGACTCTGGCGACCCGCGGTGAGCCACCTCACCTTTTCCCCTCTTGGTCCGAGCACGCGCCGTCGCTTCCGGTGCACGTGGCTCCGCCCGCGCGTAAGCCGTGGCATCCCGCCGCCCGCGCGCGCCGGATGGCATCGCCGGTCTCCGCCGCCGTGCGCCATCGCCGGCCGACCACACCGCCGTGCCCCCTCCCCGCCATCCGATCTGCCTCGGCAGATCAGGGCCGTCCGCCCCGCCTGCCCACGTGGCATGCCACGTGGCCGCCGCGTTTGCGCCACGTGTGCACCACGTGTTGCACCACCCTCTCGGCCCGTGGACTCGGTCCACCGTGGACCAGCGCTCCCGCGGCCGAGGACGCCATTGCTGATGTCAGCCCTAGCGTTGACGCAATTCCGAGATTTATTGTGCAATAAAATATTAAGGATTTTTCCTGTTTTAGTAAAAACACAATTAATCTTCTAAAATTCATATCTTTTTAATTCGAGCTCCGTTTAAGCCCATTCAAATTTCATTAATTTCATAAAAATGCCAAGAATCCATTAAAAATGGTTTTGTTACCTGTTTCAGTAGATTTTTAGTCTGTTTGTTAAAGTGCCTTGTTTGTCGTGTAGATCCGGGTAGTTCCTTTGATCCTGTGTACTTCGAAGTCGTCGCGGAGTTTCCTCAGCTCGAAGAGCAAGGCAAGTCATGCTACATTTTGATCATATTGATCCTCTTTTTGCTAAAATACCCTGTTTATTCTACTAAACTGCATTTATTTTTGAAATGTCATCTTATGGGGAATATTACACGTTATGGTTAGTATTACGCCCTAGGCTTGCCACCCTAACCCCTTTGATAAACTTGGGAACCAACTTGACTAGCTTATAGGCCTAGGTTATGCTTAGACCTCCTTAGACTCACTAGCACACTAAATGGGACATTTCATCTAGGCGACATTATTTTGGACACATGAAATGAAAGATATAATCCGAGGACTTTGTGGACCGGACTAATGACTAAAAAAGGGCAAATGGTGGGCTGTGGGCACTGTGGTTTTCATAGTGGTGCCCATGGCATTTAAGGACCGGTTCACGGGAAACCTCGGAAGAATGACTGTACAAACCACAAGCCAGAATGGGCAACGGTGGGTCCTATAGTGTAGCCTTTCCTAGCCGACGAACCCTGGCAAGGGTGAGCATGATGAAGTTGCAGTCGGCCGGGGGCTTACCGGTTGCTGGGCTGTGGGATTCACCATGGCACTCGGGGGGGCTGCCCACGGCCCAGGAACGGGAGCGGGGGCGAAACCTTGGTGTGGTTCGCTTGGTTAGCGAGGGGTTATACGAAAGGTCCTATCACAGTCCCTTTCCGGGGTACCGTGGCGGTATTCCAGCGCACGGGAGAGCATGTTTGGGGCTGTGTCTTGTGGGTACAGATGTACACCTCTGATCAGAGTTAAAACTATTCGAATAGCCGTGCCCGCGGTTATGGGCGATCAACCGATTTCACCGTGATTAGTCCCAACTGCTGAAAACTGATTAATGGACCATGGCTAGTATAATTGGATGGGTTGGGCCTATCGCAACGTGAGGATAACGTTGGGCAGTGTTGGATTTAATATGAATTAATTTAATTTACCACTCGTTGATGTGAATTTTCTACATGCACTGGCCTGAAAGATCTGCTTAACTCGAGTGCTGGTCCGAAATTGGTCGCTTCTGGTGATCGAGCGAGCGTGCCAGTTGGTTTGATCCTGTAACCAACAAGAAAACAAAGAGTAGGCATTTGGTTAAGGTTAGACTTACTCGATCGGCTATAGATATTAATAAATATACAATTGCTATCCCAAAGCACATTTAGATTAAGTGATTGGGATAGATTGCTGACAGTATAAACCACTTAGATCCAAAAGTACGTTAGGAACACAATTATATATATTGATAACCTAGCCGATGTCACAGATCTAAAGTAAATCAGCTAGTACTCCGATATATTTTATAGAAAGATATTAATCTAAATTAAATGCATTAAACCAAGATCAATCGGTTGTTAGTGTAAGCTAACAGATTGATTCCGAGCTTAATACATTTAAGTAGATTGAGATTTAATATAAAAGGCAATTATAACACATCTAATAGTAATAATACATAAAGATGATCAGAATAGGTAAGACCGGCTGAAACCCCGGTTCTATTTCTAATAACAAACATTGAACCAGATAAATCTACATAGTTCTAAAAGCAACTTAATAGGTCGATTAGATGCAGCATTAAGTACCTAAAGAATTATGAGATCTATGTAGGCTAATGAGAACTTTTCGAGATGGTAGATACGCCATATAACCTAAATCAACCTCTGGATCTAGCTCTGTTGGCTGCTATCTTCAAAGAGATATTAGCCGATCGCGAGATAGATCTAGACATTGATCTAGATTATATGTCGTATATGATAAATTAAGCAGTTTGCAACATCAGAATCAGAGTATCATACGATGGAAGCACTGGCCCCGATACCACAAGCCGCTTGTAACAAGAAATTACCTTTCCTAGAGATCGAAGTCGATACAGCCCAAGAACAAAGCAAGAACTCGTTAACAAAAACGTAAAACAAAAAGGGTTCGCGATGCGCCGAGATTGTATTGATGTGTGTTGATATGTTTTACAAGGGCTCGGGTCATATTTATACCCGAATATACAATGAATCCGTGACGGACAGGATTCCTACTACAGATTAAATGTCTAAACAAACTGATATTATCACAAAAGGAAACTATACAAGATATCCTAACTTAAAAGATACAATTTCTGTTGCAGGACCTTATCCGTAGATGGCAATATCTTTAACGCACTTCGGAAACCAAATCCAGTACTTATCTCTTAAGCTTTCCTTCTGGGACCGGCCTTTCCTTCCGTCTTCAATCGGAGTCGGCTATCGGCTGTCCAAGTCCAATTCGGACTTAGCCGACTGACTACGTAGCCGATTCGGACTTAGCCGATACAGCCTCTGCTTTCTCAGATTGCGCATTCTTCTTGATTACACTCCAATCCCTGCTTCAACACTGCCTCAAACTCGGGGATTTAGTTACCAAATTTGGTCGTTAACACCACTTTTTTGTTTCGTGTTCAAATCTCTTTTTGTTGTTTGCAAAAACCCTAGCGTTTGTGCTAAAGGCAAGCCCGAGCCAAATCCTTGTCTTCCCCTTGCATTCGTACCTTCTTTATTCCGATATGACTTGCTGAGTACGTGGAAGTACTCATCCTTGCCTCATCACCAGAACCTGAGCAATAAGCTGAAGAAGAAGAAGAAGTTGAGTAGGCTTTGTCCTGCACTCTGGAAGATGCCTGTGGAGTGGTTGAAGCCACACTGCGAGCGACAAGTTTAGGCTTAGACCCTTTTCTTTTTTTCGCTGCTCTTTTGTAATCATTTTGTAATGTGTCTAAGACGTGGAACTGTAATATCAACCATTGTCGTATGTGTACCCTGGCTGGTCCTGGAGAGGGATTTTAATACACATATAGCTTCATAATTTCTGGTTTGAATTTCTGGGCATGACAAGTTGGTATCAGAGCCAATTCCAGACCATAGGAAAAGCCAAATGGAAAAAAAACCTAGGAGCCCTCTAATTTTTTTCCATATGCATAAGCCCTTGCATTTGGAGTTGTTTCAGGAAAATGGGTCTCTATTTCCTCTGGTTTGGGGAGTATCTTGAGCGTTTTTCAAAATAGGAAATTTCGAAAACCAGGTCAGTCTAAGTGATAGGATTTTGAAACTAATTTTGAAAAAAACCATTTGCAATCTTATTCGACCGTCAGTCAGGATTTTTCTAAGGAAGCAAAGTACTAAGTTAAGATAGGAGGGAATGGTCGCTGATTTTATACTTATTATAACTAAGCATCTATTTTAAGCATTAGCTCAACATCTACGGGATGTCATTAGAAGTTTTACTTAGCCTCATGAAAATGTTTCTTAAAGCCTTTCTTTACTCGTTTACTTCACTTGAGTCCTTTACCGTTTATCTAACTTGGGTTTGAGCATGCATTGATCCCCTACCTTGTCTTCCCTAGATGGCAGGCCATCCCGTCACCCACCACGGTCAGCGTCTGAAGGGTTTCGTTGCTGAGCTGGCAAGGATGGCTTTCGCAGTATGCTATCCTGGTGCACCCGAGTACACCGGCGTGTCACCTTTCGACAACGAGTTGCCCAATCAGGTCCGATTGGAGGTACACGGTTTTGTTAGCACCAACATCCCAAACATGGTGGTCACTGCTTCAGGAGGAATGGATGAGCATGCATGCTAAGAGGCTGCTTACCTGATGCTGGCCCGGATGAGGGAGATGCACGACTACCATCTCCGCCACCTTCCCCAGCTCCAGCACCAGTGCCGATTCATACTCCTGTAGGGTTACGCGGAAGCTACGCTAGCCGAAAACAAAAAATTTCTACCGCGCAAACCAGGAACACTTGCAAGTAAGGGCCGATAGATCGTTACCGATTGGAGTAGAGTGCAATGGAATAGCCAATCGTGGCAATCCGATCCGGAACAGTGTAGCCGATTCCCGAGACACCGATTCGCCAATCAGCCCGATTCGAGTCGTCCCGCCGCGTTCTCACGCCTCGCTCCGATGCGCCCGACCGCAGCCGATTTCACCACGGCCGATCAAGAGCGCGCAACGTAGCCGCCTCTTACCGAGTATCCACACGTCCGGGGACAGAACGCCGTACACCCGTGTGCTAGCACGCAATGCAAGGCTAGGGTTTGGCTCGAAAGTGGGGAGGGTTTCCGTGGAGATTGATCTCGGCGACTTCTGTTGCACGCGATGCAATTGACATGTCACGCTCTCCACCCCCCCTCCTTTATATAGAGTTGGCCGACGGGACTAGTGGCCGATTAGGACTCTATTTTGATTCGGATCTCATCCGTATCTCATAGAGTTGGCCGCCCCACACGTCGTAAGCCCATAGGACTCTATCCGATCGGATCCCTATCCGATCGAGCCGTATCCGAGTCCAACTCGAATATCTATTCTATCCCCTTAAGCGTGCGACCACGTAGGTTCGGGTATACTCGGTTTCGGCTATAGTCTAACTTAGCCGATCGTCGGCTCGAGTCTAACTCACCGACCATGTCAATAGTGGCGCCTAGCAGCACATATTGACACCATAGTATACAAGAATAATATCGGCTCGAACCCGTAATGTGTACACAAATCCCTTTGCCTCACGATACCGCTTAAGCTATAGGCAAGATGTGTGCCATCCCTTCAATAGCTTAACCATTCACTCGAACCGTATTGGATTATCCGTCCGTTGATTGACTCCTCAATCAACTTAGCATGGCCATGCATTTCCATAATCCATTACCTCGAGGGGCCCAGAGATATCTCTCCAAAGGAGGGGCAAATTCCATCTTGATCACTCACATCCCACTCCATGTTTCATAGCAAACCCGAAAACTACCTTTATAACTACCCAGCATTTGGAATAGCGTTTGGTAGTCCCAAAGTAGGCTACTACACATGTTGGAATCCATGGTGATCTCAGTGTCTAAGGACTTTGTACCAACACTACCCGAGACCAACTAATGGCACATTAATTCTGTAGTGTCTCATGGTGGGTCTATCCAACAATGTGTTCTCCAACACATATGTCCATGTTTATTGATTTGGTATCTCCGTACCCATGATCTATGAGACATGATCAATCAATAAACATGCCGATCTTAGAATCATATTTGTTCCAACAATATGACATATGATCGTGGGATCGTTTAGAAATAGATTCATACATAAAGAGTCTCATAAATAAGTCACGTACTTATTGATCAATACAAGATGTCTATTTCATGGAACCGAATAACACTTTATTCATTTATACATAAACATTGACGTGATATCCAACATCTCCATGTTGCCTCTAGGGCATATCACTAACAATCTCCCACTTGCACTAGAGTCAATCATGTAAGTATCTAATACCCATTGCTCTTGTGTGCGCCTCATGCTTCGGTGAGGGAGAGGTTTTGTCGCCGGATCGGCTATGTTGAGATCCGTGTGCACTTTGCATATCTTGACATCACCTCTCGTCCACTATCTCGCGGATGAGATGATATCGCCGAAGTATGTGTTTGGACTTCGATGTGACCTCGGCTCCTTGGCTTGCGCAATGGCTCCACTATTATCACAATAGAGAGACATTGGACCAGTCGTACTAGTCATCACACCAAGCTCGAAACGAATTTCTTGATCCAAACAGCCTCCTTTGCGGCTTCCGAAGCACCAATGTACTCGGCCTCCGTTGTAGAATCGCAACGTATCCCGCTTGGAACTCTTCCACTGATTGCGCCTCCGTTCAGCGTGAACACGAACCCAGATTGCGATCTATAATCATCCTTGTCTCGTTTGGAAGCTAGCATCGGTGTAACCACTTACAACGAGCTCTTCTTCACCTCCATAGACTAGGAACATATCCTTAGTTCTTCTCAAATACTTAAGGATATTCTTTACGGCATCCAGTGACCTTCACCGGATCGGCGATATCTGCTCGTAGCACTCAAAGCGTACGAGACATCCGGGCGTGTACAAAGCATGGCATACATGATGGATCCAATTGCCGAAGCATATGGAACCATACCCATCTTATTCCGCTCATCATGTGTCCGAGGGCACCGATTCTTGCTAAGATTAATGCCATGTGACATGGGCAAGAAACCTTTCTTGGAATCATGCATGTTGAACCTTTTCAACACCTTGTCAACGTATGTACTTTGGCTTAATCCAATTAGCCTCTTGGATCTATCTCTATAGATCCGAATGCCTAATATGTATGCTGCCTCCCCTAAGTCTTTCATGGAAAACTATTTTTCAATGAAGACTTGACGGATTCTAGCATAGGGATATCATTTCCAATCGTAATATGTCATCCACATATAAGATTAGAAATACAATTGCGCTCCCACGACCTTTTGTAAACACAGGCCTCTTCTTCATTTTTGATGAAACCAAACCCTTTGATTACTTCATCAAAACGAATATTCCAACTCCGAGATGCTTGCTTCAATCCATAAATGGATTTCGTAGCTTGCATATCTTTCCGTGCAATTCGGATCGACAAAACCCCGAGGTTGTATCATGTATACATCCTCGCTTAGGTTTCCATTTAGGAAAGCCGTTTTGACATCCATCTCGCCATATCTCATAGTCGAAATATGCAGCAATCGCAAGGATAATTCGAATAGATTTAAGCATTGCGACGGGCGAGAAGGTTTCATCATAATCAACTCCTTGAATCTGTTTAAAACCTTTTCGCCACCAATCGCGCCTTATAGATGTGAACATTTCCATCCATATCGGCCTTTTCTTAAAAACCCATTTACACTCAATGGTTTTGACACCATCGGTAGATCAACCAAGTTCCAAACTTGATTGTCGTACATGGATTCTATTTCGGATTTCATGGCTCCAAGCCACTTGTTGGAATCGGGTCCCACCATCGCTTCCTCATAGGTCTTAGGTTCATCGTTGTCCAACAACAATATATCATGTTGTTCCGCACTGTACTGTCAGTGCACGACGTGATCTTTCGGACCTCCGTGGGGCGGTGTATCTACAACCGGTGGCGCAACACTTTGCACCTCCGTTGTGGTTCGTGGTCGCTGAAACATTTTCTCGGTGTTTCTTGAACTTCTTCAAGATGCACCCGCTCCCACTATCCCTTCTTGAAAGAAACTCTTTCTCCAAGAAGACACCGTGTCGGGCGACAAACACTTTGCCTTGTTCCCGATTTTAAAAGTAATATCCCTTAGTTTCCTTAGGATATCCCACAAAGAAGCACTTGTCGATTTGGGTGTGAGCTTGTCGACGTAAACGTTTTACTTAAGCTTCACATCCCCAAATTTTGAGAAAAGACAAACTAGGGGTTGCCCTGTCCATATCTCATATGGTGTCTTTTCAACCGACTTAGATGGAACTCTATTTAGTGTGAGCGCAATGTTTCAAGAGCATATCCCGTAAGGATAACGGAAGATCACTTTGGCTCATCATCGACCGCACCATGTCCAACAAGGTGCGATTTCTCCGTTCGGACACTCCGTTCCATTGCGGAGTTCTGGCGGAGTCAATCGTGGAACAATTCCACAATCTTTCGATGATTACCAAACTCTTGGCTCAAGTATTCCCTCCACGATCCGAGCGTAGAAACTTGATTGTTTTCCCTAAATGATTCTCGTACTTCATTCGGAATTCTTTGAACTTTTCAAAGGATTCGGACTTATGCCTCATTAAGTAGATATAACCATATCTACTAAAGTCATCGGTAAAGGTAATGAAGTAATGATAACCACCTCGGCCGTTGAGCTCATTGGTCCACATACATCGGTATGTACGAGTGCCAATAAGTCACTTGCTCTCTCACTATGTCCCGTGAAAGGTGCCTTTGTCATCTTACCAAGTAAACAAGACTCACATGTCTCAAATGATTCAAAATCAAAAGAGTGAAGCAATCCATCCTTATGGAGCTTCTCCATGCGTTTCTTATTTATATGGCCTAAGCGACAATGCCGGATAAACGTGGGGTTTATATCATTAGAGAGTTGCCTTTCGTATTAATGTTATAGATGGGAGACGCTTCAAGATTCAAAACGTATAATCCATTCACCAATAGAGCATGAAAATAGAACATATCTCTAAGATATATTGAACAACCATTGTCCATTGATCTAAAATCATATCCTTCCGCTTGCAAACATGAAGCGGAAATAACGTTTTGACATAGTGTTGGAACACAATAACAATTATTCAATTCCAAAACTAATCCGAAGGTAGATGAAGTGGTACGTGTCGACAAGCAACGTAGCAACGCTTGCTCCATTGCCGACGCGCAGTTCACCTCGCCCCTTCTCAATCCTCTACTTCTTCTCATTCCGCAACGATTTGCAAATATGAGCTACTGATCCGGTATCAAATACCCAAGAGTCGAGGGTGAAGTAGCGAGATTAATGTCTATAACATTAATACCGGCGAAGTCGTACTTTGCTTCTTCTTGAGATCCTCCATGTACTTCTTGCGTTCCTTTTCCAAGGGCTCTGTCTCCTCGCAAAGAAGCAAACGGCATCCGATGCCGCCGACCCCTTCTTGCCCTTCTTTGCATTGGAGGCACTCGCGATCTCATCGGGAGTTAACTTCCTCTTGGTGCAAAGTTTCTTGACAGTGGTTTGCGCTTTGCCTTCGCATCATCATCACATGATGACCGCTTTTCTGGATACTCTCCTCACTGTCTTTAGCATCCCATGCAATTCAACCAAGGTTCTATCCATATTGTTCATGTGATAGTTTAATATGAATGGCTCGAAGCTCGGAGGGAGCGACCGGAGAATCACATCGCAGCCAACTCTTGGCTAAGGGGAAAACCTAGTTTTTCCGGACTCTCGATATAGCCAATCATCTTTATCACATGCGGATGACGGGATTCCCTCAACAAGCCTGCACGCAAACAATGACTTTGAGGTGTTGAACCTCTCGGCCCGAGCTTGGTTCTCAAACATGCCACGCAGATCCCGAATAATAGTGTGAGCATCACGCTCTCATATTGCTTCGAAGCTCGGGGACATTGTAGCAAGCATGAGACAGCTTATATCTAGGGCATCATTAGTGTGCTTCTCATAAGCCCTCCGTGCGCTTGCGGTGGCATTATTTGGCAAATCCTCGGGATAGGGTACTTCAAGAACGTACTCCTTACGCTCTTGCTTGAGAACAATTCTCAAGTTGCGATACCAATCCATAAAGTTTGTTCCATTTAATTTTTCCTTTTCGAGAATAGATCGCAAATTAAAGGTACGGGTGTAGTATTAGCCGCCATTTATTCTACAACGAAAAAACAAAGTTTAGCACAATGTTTATGTTATGTCTTTTGTTAAACAATTTAACATAAGACTCCCATTACGTATTTTCCACCTTCCCTCTAGGTTACGTATTGGGTCAAGATCCACATGTTAGTTAATTTTCTAGTGAGCTTTGGCATCACCGCTAGAAAATTAGTAACATCGATAAGCAACTCCTTGCTAATCACATCTCTATGTGACTCTTGTTGTTGGTGTGGCATCTCCATGCCCCGGCCCCAACCTATGCCCAGGGCCCAAAACTGTTTTGATAGCCTTGTTAAGTAAACCAAATGCTCCGCTGTATATGTCCGACATATACCCCTCGTGTTATGATAGAGAATGGCACTCGCTTGGCGACCCACCATTGACGAGCATAACGGTGACGGGTGCAACATTTGGAAGGGCATCATTACTACTTAATTTTTGAGGGATACTATCCTATCAAACAAACATATCACATATATGAAAGCAGTAGAATAGCATGAAATAGTATGGCCCCCTTCACATGGTGATCTCCATCTCCATGCTGGTGTACAGGATCTCCATCTTCATCACCGTTCTTTCGAGTGCCGAATGCTTGATTTCTTCAAACTAAGCTACTACTATAGAAGCTCTAATTGAAGATTACATCGACTCGCAGTCGTGAAAGAATATTACAAGCATTGCACGTATGAAAGAATATTACAGGATTGCACATATGAAAGAATATTACATGCATCACATGCATCTCATACATACAATAGGGCCATACCATCTCAAAGCATTCTCTGCAAAACAAGTTAGGCGTAGAAACGTTTTCTACTTATCGCGAGATACGGCACCGAGACGACCTATAAGGGGTACGCACACGGCGGTCCCGCTAATCTATGAATTCGCTTACGGAAACCATGTCGGCATAATCATATTATGCCGTCCCGATACACTATCAAGGGAGATGGTTTGCGTAGGCGCGAGGCAGCTAACAAGATCGGACTACGAGATAGCTTCGGCATAATCACATTATACCGTTCGATACACTATCAAGGAACGCTATCTCGAACCCAACTCAAACCGAGTTATATGGAAATTGCTTCGACGTAATCACATTACGTCGTTCCGATACACTATCAAGGAACGCAATTACCATTAACTCTCCTCAACAGATCCCGTAAAACCGATTGATCTAATCAACCCGTGTGCAAAACTTGTTCCAGATCCAATCTAAAACCCGAACTAAGCAAGATTAGCTCGATACCACTGTAGGGTTACGCGGAAGCTACGCTAGCCGAAAACAAAAATTTCTACCGCGCAAACCAGGAACACTTGCAAGTAAGGGCCGATAGATCGTTACCGATTGGAGTAGAGTGCAGCGGAATAGCCAATCGGGGCAATCCGATCCGAATGGTGTAGCCGATTCCGGAGACAGCCGATTTGCCAATCAGCCGAATCGAGTCGTCCGGCCGCGTTCTCACGCCTCGCTCCGATGCGCCCGACCGCAGCCGATTCCACCACAGCCGATCAAGAGCGCGCAACGTAGCAGCGCCTCTACCGGTATCCACACGTCCGGGGACAGAACGCCGTACACCCGTGTGCTAGCACGCGATGCAATGCTAAGGGTTTGGCTCGAAAGTGGGGAGGGTTTCCGTGGAGATTGATCTCGGCGACTTCGTTGCACGCGATGCAATTGACGTGTCACAGCTCTCCACCCTCCCTCCTTTATATAGAGTTGGCCGACGGGACTAGTGGCCGATTAGGACTCTATTTTGATTCGGATCTCATCCGTATCTCATAGAGTTGGCCGCCCACACGTCGTAAGCCCATAGGACTCTATCCGATCGGATCCCTATCCGATCGAGCCGTATCCGAGTCCAACTCGAATATCTATTCTATCCCCTTAAGCGTGCGACCCGTAGGTTCAGGTATACTCGGTTTCGGCTATAGTCTAACTTAGCCGATCGTCGGCTCGAGTCTAACTCAGCCGACCCAATAGTGGCGCCTAGCAGCACATATTGACACCATAGTATACAAGAATAATATCGGCTCGAACCTGTAATGTGTACACAAATCCCTTTGCCTCACGATACCGCTTAAGCTATAGGCAAGATGTGTGCCATCCCTTCAATAGCTTAACCATTCACTCGAACCGTATTGGATTATCCGTCGTTGATTGACTCCTCAATCAACTTAGCATGGCCATGCATTTCCATAATCCATTACCTCGAGGGGCCGAGATATCTCTCCAAAGGAGGAGCAAATTCCATCTTGATCACTCACATCCCACTCCATGTTTCATAGCAAACCCGAAAACTACCTTTATAACTACCCGATTACGGAATAGCGTTTGGTAGTCCCAAAGTAGGCTACTACACATGTTGGTATCCATGGTGATCTCAGGTCTAAGGACTTTGTACCAACACTACCCGAGACCAACTAATGGCACATTAATTCCCGTAGTGTCTCATGGTGGGTCTATCCAACAATGTGTTCTCCAACACATATGTCCATGTTTATTGATTTGGTATCTCCATACCCATGATCTATGAGACATGATCAATCAATAAACATGCCGATCTTAGAATCATATTTGTTCCAACAATATGACATATGATCGAGGATCGTTTAGAAATAGATTCATACATAAAGAGTCTCATAAATAAGTCACGTACTTATTGATCAATACAAGATGTCTATTTCATGGAACCGAATAACACTTTATTCATTTATACATAAACATTGACGTGATATCCAATATCTCCATGTTGCCTCTAGGGCATATCACTAACAACTCCTGCCCCGGTCCCTGCTCCGACCCTAAGCGGAGGATGAAGAGGAGGATGGATCTCCGCGTCTAGCAGCAGCAGAGGCAGTAGCAGTGGCAGCTCCAAGACCCCGAGCGGAAAAGAGGAGTTAGCAAGTTCTCGGAGTCGCTCGAAGGAAAAGAAAGACGGAAACTCCTAGGAGAGTGGATTCGACTCCACCGACCGCAGAAGCCGCTCCGACCCCTAGAGTGTCACCACCCTTAGTTTACCATTTTCCTAATTTTCTTGCTTGATTAGTTGTTTTGTGCTAGGAGTGTTGTGTGTGGGGTAGCGGTCAACCTGTATGAAGTGTGGGTATGGGTTGTCCAGTTAAGGATGTTGAGTGTGTGTTAAGTGTTTTAATAAAGAACAGATCAAAACAAGTAATAAAGTTCAGTTTCTTAGTCCAATCTGTTTTACTCCTTCTCTCGCCTTGTTCGACCTGCTCCTTCAGATGGTGAACACCAGGAACGACAGCACCAACACCAACACTGAGTCAGCAGAGAACAACACTAGGACTAATGG
Organism: Oryza australiensis; assembly: GCA_019925245.2. Classification (NCBI taxonomy): domain Eukaryota; kingdom Viridiplantae; phylum Streptophyta; class Magnoliopsida; order Poales; family Poaceae; genus Oryza; species Oryza australiensis. The sequence goes on along the minus strand of JAIFGZ020000743.1, from coordinate 261,328 downwards.
CAACACCCAACCTCCTCCACCCGAGAACATCACTTTGGCCCAAGTCTTAGCCAACCAAACCCAAATGATGGCTGCAATGATGCAAAAATGCAACAACAAGCATCAACGAGATGCGTTCCAAATGATGCAACGGTTTGACGTAACCGAACCATAACAACTAGTTCGCACCGCCACCTCCCCCTCAAAACAAGTTGTCAGAATTTCTTCGTGTCCGACCCCTGACCTTCTCTAGCACCACCAATCCTATGGAAGCCAACGATTGGCTCAATACCATAGAGAAGAAGACGGACCTACCAGTGCACCGACCAAGAAAGGGTGTCCCTTGTCACACACCAACTTCAAGGCCCCGCCTCGGCATGGTGGGATAATCTCCTAGTCACTCGCCGGGCAGACGCACCTGCAGTCACTTGGGCAGAATTCTGCCAGCAATTTTGAAAAGCACACATTCCAAGAGGGATTGTGGCACAAAAGAAAAGGGAGTTCAGATCCCTTGAACAAGGCAACCGAACGGTCACCGAGTACTTGCACGAATTTAATTGCCTGGCACGTTATGCTCTGGAAGACGTACACAACGACGCCGAGCGTCAAGAAAAGTTCTTGGCCGGACTTAACGATGAGTTAACAGACAAGCTCATCTCGGGTGAATACGCCGATTTTGAAAAACTGGTCAACAAAGCTATTCGTCAAGAAGATCAGCGCAACAAGATGCTTAAGAAACGAAAGGCTATTCAGCTTAGACCACAGCCTCAACAAGGGAACCCCCAACGGCAACGTTTCACTCCCGGAGGTCAGGGCAAACCTACCACCATGATCGTCCGCCAGCATCGACCTTACCACCCTGGAAATTTCCAAACCAGTGGAAGCCGCATCGGGAACCCACAACGGAATGTGCCCCGCGTCCTCCAACGGTGCCATTGCAACAACCGCCTAAACCCGCACAATCGAACAAGGAACTTGGAATCAGACCAGGCAACAGCTTCAACTGTGGAGAGCCTGGACACTTCGCGGACAAGTGTCCAAAGCCTAAGCATGCACCTTGATTCGTCTAAGCAAGGGTGAATCACACGTCGGCAGAGGAAGCGCATGACGCACCGGAAGTAATACTGGGTATGTTCCCTGTGAACTCCTTCACTGCATCAGTCTTGTTTGATTCAGGTGCAACCCATTCGTTCATATCAAAAGCATTCGTTGGGACGCATGGGATGTCTGCATTAAAACTTAAGATACCCACGCGGGTTCAAACCCCTGGAAAGCATTTGAACACCGCCCATTTCTGCCCTTCAGTGGCAATAGAAATCCACGGGTCCACATTTCTAGCCAACCTTATCATCCGGGAATCAAAAGGCCTAGATGTCGTCCTTGGGATGGACTGGTTGACCCATTATAAGGGCCTGATCAATTGCGCGAGTCGCACAATCACCTTGATCTTCCACTCCCCTAAACCCTCAAGGTTAGAAGCAAGCTTGAATCGGATCTCGGTCAAGGAGAAACTTGAAAGGGAAGGGAAGGACCCAAAGAAGATAGAGGAAATCCCCATGGTTTGCGAGTATCCAGATGTTTTTCCCGAAGATCTTACCACGATGCCACCTGAAAGACAGATAAGAGTTCCGAATTGATCTAATTCCTGGAACTGCTCCGATCCACAAGAGGCCCTATCGGATGGGAGCCAATGAGTTAGCGGAAGTAAAGAAGCAAGTGGACGAGCAATTGCAGAAGGGTTTCATTCACCCAAATACATCTCCTTGGGGTGCTCCAGTAATATTTGTGGAGAAAAAGGATAAGACTAAGAGGATGTGCATCGACTATCGCACACTCAACAAGGTCACCATTAAGAACAAGTATCCATTACCCTGGATCGATGACCTGTTTGATCAATTGAAGAGAGCAAAGGTGTTTTCTAAGATAGACCTGCGATCAGGCTACCATCAGCTAAGGATTCGAGAGGAAGACATTCCCAAGACCACTTTTATCACTCGGTATGGTTTGAACGAGTGCACGGTCATGTCTTTTGGACTTACCAATGCACCTGTGTTCTTCATGAACTTGATGAATAAGGTGTTCATAGAATTCTTGGACAAGTTCATCGTAGTGTACATCGATGACATTCTGATCTATTCCAAGACGGAAGAAGAGCATGAACACCATCTCCGGTTGGCGCTCGAAAGGTTAAGAGACCATCAGCTCTATGCTAAGTTCATCAAGTGTGCCTTTTGGTTAAAGGAAGTGCAATTCCTTGGTCATATCGTGAATTCCCAAGGAGTCGCGATGGATCCTTCCAATGTGGAAGCAATAACCAAGTGGACTCCACCCAAAACCGTCACCCAAATCAGGAGTTTTCTTGGACTTGCGGGATATTACCATCGGTTCATTGAGAATTTCTCTAAAATTGCGAAGCCAATGACCTAGTTGTTGAAAAAGGATGAAAAGTTTAAGTGGACCGCTGAGAGTGACAATAGTTTTGAATAACTTAAGAGAAAGCTGGTGTCCGCACCAGTATTGATCTTGTCAGATCAAACCAAGGATTTCCAAGTCTACTGCGACGCATCTCGCCAAGGGTTAGGTTGTGTGTTGATGCAAGAAGGAAAAGTGGTTGCTTATGCTTCCTGCCAGTTGAGACCACATGAGTCTAACTATCCAACCCATGACTTGGAACTAGCGGCAGTTGTCCATGCTTTGAAAATATGATGACATTACCTCATCAGTAATCGATGTGAAGTGTATACGGATCATAAGAGCCTGAAATACTTTTTCACCCAACCGAACTTGAACCTCCGTCAATGAAGGTGGTTAGAGTTGATCAAGGATTATGACCTAAGTATACACTATCATCCTAGCAAAGTTAACGTGGTAGCTGATGCTTTGAGCTGGAAGAGTTACTGCAACTCTATCCACGCAAAAGGGAGATGTGAATAGTTATAACGGGACCTAGAGCACCTAAATCTAGGAATTGTATAACCCGGATTTGTGGCCGCTCTTGAAGCCCAACCCACACTCATAGACCAAATCCGAATAGCTCAAGCCTCGGATCTTGACATAGCCGAGCTTATGAAAAATATGAGGGTTGGAAAAGCTCACGACTTCACGGAGGACAAGCATGGAACGATCTGGATGGGCACAAGGATGTGCGTACCAGAGGATAAAGAACTGAAAAAGTTGATCCTTACCGAGGCTCATCAGAGTCAGTACTCAATCCACCCAGGAAGCACCAAGATGTACAAGGACTTGAAGGACAAGTTTTGGTGGGTCAATATGAAAAGAGAAACAGCAGAGTTCGTGGCACTATGCGATGTATGCCAACGAGTGAAGGCAGAACACCAAAGACCTGCAGTGTTACTACAGCCACTCCCAATCCCGGAGTGGAAATGGGAAGAAATCGGAATGGACTTCATCACAGGCTTACTCGGACATCGTCAGGACACGATTCCATCTAGGTTATTATTAACCGACTCACTAAAGTAGCTCACTTCGTCCCAGTGCACACCACCTACACAGGAAAGAAACTGGTAGAACTATATCTCGCAAGGATCATGTGTCTTCATGGGGTACCTAAGAAAATAGTATCAGATCGTGGTAGTCAGTTCACCTCCAAGTTTTGGCAGAAGCTAGAGGAGGAACTTGGTACTCGGTTGAATTTCAGTACGGCCTATCACCCGCAAACCGATGGTCAAACCGAGCGCGTGAATCAGATTTTGGAAGACATGTTGTGAGCCTGTGCTCCTGACTTCGAGGGAGCATGGGACAAGAGTCTGCCCTACACGGAGTTCTCTTACAGCAACAGTTACCAGGCCAGTTTGCAGATGGCACCTTTTGATGCGTTGTATGGATGGAAGTGTCGTACCCCGCTCTTTTGGGACCAAACTGGTGAGCGTCAGCTGTTTCGGACCGAAGTGTTAAGTAAGGCGGAAGAAAAGGTCAGGACAATAAGGGAAAGGCTTAGAATTGTGCAATCTTGGCAGGAGAGTTACGCAGACAATCGTCGAAGGGACCTAACGTTCAAGGCAGGTGATTATGTGTATCTTTGAGTCACCCGCTTCGGTGAGTGCACCGTTTCCAAACTAAAGGCAAGTTGTCACCGCGTTTTGTGGGACCGTACTGGATACGGAACATCGAGGAGAAGTAGCTTATCAGCTCGAGCTCCACCCTCCATGGCCAGCATACATGATGTATTCCACGTTTCTCAACTTAAAAAGTGCCTAAGAGTGCCAGAAGAACAAACGAGCCCGGATCAAATAGAGATTCAGGAAGATTTGACTTACGTGGAGAAACCAGCGCGTATCCTCGAAACCGACGAGCGAAGAACCCGAAACAAGGTTACCAGGTTTTGTCGAGTTCAGTGGACTCATCACTCGGAAGAAGAGGCCACTTGGGAAAGGGAAGATGAGATAAAAGCCGCTCATCCCTATCTTTTTGCCAGTACCTCCGAATCTCGGGGTTGATATTCCGTTTAAGGCGGTAGGTTTGTCACACCCTGAGGTGTTTTTCCCTTTTCAAATCCTAAAGGAAAAATATCAAAGAAAATAGATAGAAATTAACCTAGAGCACATAAATAATTTTAAAAGCAAAAATCTAAATGGAAATGGCATGGTAGGATTTTTCATAAATTCTACATGTCAAAATACACTAACAGGATTTTTATGGAATTTTCAGAGCACTAAAAATAATTTTTAACCAATTAAAATCAAAATCGGAAATAATAAATCCTAGGAAAATGGTTTTCTCTCTCCTCCCGTACTTTTCCCGCCCATTCGGCCTTGGGCCGCCGGCCCAGTCCTTCCTGCGCCGCGCCTCTCTCCCTCTCTACCTTGCGGGCCGACCGAAGGCCACGACCCGTTTGCCCTCGCACCTGCTAAAATAAGTCCACTTTGCCTCCCCCTTCTCCCCGAGACACTGAAAAGTGGGGCCCACCTGTCAGGCTCGTCCCCTACCTCCGGCCGCCCCGCCGCCATTTGCGCCGCCCCTCCCCACGTGGATCTTGGCCGCCCACCTCTCCCGCACGCCCTTAAGGCCCCTCCCTAACTCCCCCATCCCTCTCGCCGCCCTTAATCACCTCCGCCGCCGCTCCCGCGCCCTTTAATGACCGGAATTGATCGTCGGTCATCAATTCCCCAAATCCCTCTCCCCTTTACTCCGGCGAGAGATTCCTCCTTATCCCGGCCACCACCAACCTCCCCATCCCCTTTAAAAGCCGGCCACCGTGCTCCCGAGCTCCCCACGTCCTCACTCGAGCTCCCCACTCTCTCTCTCGCTCTCGAACCGTGCGCCCGAGCCGCCGCTCTTCACCGGCCTTCGACCGTGATTCCCCGCCGTCCCGAGCCGTCTCAGACCTCGTTGTCGCCTCCATCTCCATCCCCGACGCCCGAGCTTCCCTGGCCACTCCTCTCCGTCGCCACCCGCCACCTCCCGAGCCGCTCGCGTCGTCGTCTTCCTCGATTCCGACGACCCACGGTGAGCCACCCCTCCTTTTCCCCTCTTGGTGCGAGCACGCGCTGCCGCTTCTGGGAGAGCACGGCTCCGCCACGCCTAGGCCGCGACATCCCGCCGCCGCACCGCCGCCGGATGGCGCCCGGTCTTCGACCGCCGTGCGCGTCGCCCGCCAAGCTGCGCGCCCGCGCCCTCTCCGGCGATCCGATCGCCTCGGCGAGATCGGGGCCGTCCACCCCGCCTGCCCACGTGGCATGCTACGTGGCCGCCGCGTCGGCGCCACATGTGCGCCACGTGGTGCACCGCCCTCTCGGCCCGTGGACTCCGTGAACGTCATATTTATACCTGAATATACAATGAACCCGTGACGGACACGATTCCTACTACAGATTAAATGTCTAAACAAACTGATATTATCACAAAAGGAAACTATACAAGATATCCTAACTTAAAAGATACAATTGCTGTTGCAGGACCTTATCCGTAGATGGCAATATCTTTAACACACTTCGGAAACCAAATCCAATGCTTATCTCTTAAAACCAAATCCAATCCTTTACTTCCGTCTTCAATCGGAGTCGGCTATCGGCTGTCCAGGTCCGATTCGGACTTAGCCGACTGACTACGTAGCTGATACAGCCTCTGCTTTCTAAGATTGCGCGTTCTTCTTGATTCCGCTCCAATCTCTGCTTCAACTCTGCCTCAAACTCAGGGATTTAGTTACCAAATTTGGTCGTTAACACCACTTTTCTATTTCGTGTTCAAATCTCTTTTTTTTGTTTGCAAAAACCCTAGCTGTTTGTGCTAAAGGCAAACCCGAGCCAAATCCTTGTCTTCCCCTTGCATTCATACATTCTCTATTCTGGTATGACTTGCTGAGTACGTGGAAGTACTCATCCTTGCCTCATCACCAGAACCTAAGCAAGAAGCTAAAGAAGAAGAAGAAGTTGAGTAGGCTTTGTCTTGCACTTTGGAAGGTGCATGTGGAGTGGTTGAAGCCACGCTGCGAGCGTCAAGTTTAGGCTTAGACCCTTTTCTTTTTTCCGCTGCTCTTTTGTAATCTTTTTGTAATGTTTCTAAGACGTGGAACTGTAATATCAACCATTGTCGTCTGTGTACCTTGGCTGGTCCTGGACATGGATTTTAATACACATATAGCTTCGAAAATTATGGTTTGAATTTCTGGGCGTGACAAATACTCCCTGGCTGAAATGCTACAACGGTATATCCGTGCGCTTGCGGATTTATCTGTGAACGTAAGAAATACCAACAAGCATTTTTGGCTCTGTTGCCGCGGAAGACAATGGTCTAGGAAGAAATAATAGGTGCTTGAATATCCATATAGTTATATTTGTCTTATCTTTGCTCTAGCAGGCTTATGTTGGTATGTTTTCTCTTTTATGTGAAAACAAGGTAGATGACCGGTTTCAACTTGCTGGATAATTATAATCCAAATCCAGAGGCCCTTGTGAGAAGAGTTCGACCTCGTGTCGTTCCTCCTCAAGTTTTCATCTCGACAGTTAAACCAAAGCTCATGGCGTCATTGGGATCAAAGACTCTCCGCAATTTCTCAGCACCCTTAGCTGAAAATGTCCATACTAGACCACAATCAACACTGGGGAGGCCAATTTTGAGATCAAGATGGGTCTTATAACCATGGTGCAGGCCAATCCCTTCTATGGGAAGGCCAACAAGGACGCCAACTCACATCTCCAAACTTTCCTGGAGATCTGCAACACTTTCACCATCAAGGAAGTAACACAAGATGCCATCCGACTCCGGCTGTTTTCATTCTCCCTCATTGGGAGAGTGAAGCAGTTGTTCTACGCGAACCAAAGTGTTGTGGACATAGGACAAGTGTTCTAACGTGTTCCTCATGAAGTTTTTCCTGATGGGCAAGACCAACGCTCTTCAAGAAAAGATTTCGTGTTTTCAGCAAGCATCAGACGAGTCAATCCCAAAAGAATGGGAGAGGTTCTAGGAGTACATCCTGGCATGTCCTCACCATGGTATGGATGATTATCCAGAATTTCTACAACGGGCTAACTTCGGCGGCCCTTGATCATGTTGATGCTGCTGCGGGAGGAGTTTTCTTTTCGTTAACGGTCGGGATTGTGACTGATTTAATTGAGAAGATGGTGTCCAACCAAGGATTGAGCGACGATCGTCTCCAGTCCAAGAAGCGCGGTATGCATACATCAAGGAGACGAATATGCTCGCCGCTAAATTAGACCTCTTGCTAAAGAAATTCGAGGACAAGGCTGAAGGAGTCCAGGCAGTGGACGCTCGTATGACGTGCAAGACGTGCGGCAACACCGGCCATTCGGGGAATAACTGCCCTGAGACAAGCGCGGATGTCTGCTACCTGAACAACAACGGCTATCGTCCGCAAGGAGGTCAAGGGTGGACCAACAACGCCCATACTTTCAAGGAGGTAATAATTCTTCTCATGCTTTCAGTTCTAGCCAACCCTCCTTGAAAGATCTTGTCTTAGGCCAAGCTAAAATTAATGAGAACATTTCTAAAAAGCTAGCGGCCAATGACAAATCGTTGGAAAGTATCAATGCTAAAATGGAAGGCTTTTCATCTGCTATTAAGAATCAGCTGAGCTTTAATTAAATGCTAGAAACTCAGTTAGCTTAGTTGGCTGCTACTATCGCTTCATCTGAGGCAGGGAAAGATTCCGGGGCAACCCGAGCCTTCCCTTGAAAATGTGAGTGCGGTGACCACACGAGGGGGTAAAAGCACTCGTGATCCGCTATATCCTAACAATGCAGGGAAGGCAAAGGAGAAAGAGGATGAGCCGTCCAATATTCAGAACCAAGTTCATGCGGGAACACTGGCACCGGAGGAATTCCATGACACTACATTATTATTGTTCCCTCATCACAACAGGAAGCCAACCGTGGACGAGCAGTTCGCTCGTTTTGTTGAGGTCATTAGGAAGATCCACATAAACGTGCCTTTGAATGAAGCGATGCAAGTACCCACGTACGCTCGCTACCTCAAGGACATTCTCAACAACAAGAGGCCGATGCCTACCGCAGATGTTATCAAGCTGACGGAAGAGTGTAGCACTGCTATACTCAACTAGCTTCCTGAGAAGAAGAAGGATCTGGGGTTTCCCACGATAACCTGCTCGATCGAGACACAACAATTCGACCAAGCCTTGTGCGACCTTGGGGCAAGCGTCAGTGTCATGCCCAAGGAGGTTTTCGACCGGTTGAACTACACCACACTGGCATCAACACCGATGCGGTTGTAGCTGGCAGATTCGTCAGTCTGCTATTTGGCGAGAATCGCAAAAGACATACCGATGAAAATCCGAGAATGTTTCATTCCCATGGATTTTGTGCTGCTCGACATGGATGTCAACAAGAGTACGACGCTAATTCTTGGGCGCCTGTTCCTGAGCACCATGGGGTCCCGCATTGATGTGGGAGCTGGAGAAATCCGACTCAACATTAATGGGAAGGAGGAGAAAATCAACTTCTAGCTAAGGGTGGAGCAATGTTTTATGGTCAAGATCAAGTACGGACCCAATACCAAGAACATTAAGGAGGTCGAAGTTAAGCCCCCGAAGATGGACAACCTGATTAAATTCATGAAGGACTTCTTGGAGAAGGAAGCACCATCTCCAAGGAAAATCAAGAAAGAAAGGCGGGCGGTGTCATTCCAGCCATCGCCAAAGTCCAGAATTCCTTCTACCACACCGAATGAACAAAAGAAAATCAAGAAGGCATGGCAAGTGAAATCGTCCGCGTCCGCTTCTCCGAGACCAAGCGATGCACAAGCTTAATTGAGTGGAGAAAGTCTGGCTCGTCGGACTTTAAACAAGGAGCCTGGCCGACAGGTAAAATCGGTACGTATCTCATATTTATTTTTTCAAATACATATTTACTTCCCTTAAATTTTGATTCTTGCATAATCAAGCATGGCATGTTTACTTTTCCTTTCATGTATAGGAAAATTAAAAATTTTGAAAATAGGATTTTTATATTGAAAAATTCTAGTGCTCATCATAGCAAAACTTTTAGCCTTGGATTCCACTCATCAAACTTGCACTAGGCTGAATGTTTTAATATGAGCTATCATTGGATCCTTGGGTGGGGTCCAAACCCCATCAACATGGTTTGGCCAAACCATCATGGAGCCCAATGGTGCTCAAACTTTTAGGTGTAGTGGATGATGATGTGGAGATAAGGAATCCAAAGTTTGGAGGAGAGAGGAGCCCCTCTTGGTTCGGCATAACCAAGGGAGAGCCCCCTCTATAAAAGGGAAGGTGGGGAGGTTCCTCTCCTTGCACCAACTTGAGCTGCCATAGTGTGCCCTCAAGTCCCCTTCTCCTTCTTCTTTCAATGTGTTCCTACTATGTTCATAAAAAATATTTCCTGACTTTTGCTTGCATTCGGAGTTACCTCTGTGGGTTGTCACGCAAGAATGATTCGTGGTGACGACCAAGCTCAACAAGAACGACTGACTCTCGGACGGCTAACATAACGTTGTGCTAACACTTAACCCGTCCTGAGTGTTCTTGTGTGCTCTGTTCTTTTTAGCTGCAGATGAAGAAAAGTGTCAAGCGGTTGTTCGGCGCAATGCGCAAGGGATCGGGATCGAGCACGGGCCATTCATGCTCAGCTCCGTCCCCCGGTCATGTGCATAGCCCGACAATGTAGGACAATCCGCAAGCCGCTCTCTCAAGAGGAGAAGGAAGTCATCATGCTTCCTCTCTCATTCATGACACTGAGCTCGAATTGAAAGACGAGTGAGAAAGGCAGGCGTATGTCCTCCTCAAGGACCGGATATTTGCTCCTACGCAAGCGTATGATCCGGAAATGCTTAGTAAGATAGGTATGGACTTTGAGTTTCATCTTGTTTGGTAATTGATAGGATGACAAAATTTTGCTCATGTGGAGGAAGAAGGTTCACGCCTTCTGACCATCCAATTTCTATTCACTTTGAAAGAAATTGGAGGTGGTATTTCTTTCCGATTATTCGGGAGGGAATATTACTACACATGGAAAGAATTTAGTCTCTTGCTTGGTTTCACTCATCAGTGTTCTATTGAGTGGGAATCAAAATTGTCAAATTTTGATAAACATAGTTTTGGCAAGGTATATCAGGTGAATCCTTTTGTACTAAGCCAAGAACTTATGACATTCATAATCCTAATTTAAGGCTGATGCATAAATGGTTAGCATTTACCATTTTTCCTCGAGAAGATGTTAGACCTGTTAGAATAGATGAGTTGATGATCTTATATGCCATGGTAAAAAAGATTAAAATCTCCCCTGTCAAGGCAATGGTTAAACAATGGTTAGAACAATTTAGGATGAAGGGACCTATAGAATGCACTTCATTAAGTACTCGCATTGCTCGTCATGTCGGAGCTTTGGGGAATCTGCAACTCTTGTACATCACTGAGCCCCATGAACTTATAGATGCGGAGTATTTAGTGAAGGGTCATACTGTCGGAGACGACCCGGACCTTTCATTATGTTTGCAAGATGAAGTAATTCTCTTCAAATCATCTAACAGACATAACAAAACGTCTGATGTCCCAAGAGAAGAATATCAGAGGCATTGCTGGGCCTTTAGCCTGCCAGTCAACTTCAGCCTAAGATGTGCCCGTCAAACCACACGAAGGCGGCGACTAGATGTGTTACACATTCTGGAGACTTGACAAAATGGCTAAAGATCTACAACACCTCAAATATTCTTAACTCTTACTCTTGTGAATCTAGCTCCCAGGATGTACGCTACTCACATTTTGATCTTAAGCATGGGCATTCATCCCAAACACAGTAAAGGTGAATGGAAGGTAAAGGCTTACATCAACATAATTATTACATTGGCCGACTGGCCATATAAATACATCAGAGAACGACGAAAGCTTGTCTACGCATCTCACAAGCACATCGACTAGGGGTTTACCCTGTTAAGTTCAATTCCTAGAAGAAGCGAATCGGAAACCCACATCATTCTAGAACTAAGTCTAACCTGCAAGCAAAATGGATATTTCAGTGGCAAGGGTCAGTACATTAAATGGGTTAATGTAGTTGCAAGCGCACAATCAACCCTACATACATGAAGGCTATATCACAAAGAAAGGCTATTTGTGTAGTTTATTTTCAGTGTAAAGCAAGTTTTGTTTTGCAATTCTTTTACAAAAGAGTTGATGCTTCAATTAACAAAGACAAGTTTTAGGTTTCATCATTAATTTAAATGTGGTTCCATCATAACATTACCTTGTCATCCTCCACGACAAGTCACACTATATATATATATAACATCATCACTCTTACACAACTCAACACATTTTGTTGAAAACACATGAACACATTTTTAAACAATCGAGTCTATACTCATGACACTTCACCAAAGCGCTCTTGACCATGAGCACGGCTAATCGATTAGTTTTATTAACTCTGCAGAGTTTGTACAGCTTTATCCACATGATATGAACACTCTAGTTTATTTTGTGCTCGCAATGCACTACCACATTCTTCATGTTGAATGTGGCCTAGAGGTCATAACGAAGCCTTTACACTACTCAGTTTCTAGCCTTGCACCAGCATGATACGTTTTTCCTCCATCCTAGTTCACACTGGAATGTGACCTAGAATCGTTAAGTGGCGGGCCCACGCCTTAAATTTAACGCCTTGGTGGTGGACGCGATAGGAACCCACCCACGTGGTAAAATATCGTTGTATTGGACAGACTTAGTCGCCTAAACTACCACATCGGTGGTAACTAGAAAGTTCCTCTGGGTTATCCGAACCCATACTCACCGTGCCTACCATAATGCAAGGCTAGGTGCTAAGTAGATTATTCAGCTAAGGCTATCCCATACTAGCACATGTGGTTGTACGGTAAACTTTAAGTTGGTCACACAAGTTCGGTCCTTACGGACTCGAGCAAACACTCCCCCTATCGGCGATGCAAGTACATCAATTGCACGTCACTTGCCGCCCAAGTCAAAATCATATTTTTACACATTTTTAGTTCACAAATACTTAACATTTTAAAACCCATTTCAGCAAGGGTTTACTTTAACGAAAACTCACTCATTTAATATAGATGGAACAAGAATTTGTAAAATTCTAAGCAAGGCTAAGCAAGCAGTTGTACAAAGCATGAATAAACCCAGTTGAGCACAAGGTAAGTACTCTAACCATTTCTAGGGATACAAACAGCAAGGAATTCAAATAATCCAAGGTAGGAAATGCAGCAATTAGGTATTTTTAAATCCAAGGTTATAACTACCATAACCCAGTTTTAAATATCGCTAAAGCCTAAGTTCACATGCAACTTTGCAAACAAATAGTTTTCATCCCTCAAAACATGGGATTCAATTTGTTCAAAGGAAGGAGGGGAAGAACTTGCCTTGACCTGGAGAAATTTTAGCTCCTAATCCACTCCATCACCGTTTATGCAGTTATCTAACAAAATACACAGTATGCAATTAAACACCGAAATTAGGAAAAATTCAAAATGCTCTAAAATGCATGATTTTCGCACATTGATTAGGTACTGATCTAAAGTGAATTTAGGTGAAAGAGAATTTTTATTTTATCTTATTCCATTTAGGAGTTGTCGTTTTTAGAAGGTTTATCGGGACGTAGAAGTATAGGGTCAGGTGATGTTTGGACAGTGTTTCTATAATTTGATTTTTATTAATTTGACTTCACAGGGGCAAGGTAATATATTTTGTAGGTCTAACACAATTGTTTTCGTAATTTGTAGAGCTATTATGAATTTCTTAGGCCTTTTATAAACTTATAACGGGTTCTAGGCCTATAGTTATATATATATATATGGCTATAGGGTTTTGGGTCCAGAAATTGTTCCACACTGCTTATGATGTATAAAATGAACAATTTGTTTAACCAATCTAATCTTAGTTATTAATTTTAGGGCTTGGATTATTTTGCCATACATTCTATAAACTAGGGGTGTTCTTATGTTAGAAACTTTTACATATTAACATAGAGATTACTTTATGAGCTATGGGTACTATGTTTTGGTAACTAGGGATGGATTTTAAGGTTCCACTGGTCCAACATGTTTTATTTTTTTGTTTACTCAGGGCTAGGGTACAATACATATACTTATCTATGCATGCATACAGATGGTGCTTAATTTATTATTGTGGTTAGCACCTATGTTATCAATTTAAGATTTTTCATACTTATTTAGTATATGAGTTGCCATATTTTATTTTACCTAATTGAAGTTTATTGTCTTCTGGTTTTATAGAATTTTAGTTCACCCCAAGTGGACTTAAGATGAATTTTGTACAAATTTTGCAAGTTGAGGGGTGCACTAGGTTGTTTATTTCTTAAATAAATATTTATGTGATATTACTATACAGTAGGCATATGTTTTTATTTTATAATTTGAAAATATATGTTTTAGTGAATCTACAGAACTTGAGTTTATTCAAAAAGGAGTTAGAATGAATTTTAAATAAATCCCTAAAGTTCAGCTTACTTAAAACTCATCATTTTCTTAATAATAGTTTTAAAAGCTTTTGGCTCAAAGTAATTTTATGTTTTTATTTTCCTAATCAGAGAGAGTGAGTTGAGGAATCTATAGGATTTAAGTTTGCCTAAAAATGTGTTGATTTGAATTTTCTACTTATTTTATAAGGTTATTCAAGCTCTATGGGTGGTTTTCTTTATTTAAATTTGTGAGACTAAATTTGCACTGTAAGTGCCAAGTTTTATAGTTCTAAATTAAAGTTTACCATTTTGTGAGTTCATAGAAATTTGTTTCACTCCAAAATGAGTTAAATTGGATTGTATATGGATTTTACAAATTTAGTTGTTTTCCTGTTGGAAAGATATTGTTTTTAGCTAGTTTCCTTTATTTTTAATTTAGAAATCCATGGGGTCCACGGGTCAGCCTCTGGCTATTTTGCAATGAAGCCCCTAGAATTTTAGAAATGGAACCCGAGGTCCCTAACACATGCTAACATATTTTTCAATAGGAGTTCACAAAGTTTTACATATTTATAACCAAGTCCTAGGCCCATATGTCACATAGAGATTATTTACAAATTAAACCCTACAAGATTCATGTTTTTGCTAAGCATAGTCCTTGGCGCCTAATTACGTGGGGTTCACTTGTCGGTGAGTCGTTGGCTCAGGAAGCAGGGCACGGCGCGGCGGCGAGCTCCTCGTCGACGGCGACAGCGAACGACGGCGAATTAGATGGAGCAACCAAAAGAGAAAATTTAGAGGGGACCAAGACGAAGCCGTCGATTGTCTTCTTGCAAGCTGCAATGGTCGGAATCGATGGTGACAGCGGTGCAAGCGGCGGTGTGGCTCGGGTGGTCGGCGCATATCACTCTGGAGGCTAGTCCTATTCCATGTGAGTGCAAATATGTCTGCACGGCTCATGAGGGCTTATCGAAGCTTGACCATGGCTTGACGAGGACCGATAGTGTCTTGGCGATGGACGGACTTGGCGGCGGCGGCAAGAATTGATGGGTCGTCGATGACAGCTCAACCCGGTCTTTGCTCTACTAAGAAAAAGTGTGGGGTGGCTTAGTGATGCCTTGAGGATGCGACACGTGCGAGGAGTCGGCCAGAGACTGGAATCCAAAAGGGGGCCGGCGGCCGAAGACAAGGAAGACAACGTCGATCCCACGGTTGGAGGCTTGTCGGTTTTATGCGCTAGGTATGCTGGACCGTGGTGATGTGGCGATGGCGCTGATCAAGTGGCTTGGTCGGATTTACACTGACTAGCGAGAACACGACGATCGCGATGGTTGCGCCTACGAAGTCCAGGAGCGTGAACCACGGTGGCACGGTGATCTCGACTTGCACAACATAGGAAAAGAAAGCCATGGACGTGTTAGGCATCGATGAGAGATCATGTTCCCGTGAGTGGGTTACAGTGAAACTCACCAGGGAGGTCACGACATGGATCGAACACTTTCTGGCATAGAAGAAGATGAGGCCGTTCCTGGCAATTCCGAGGTGTTATCTCTCATTTTCTTCATGGAACGTAATGAGGGAGAGATTAGGGTCACGGTGGCGAGAGGGTTTTTCAAATGGTGAAAGTTGAGCTGGCACTGCTTGGCGAGGTGGCCTGTAGCGGCCGACACGTGTCTTTGCTGTCTCTCCTCTTCTCTGGCATGTTCCAAGCGGTGGGACGCATTGTACCTAGGTGGAGCAAGCTTCAGTGGCTATCAAGTGTGGCCAAGGTGAAGAGAGGAAGGCAAACCAGAGTGGTATGGGTAGAAGCCTTGGTACATTCGAATTTTGATGAGTTTTCAGATTATTTCTTCTCTCTTAATTTGTTAATCTATACTTTAAGATGTGGACTAGATAAATTAGTAAAATTTTTACAGAAGGTAGATGGTCATTCCTAGGTTCCATTTTTCTTTGATTTCGTTCAAAAATAATTTGTGGTTTGTTCCCAGGAATTATATAAAGACAGGTATTTGGAGACTTGTTTGAAGTTTTAGAGGGCCTAAACAGTGAGGAAAATTTCTAGAAAATTTATATTTGTTCATGATAATTAACATAGTATTTGAATAAATTTTCTTACATGTGCACTTATGTGCATTTTAATTAACTTTTAGAATAGATGTCATTTTAGCTGATAAAGGATATTATTTTGTCTAGTATTCGACTGTCTTGTTCAATTTGTTTGGGGCACCAAACCTACCTATTAAATTGTTTAAAAATTATATTTGAGTTGATCATAATATTTGGCACTTACATGAATTTTTCCATAATTTTATCTCATACGGATTAATTTAGAAAATTTGGGTACCCTTTTGATGTGTCGGTGTCCCCGCTTTGTGCATGCATCTTATTATAGTCTTTGGGTTCATATTAACTTTCCTCTTGGGCTGAGGTGGTGAACTTTGAATTATATATATATATATATATATATAATGTTCATATGCTAGCACCCAAAATTAGTTGTAGGCTTGTTTAGCAAATTTTTAGTCTTCGGTGCTATGCTTATGAGTCCTAATATGAAATGCAAGACCAAAGTTCAATAGCACAAAGGACTCATTTTCAAAACACTTCTTGTATGCACATACTTGCACACAAGTATGATTTGCAACTATGCTCAGGGTTGGGAATGTAAAAGTTTTTAATTTACTATCAAATTTGATTTATGCAATAAGTTGAAATACCTCACCTAAGTTAGAAATGAAAAATTTTGGTTCACAAAATTGAAAAACTTCACTATCATTTGCTTTTGACAAAAATTCTTTGATCCTAGATTTTTGGGTATGTGACACATACTTTGAAGCTGGCCCCGATGGATCCCTTATTTTCTTCTTCCTCGGATATACAAATGAAATTCTGCTTCCTAACCTAGAATATCATTTGTATAAGTGTCGGGCGCTAACCATCGCTCCCCGTCCAAGAGAAATTGCTCGCACGAGTAGTATTTCAGGCAGGATCACAAGGAGCAAGTCCAGAAGAGCTGCTATGGAGGAAGAACCGCAACCATCTCCACAATAAATTCCGGAGCCGGTGTGGGTTCCAACTAGGTATGCATCCGGTTGGGACCAACCTCAACAATATTATGAGGCTGGAGGCTCTTCATGGCAGTCAGTTAGAAGTGCTCAATGGGCACACAGACCTGGCTGGCACCATGAACAAGCCATGGAGTCGTCAAGCTCCAGTGGTTTGCCTCCATCGTACGGTGTTCCATGTACGTTCTCGGCACGAGGTTTTCATAGCCAAGAATACACGGAGATCACCGAACGACTAGGAACATTGGACATGAGGACCGCAGAGATGCAAGGTGAACTTCATCAACTTCATCAACATGTTCAAGGCACTTAGCGGTGGCAAGACCAAGCCTATTAGTGGCAGCAGCAGTCCACTGATCAGCTTCGGGAGATCAACTCCAATCTGTAGTAGAGTGTTAACGACCAAATTTGGCAAGCCGATCCCCAGGTTTGAAGCTATAATCAAAGCAGAATTGAAGGACCGTGTGATTCTCGAAGATAGAGTGCGCATCGGCTGAGTTCGAATTGGCTGAGGGGTCAATCGGCTGAGATCGAATCGGACAAGGATATCTGACATAGCCGATTCCGATTAAGGTGATAGATATGACCGACTCCGGCGGGATAGCATCAAGATAATTATTGGATTCGGTTTCAAGTGCTTCATGGATATTGCCATACACGGATAAGGTCCTGGAAAGGCAATTGTATCTATTAATTAGGATATTTTATATACTTTCCTTGTAAATTACGTCAGCAAGAGTCTGTTTTAGGCAATTGTCGTAATTTTGAATAGTGTTAGAGATAAGAGTCGTATCCGGCAAGGACTATGTTTGTAATTGGGTATAAATATGACCCGAGACCATGTAATCAAGGACACACACAATCAATTCAATACAATTTTGGCGCATCGCCACCTTTTCTTTTAGTTTACTTTCGACGAGTTCTTGCTTCACCTTGGGCTGCATCGGGTTTTGATCTCCGACAAGAAGTAAATCTTGTTGCAAGCGGTTTGCGCTTTCGGGATTAGTGCTTCCATCGCCACGATACTCTAATCTTGTCTTCGTAATTCGCTTAAGTTATCATATGTATTATATAATCTAGATCAATGTTGACATCTAATCTCGATCAGCTTGCATCTATTGCTAGATAATAGCCGACGAAATTAGATGTCAATGTTGGCTTAGATTATATAATGTATCCACCATCTCGAAAGGCTTTTGTCAGCATGTTTAAGATCTCATATTTCTCTTTATGCTTAATGCTGCATTGGTTGGGTCTGATCTATTAAGTAATATTTAGAACTATAAAGATCTATCTTGCTTACAATTATTACTAGAGATAGTATCGGGGTTTCAGGCGATCTTATCTAATTTAATCTATCTTGTTTATTTTATTCTCACTTGATATGTTAAATCTGCCCTTTATATCTAGATCTCATCATGTTAAATGTTAAGCTTGTTATCAATCTGTTAAGTAACTTTAACATTTGATTGTTGTTTATTTAATGTATTTAATTTATTATGATATCTGAATATACAGCAGTATTGGAGTACTAGCCGATACATGTTAGATTTATCTCTTCGGCTATGCTGCAAATAAGTATAATCCTTGTCTTATAGTATTTTTAGATCTATGTGATTTATACTATCTTGGTACACTACCGATCTATCCCAGCCACTTGGTTTAAATGCACTTTAAGATTTGGATTGCATTATGTTAACATCTACAGCTGATCGGACAAATCTAGTTGCTGCCGATTCAATGCATGTTGCATCGGCACAACATCAAACGATACGTCATCGGCCTCCAGCCGATCGGCTATCGATCTAACATTTTTTTATCTTTTCAGTTTCTTGTTGGTTGCAGGATCAAACCAATTGGCACGCCTACGAACCTCAAGTAACAGATTTGGACCTGCACTAGAGTAAAGCAAATCTCTCAGGCCAGTGCGTGGGAAATTTTCTCATCAACACAGAGCCTGTTTTACATGCTGGCATACTTTCGGTCGCAAGGGTTTAATCCCTATTGCGGTTCGTAAGTAAAAGGACAAGCTTGGGGGAGGCCCCCAAGATGAGGTACCTCGTATCCCTTTGTTTTATTTCTTTCTTTCCATTGCATCTAAAAAAAGAAAATATGAAAAATATGAAAATTAAAAATGCAAAAAATATAATAATATAGACATGCTTGGTAAGAATGTTAATTCCTCATCTTTGGATATGATGAATAGTTGCTTTGTTTTATTTCTCTTTTGTGCCTAGTTTACAACTTAGCATTCTCCAAGTTTTGAGTTTGTTGGCTTAGATATGACACCATGAACTTGAAAACTTATGGGTAACAAGTGCATGATCTAAGTCTAGGTTGTTTTGAAATTTGAGATGGTAAGAGTAGAGTAACTATGATCATATTCCAAGTGAAACCAAAGTTCGGAGAATTTTATTTTAGAAAATTCAAAAAATAGTTGAGTTCCTCAAATGATGATACATTCCTACCAGAACCATATGTCGATCATAAATGAATTATCCCCTACATATGTTGCTTGTTATCAGTTTGAGTTTGATCAAGTAGTTAGACCCTTGTTAGAATCTTTTCATGCTTTCATGGTATAAGTCTTGTGCATATCCACCATAAAAAAATGCTCTCCCTCTACATTAGAGGTTTAGCCACAAAAATATTTCATTCCATTCCTATGCCGACTTCTATTTTGGAAGTTCGCATCCACCAAATAAAGATTCCAAAAAAAATTTTATGGCCTTCTATCCTTATATCCTTGCCAAAAGATACATGAGCCAAAAAGAGTGCACACAAAAATATTTGAAAATTTCTTGATGCTTACAAAAGGAGAAACAATTCTTCTTGAGCATGATGACAAAAAAAAGAAAGAAAAGAAAAAGTGTGCTCATGGCCATGATATGCAAATAAAAATATAGGGAGGAGGACCATAAAAAAAGTCATTCATTTCCTCTCTACCATTCATATTTCCACCATATAAATATGCACAAGCTTGGTCCTGATTGTATGATTAGTTTTCTACTAGGATATGCTTTTTGACTTTACAAAATAATTAATGCAAGTACGCCTTATGATTTTCCCTACCTTGAGCTCCACATAAGCTTAGTAGAAGTAGGTGAAAAAAAGGCACAATGCCTTGGTAAGGAACTAAACATATTTGAGTGATACGAGAGTATCATTCGAGGAACTCTTCCCTTTTCTTTTTCAAAAACTTCAAAAAATCTCTGGACTGAAGTGGAACAAGGAGTAGGAGAAGTAACACTCTTATCTACCATTTTGTTTCTCAACTGCCCAAGATAAAGTGAAGTCGAAGCTCCCATGAGGACTAAGGTAATATGGGTGAGACTGTCATTGCCAACTTATTCAATTCAAGGTAGAATACTTGGTTGTAGGCATGGTACTTTAGAGAAATAGAACATGGTAGCAACTCCTGATCCACCGAGCCAAAGTCTTTACTTTGCTCAGGGATGAGCAAAGGATAAGCTTGGGAGAGTTTGTTGACGGTCGTTAAGTAACGATTCGACTGTCATAGACCTCGAAAATAAAAGGGAATTAGCGTCAGCTATCGATATTGAGGAGTAGAATTAATAAAGTTCCACATGTCCTTGGACTTTAGTTACTTGCAGGAATATATATATCACATAACTGAAGCAAAGTCGAGCTCACGTGGCGAGGAAACACAATTCCAACCTATCGGCGATCACCACGTAGGATTCCCACGGATCGGAGGGCCCACAAGTCAGGTGAAACCGACTTAGAATGGGACCAAACCACCGGGAACCACCTTAAGGGACCACATGTCAAAGATGGGAGAAGATTGGGGCTGGTTGGGCTTGACCAGGGTTTGGCCGAACCCTTGTCGGCCGAACTAGGTCGGTGCCCAACCGACTTCCCCCATGACGTGTCACTTCCTCATTGGGTGGCAATGGCGGTTAAGTGGGTATGACGGTTGGTAACCGCCATCACAACCGTCATTGGGAAGCTATAAAAGGAGAAGCTCACTTCACTTCAACACACACCACAAGAAGAAGATCCTACAAGTTCTATCTTAGTCATATAGGCTAGTTGAGTTAGGAAGTAGTTTAGAGTTCTTTTCGGTTATCATGTCGCCTTCGGAATTCGGGTATGTCTTTAGTACTCTTCTTCCGTTGTACGACTTTGAGCTTAATAAAGAGTATATCTTCTAGTCCATATTAGTGTGGTACTTCTTATGCTTTAGTATATAAGAGCACCATTATTAGTTTAATTCATAGTCTTTTTGTGTTTAGACAAGTAACTCTATTGCCACGGACACGGTCCAATGAGCAATTAGGATGTAGGTTTGCTTCTATCTTATCCCCGGGAGGTAGAAGTATTTATGGTAATGTACGCATGGTGCTTAGATTAATTCATAGACATTGGTTATGACCACTTCCCATGGGTGAGAGGTAGGTCGCAGGTGGTGACAGCCATGTCCGTCCTTTGTATTCCTCCACGTTCGGATTTTGTGTAGGGCGAACGTTAAGAGATCATTTCACGGTGGTAGGCCGGGCCACTGGGTGGCAGTATCCCCGTAGTCCTGGGAGCATATAACTGGATTTAGGCATGACTAGAATAATTAATTAAACTATGTACTATGACTAGAAGAACTATACCACTGGGTGGCGGTATCCCCGTAGTCCTGGGAGCATATAACTGGATTTAGACATGACTAGAATAATTAATTAAACTATGTACTATGACTAGAAGAACTATAGGAATCTGACTCTAAAAACTACTCTCCACTTAGCAGTAGTGCATTATTTATCAAGGACTCTTCTTTGTGTGTCACACTACCTTATACATATGATTACCTTACCCCTGTCTGGACTTAGGTATATCATCTATAGCTTATGAATATCCATGACATCTTAGTATTCTCTTCAAGACCATAGTCTTCCTTTGGGATAAAATAAATAATGATACCCTTGGAATACTCCCTGGGTGAAATACTACAATGGTATATCCGTGTGCTTGTGGATTTATCTATGAACGTAAGAAATACCAACAAATACCATGGTGCCTCCTACTAGGACATGCTACACTATAGATCAAGCCGTTGCCCATGTTGGCTTGTGGTTAGTACGGTTAATGCTTCACAACAGTAGCTCGCGAACCAATCCTTAATTATCATGAGCACGACCATCAAAACCATATGCTCACAACCCACCATTAATCCAATTTTAGTTGGCAAATTAGTAAAATTAACCAATCACGATTGACCATCGTGAGCTACCAATAATTAACATCATTAAGTAGCAATGAAGCATCAGTTATCCCAATAGTGTGCTAATGTTTCTAAACATGGCTAAGCAAATACACTAATATTTAGCCGAACCATAGAGCTAGTCAAATTATAACCCAAGGTATCACCTAACAAAGGTAATCAATGCAAATTGACCATAACAAAGGAATAGGTTCACACCTCTCGATGACATTCAAAAATAAATGCACATTTAAAATAAATAGATAATTTAAATATAATTAGTTATGAGTTTTCTAAGTTTAGTTTGATTTAAACAATTAATAGAAATTATTTTATGATTTATGACACAATAAAGAATTTTTTTTCAATTGGAAAAGAGGATTATTGCGTGAGCATGGATCGGGTTCACGGTAGACCGGAAGCACCGAAGCGGTCTATGGATTCGACGGCTGAGATATAAAGGATCTTATTAACCTAGATCGGATGGTCAAGTCTAAATCAACTTGCCATGCAAGCGCTGATGTGGAGGATGGCGGCTGACTCGGCGCTGACGTGGCGACCAACGTCATCACCGACAGCGAGCGGCTCAACGACCGATGGTCGTCGGTGATCTATGGCACGACAACACGAGCGGAGGGCATCGCCGGGTTCGGCTTGGCGCGGGGAACTCACCGGTGGGTGGCGCAATGGCGGATGATGATGGACGGCGACGACGGTGAGGTTTGAGCGGCGGCTCGGTTCAGGTCCGACAGCGGGGGCGCTCCGGTGGTGAGCAGCGGCGGCAAAGGGATGGAAGGGGTTTGCCTTGATCTTGTGATCCAGATGGTGGCAATGATAAGTGGAAGCAGTGGCAAACACGGTGGCGCGGCTCGGCCGAAGAAGTTCGGCGGTGGCGGCGCTAGGGTTTGCAGCGATGGAGGCACTAGGGGCGACTGTGGTCTAAGGCGGTGATGGGGATCGATAGAGGACGACTAGAGCTTCTATTTACAGGCACGGGAGCTCGAGTCCGGGCGCAAGATGGCCGTGATGACGCCAAAAAAATCCTAGGATTTGGCTAGGAGGATAAACTTGGATTCGAGCTTGATTCTGCGTTGATTTCTTAGAGATGAGCTCTGATTCTTGGGGGAGATGGTAAAGGGGAATCCGGAGATTGTTTCCCCTCTCGAATCGGTCATGGGATGCAACGGCGGTGGTGGATTTCGTGGGAAAGCGGCACCGAGTTGAAATCTGCCAGTGGCGCGAGCTTGAAGACTAAGCTAACATGTGGGGCCCACAAGTCAGCGAGAGAGAAAGGGTGCGGACGAGCTTGGACGGCTGGGCGAACAGCGGCGCGTGCGGGGAAGGAGAGAGAGAGTGCTGGACCGAATTTGGCCCAACTATAAGAAAGGGAATTTTAATTCCTTTTCGTTCTTCGCCCACCGCCGTCGACACCCATCCGACGCTGTCCAAGGTGAGCCCTCCCCTTGTTGCCGACTTCTAGTCATCGTTTCTTGGTGTCTCCAACCTTGCTGCTCCACCCTAAACCATCCATCCTTGTCCCTACATCGTGAGGATCCCCGTTGCTCCTCCGTGTTTGCTGATCATGGCCGAAACCTGCTCCTCACCACAACACCGAGTTGCGCCGCCACCAAGCCCTCACCTCTGAGCTCTTTTTTGCCACCGCCCCTCGCCGGTGCACCCATGGTGAGCTTCCCCTCTCACTTTCCACCTCCTTCTGCTGTCTCCCATGCTGCTACCGTGCCGAGTGGTCGCCGGCGGTGACCATCAGGCCGTGCTCCGCTGTTGGCCATGTCTGCCTCCCTATCGCGTGGTCGTTCTGGGTCAACGGATTGGTCCTAGGCCGATCCAGGCCATTGTTGCCCATGGACCACCGTGGTCTTGGTCCACGGTGCAACCTGCCGCCTTCATGGACTCGGTCCACGGTAGGCAGTCCACTTGACCCGTTGACGCATTGGGCCCGCTTGTCGATGCCAGTGCCCTTTGCTGACATCAGTTTCCCTCTTTTCCTTTGAGAAAATAAATGTTAATTGCACAATAAATCGAGTTTAATTTTGAGGAATTCATTTAAATGGCTCAAAAACTTCTAAAATTCATAACTAATTCATACGAACTCCAAATTGGGTCATTCAACTTGCAATTCATCTAAAATATAGCTCTACATGTTTGTTTACTTTTCATCTATTGTTTTTTGGTTTTCATTAGGGTGTTTCCTTGTTTGCGTGCCAGTGTGTAGATTTTGCCGTTTTTCAAAGATCGCGATCGTGAGGAAAAATCTTTGGAAGATTAATCGAAGAAGCAAGGGAAGTCACACATTTCTCCTTGAGCATGTTGAACCTAATTTATAAAATATTTCATCGTTTGCAAATAAATTGCATGTTTTTCTAATTACATGGGAATTCGGACCACCTATCTTCTTGCTTGTGCTATGTTTACTTGATATTCATTCTTTGTCAGACTTTGGGTAATAATTTGATTAGCTTGTGTCACTTAAGTCGACCTTGCTAGAATTATGATATGCTTAGTCATGCTTAATTACATCTAGCTCACGTAATGGGATAATTACATTATTCACATCTAGCATCCTGATGAGTTGCGAGCTCAGGACATATGTCCATTTTTTATTGCTCGTAATTATTCAACTAAAATGTGACCTCATGGTGGGCTATGGGTGCATAATTTTGATAGACGTACCTGTGGCATTTAAGGACCGGTTCGTGGGGAACCCTGAAAGAATTACCGTGCTTACCACAAGCCAGCGTGGGTAATGGCTGGGCTTGTAGTATAGCTTTTCCCTTTCTGACATACCTAGGCGAGGGTGGGCATGATGGAGTTTGGATGGACTGGGTGGCGGTCTATGAGGCTTTCGGATTCACCTCAGCACAAGGGGGTGCCTAACTTGGTTTTAAGGGTAGGGGCCAAACCTGTAGTGTGGTGTGATTGGTTAGGGGAAGTTATGCGAAGGGTCCTGTCATAGTTCCTTTCTCGTATGTCGTGGTGGCATGTCGGCACATCGAAACATGTCGTGGGGCTCTGATCATAGTAAAACTATTCGAATAGTCATGCCCGTGGTTATGGGAGATCGACCAGCTTCACCGTGATTAATCCCACACAATTAATTTACTTGACCTAATGAACTGATGTAGTTCAAGTAGGTTTGGTTGGGCCTGTTCAACATGCTATAGCATTGTTCAGTGGAGATTTAATATTGCCTTAATTAATCAACTATTTTACATTTTTCAACAATAAACGTTTGTAATCGTCTTTATGCAAATAGTCACAAATCTTCCTTTGCCTTCCCTTGCATGTCTGCTTCATTGGTGTGGCTTGTTGAGTATGGTGGTTGCACTCAGCCTTGCTATATTCCCCATTTTCACAAGTGTCCTGCTTGTGAGCTGAAGACAGTTAGAGAACCAAGGCTTGTACCTGTCACGCCCCGATTTTCTATCGGGATTGTTTAATAAGGCATTTTCTAGAAATTAAATAAAAAGGGAATAAAGTTATCAAGAACTTAATAGGGAAATTAAATTTTCCTTTAAAAATCATGACTAGAAATATTTTTGCAATATTCTCCATGCCCTAAAATACTCTCTGAAATTTTCCGTGAAATTCTGGAGCTCCAAAAATAATTTTAACAATACAAAAAGCACTTCAGTGATTATTTAAAGAAATTATTTAATCATTAAGTTTTTATATTTTTATTAAATACTTTGAGTGTCCATATATTTTTAGGATTTTTCTTGAATTTATTTTAGCATTGGAAGTATTTATAAAAATGAAAAACCAATTCAAATTTCCGTTCCCGTCCTTGGGCCGCCGTTGGCCCACTACTTTGCAAGTCCGCAATGCCTCCCCACGGCCTTCCTTCTCTCTCTCCCCCTCGGCCTAGCCTGAGCCGGCCCACTCTCCTTTCCCTCTTCCTGCGCTCGATTGAAGTCTCGTTTGCGTCCCCGTGCTCCCGAGGCGATGACAGGTGGGGCCCACCAGTCATCCCTCTCCTCTGTGTCTCTCGGGCGACCGCCGCCATGGCCGCACCCGCCACGCCACACATTCCCCGGCTACCTCGCACGCTCCCGCACCGGCTCGTCTCCGCGCGTGCGAGCCACCAACCACCTCTCTATCCCATGCCTTTCCCTCCCCCACTCCCCGCAAAACCGGCGTCGACCGCCTCTCACTCACCTGCACCGGTCGCCCCCACATCAGCCGCTTTTCCCGGCCACCCCGGCCACGCCACCACCTTCCCGCGCATATAAAACACTCCCCGTGCTCCCCTCGTCGTTTTCCCTCTTTTCCCGAGCCCGCAGCACTCCCCATCCTCGTCCCCACACGAACCCGTGCTAGAATTATTTACGCTTAGCCATGCTTAATTACACTAGCTCACCTAATGGGAGAATTATATTACTTGTTTATAGTCACATGAAATGATGGTCTCAGACCTGAGATACTGTGGTACGAGATAATTGTTAAATAAAATATGACCAAATGGTGGGCTATGGGTCCATGGTTTTGCTTGTCACACCCATGGCAATTAAGGACCGGTTCATGGAAAACTCTCAAAGACTTACAGTACTTACCACAAGCCAGCATGGGCAACGGCTGGACTTGTAGTGTAGCTTTTTCCTGGCCGACGCATCCAAGCAAGGGTGAACGTGATGGAGTTTGGATGGACCAGGCAAGGTCTATGCGGCTTTCGGATTCACCTAGGCACGAGAGGGGACTACCTACCTTGGATATAAAGGTAGGGGTGAAACCTGAGGTGTGGTGTCGCTTGGTCAGGGGGAGTTATGCGAATGGTCTTGTCACTATTTCCCCCTTGCAGTACCATGGTGGTGCTTCGAGGCATGGCAACATGTATGGAATCGTGTCTTGTGGGTACAGTTGTACACCTCTGGCCAGAGTAAAACTATTCAAATAGCCGTGCCTGCGGTTATGGGCGATCAACCAGATTCATCATGATTAGTCTCACCTTAATAATTTGACTTAATGGAACTGGACTAGTTCAGGTGGTTTGGTTGGGCCTGTTCAACGTGGAGTACCGTTGTTCGTGGAAGATTAATCTTGATTGAATTAATCAACTATTTTCCTATTTTAAACTAGAAAGGTTTTACAACCGCATTTGTGTAAAATAGCCCAAGCCACTCTTGTCTCCCCTTGCACGTCTGCATTTCTCCGTGTGGCTTGTTGAGTACGGTGGTTGTACTCAGCCTTGCTATTTCCCCCTTTTCCCAGAAGTGTAGTGCTTCTGAGTCGAAGACGGAGTTAGAAGACCAAGGCTCAGACTCCAGTAAAGTTTGCTTGTGGAGTGGAGCTGAAACCCCGCTAGGATCACCTTTTCCGCTGCTGCTGCTTTCCTTTGGGTGTGAGAACTAAGTGCCTCCTCCGTAAGTATTTACGCTTTATTTACATTTGGATATGTATATTTATTTGTCATTTTGTGTACGCTGGCTTGATTCCTGGACAGGGATTTATACACAAAATAGTCTGAGAATTTGGCTAAATTTCTGGGCGTGATAGGAAGTCACTTGTTAGCCGTCAACCTCAAATCGCTGGATAGTACTCGGCGAATCCTAGTCAGCAAGTTAGATTAGCTAACTTGCTCCCCAATTGTAATCAGTGGGGTGCTTCCTAGAAGTGTACACATAAACTAGCGTAGGGTTGTTACTCATCCTGAGGGCCCGAACCAGTATAAAAATCCTTTGTCCCTCATTTTCTTACTACAATCGCATGTATACCTTAGTACAAATGATCCTCATATTCTACAAATATCGTTGTTGGGTATAGCCTTTCGACAATGGTGCGCCAAGTAGGTGGCTTGGTGCTTCAAGGTTTTGATGAGATGGGTCCAAGAGGCGGATTTTTCGACGAAGGCTTCTACGATCACCTCGGACTAGGAGATTCGATGAAGTTGGTGTTCACATATGTCCAAGTCAGAACCATCATGTTCCTGGTCTTTGTTGCTACACCATCAGAAAGACATCCAGCTCCTACCAAGAATTGGGTGTTCAAAAATAAATCTCTATGCAATGTCGGGAAACCATGGTGTCCCATCGACCAAACCAATTCTCATTCTCTTGATGGGTGTCGAGTTGTTCGACGAGACAAGGTTGAATACGAAGCTTGTAAGCTCAAGGACGTTCAGCATGATTCTCCATACAAATTATGCCCCATCCACAAAACTCCTCGTCATACCCTGGGGGAGTGCAAAATCTTCATCAAAGTTATTGAATCTATGACTCTCCCTCCACCAAACAATTCTTCACCCAAGCATTGCTCGATCCACCATCATCTTCCTCGACTCGATGACTCAGGAGTGGACAGTGACATGTCAGATGAATCAGATCGATTGGTTGGATACCTCGGACTAGATCCTCTCGAACCATCCATTGTCCACAACCTAAATTCTCTTGAACCTTCGGGATCAAATTTAGTCCGTGAGGTGAAACGTCGTTGAGGTTGAGGACATGGGATCAGATGGCCGCACCTGGGATGAACTCGAGCAAGGAGAAAATGATCCCAGAGCTAGCACCATTCCTCAAGTCAAACATGTGGTCACACCCGCCGAGCATATAACCAACATCAAAGGCTTACTTTAGTGAATCCCCTTTGACACGGTTGTCAACCTGGATACGAACACGTGGATGGAGCAGATGAGATCTACTATCACCAATTTGGATACTGCCTTCAAAGCTGCTGCGGAACCAAGTGTCCCTCCACAACAACCAATGGATCTCCTCAAGAGGATGCGTGGTGGGGGGAAGCCAATGGTTGAAACCCCGAGTTGGAAACTGAGAACTCCCACGAACACGACAAGTCTCTACCTCGACGAAGGAGAACACACAAGACGTCTCCTTGATGTGACCAGGGCTACCATGGATACAACCGTTGCTCACATCATATGAACCAAGTTGTCCAAGTGCTGGATTCCAATGTGGTCACCTGCTACAGTGCTGACTTCAAATGGCCGCCAAATTTGCATAGAAGCTCTATTTTGGGCCCATGAGTACTTCATGGAAAGCTCTCGGATTCCTCTTTCCAATGGATCCAGTCATCTCCAAATTCCATCTCAATTGGCTGCAATCATAGAAATAATGTGTCGTTTCATCTATAATGGGTCTTTGAGCTTGTAACTTCATCTAGGACCCCGGCGCTACTGGGCCAAAGTGGGGTGCGCCCCAACCTGGTGGAGCACGACCCTAGGGACCCCTAGGTCATCCTCCCACCTCCTTAAATAGCTAGCTACCCCCTCAGGGTTTCTCGGGTTTTGTTTAGATTAAAGTTTAGCCATTGCTACTTTTTCGGGTAAAGTCGTGATCAATTAGATCACCATTTTCCTCATTACGGAATCCCAACTTATCATTTGTATTCAATTCTTATTTGCAATTTAGATTGATTTTATCTTCTTCTTGCTTGTTTCCTTGATTTGCTTGCAGAAATAAGGTTGATCTGCATTGACAAGATCAACAACCCACGGAGAGGTGTATCGATCGCTAAGGCACAACACAACAATGTCTTGTACGGTTGTAGTTGAGTCATCAATGTTTCTTTCAAATCGTAGTTATCATCAAGACACCGAAAGATCAGGGCAATCAAAGCGGTGAGCATATCAAGTAGAGCTCAGGGTTCATCAAGTGGTATCAAAACTTGCGTTGCTCGGTGAGTTTTTTATCTACCAATAACTAGGAAAAAGCCTAAAAAAAGTTGTATCCATTACCTAGCCATATTAGTGCCATTGAATTGTTATTTTTAGTTTTTGCTTTGTTAAGTTTTACGTTGCATCGTCACGTCGTGTTGCTAGTCTTAGCGTCTAGTTCGTTTAGAGTTTTGAGTTCTTGTCATGTCTAGTACCACAGTTGTCGTTGCCGCCGTCGTGTCTTTGATGTCGTCGGGACTTACAAAAACGGAATCACGCCACTGCCAGTGTTCGATTTTTATAGTTTTCAGAAGTTTTTGTTGGTCGAGTTTCAAGTTGTATCAAATCGCTAGGGTTTGGTTGTGCTTTGTCCCGTGGTTGTCCATACTACTGCGCATGAGGAAGATGGAAGGAGGAGATTAGATTAGATTGGTTTCTCTTTACTTCAGGAAAGAAAAAGTAGATTGGATCGATTGAAAATCAGTTTCTATTTTTATCTCATGCACCAATTCTGGACTCCTGGCTGTCCAGCTCCACAAAGTGACCATGAGTTCGACTCCCATCCCCCTCCTAATCAGTACATCTAAGTTTTGAGTCGTGTATAACATCTTGGTGTAAAAAATTTAGTGTCAGATTCAGGATCTGTTTGCAAAAACAAAACCGGCATAACTTCAACATTGCATTTTTGTATAGTCTTAATTTTAGGGTTTGGACTTTTACATATGAGTCCCTGTAATTTTCTTACTTACGTTTGAGTCCCTATAATTTTATATTGAGGTCCTTAAGTTGGGTTTTTGTTGAAAAAATCAAAAAAAGAAAAGAATGCAGAAAGGTGCTTAAAAAGATTCCGCACCAAAGAAAAGAAGAAAAGAGAAGAAGAAGAAAAGAGCAAAAAGACAAAAAAAGAAGAAAAGAGAAATTTAGTTGTTATCTTTGAGATTGCTTTCATATATCAGAGTTGTGCTTTGAGTTGTTTCCAGTGCTATCTTGTGGTACCGTTTGTGTCTAGGCTCGCGTCTCTAGTACCTTTTAGCCTAGGACCAGCACGGTACTGACTTTGAACGACTATTCAACTTTGCATTCTCTGGTTTGAGCATTTGCTATTCCTTTGCTACATACCTACCCATAGCTCCACAGATTTGATTGCAGTCGTACAGCAAGTGTTTACCAAGGCATCGATACATCCAACCTCCATTGGGGTGCTTGGTTGAGTCGGTGTATGCCACCATTCAGCTGCATTGGTAAGAACTTGTAAGAGCTTGGTTAAAAACTTGAGTGTGTGTGAAATTTGAACCTACACTACCTAGTAGTTGATAGGAGCATGCATATTATTGTGCATGTTTCTTGTTTGCTACTAACCATTGCAGGATTGCACAAGGGGATACCAGACGGTCATGCTCAACATCAACTTCTTCACCTTCGACGAGATATGATGACTTCTCCATGTGATGTTGTTGGCGAGAAAAATCAACACGCCTGCCTGGTAGATCCGCTTAGCTCCACTGCAGGTCCTAGAATCGATGAAGTGCGGGCATGCCAGTCAGTTTGATCCTACCACTGACAAGACGTACAAAGCAGCCAGAACTAAAGCATATCAGCTAATAGGTCAATAACCAATATAGCCGATCGGCCAATTAGCCGATGACACGATCCCAGCCGATATTGACGCCAGTCGATGCAGCTAGGGTTTCAGTCCATCGGTTGTACACTGAGCAAACATCTATGTAAAGGTGATCGGCAAACGATAACATGATGATATAGAAATGCAATATGGCACAAAACAATCACATGATAAAATAGATACTTATTTAAACATTAAAACACATATCGGCTGGAAGTCCGATGTCATTAAATCCAAATGATTAAATACCCAATGAAGCCTCTGCTGCAATCGGCTAGATCCAACTTGTGTACATTCCTTGCAAGCTGATGTGATATCCAAATAACCCACCGACTGAAACCCCGATGAAACCTTAGTGGCAACCAACAGGCAGGCTAGAGATTATGGTTCTAATCACGACTTAGTAGGTCAAACTGAATTGATGTAGCACTAAGTATGAAAAGAAACATAATATCTAGACAATCAATCCTTTGACTGATTTTCAGGGTGGTAGATGCCTAAGCTAATCTAATCTAGTAAACAATTTAGCCGGTATCAGTAGAAACCCTAAAGCGAGAGACAACCGATAGAACTAAATTGAAATACCAGGACTAGATTAACATATGCATATGATAAATAGGCAGGCAAACATGTTAACCAAACCGGAATAATCCAAGAGGTCGAATATACTGATGCAGCTTTGGACAACGCCGACGTAGCCAATACAATTGCCTGGGCCGGCGGAACATTGGACTTACCCCTTTACCGAAGATCGAGGCTGATGCAGCCCTGCGTCAGGTGCCAAATCCCATCGAGTGATGAATAAAGTAGAAAAGGTAAAGGGTGGCGATGCGCCGAATTGTATTGATCAAGAGATATCATACATGAACCCCGGGCTTACATATTTATACCCACGGGCTAACAAAGATCCTAACAGATTACAATCTAAACTTTCCTAAAGATAAAAAGGAAACAAACCGAGTCCTTATTGGACCCTAACACACTTTCCTAAAGATAAAATAGGAAACTAACAACCTCTTCCTAATTAAAAGATACAATTGCCTTTTTAGGACTCTATCCTTATATGGTAATTCTCATGAAGCACATCATCTTGATCCGACGGTGTCTCCAATGTTGTCGTATCGGAATCGGCTACATCGGCTTGTCTCGTTCGATTCGATATCAGTCGATGGACACCTTAGCCGATTCGGGCTCCGGGGCTTATCAAATTCTGGCGTTAACACACGTATATGAGGTACCAGATTATAATTTTGCACAAGTTGAATCTAAGTTACCATTCTATGATGTTAAGTATGATTTTGTTGCTTATATTGATTAGGAGCTAGCAGTAGACAATGAATTTGATGAATATGATTTTTCTGATGCTCAAATAGTTAAGGCTGCTAGTAATAAGTTTACCTCTTATGTATTATTTTGGTGGAGTTATGTTAGTAATAAACCTAAAACTTAGGATGAGTGCAAAACAATGATGAGAAATCGTTTTGTGAGTTCTTATTACAAATGTACTCTTCTTGAGAAACTAGAACATCTGAAACAAGGTGATAGAACTATTAGGTAGTACATCTATGAATTTAAGGTTTGTATCATCTACGGTGATATAAAAGAATGCAATGAAAACACAATACGTAGATTTTTCATGGGGCTAAATTCTGAAGTTAAGGTTATGCTTGCTAAGGTGACATATAATCATATTGGGCACCTATTCATGCTTGCTCATAGCATTGAGAGTTACATTATATCAAATGCGACGAAGCATGAACAATGTGGTTTATCTCCTGTTTTGAATCTCCTATATCCTTTTGCAATGATTATGTGTAAACATGGGCGAAGCATGTGTCTCCTGTTACTAACGTTTTGCAACGAGGTCAGAACATTCAACAAAAGGAGGAGAATGATGTATTTGAGAAGAAAGAGGAGAAGCATGAAGCACCTACAATGTCTGAAGAAAGTTTGCAAGATAAATTAAATGGTGCTGAGATAAATGAAGGTGAGTATTCTCAAGCTGAGCTACACATGTCCACTTTGTGTGCTATACTAGAGCAACCATTAGTAGACCAAATTGCTGAGATTCCTTTGTCACAAGTTGATTTACTTGCTGTTTCATGTGATAAATAAGAGTTGTGTGATAATGCTTCACTTATATCCGAAGACTGAAGCTCTTCTTGCAAGTATCAATAGGTGATGAATTGGTATCGTATATTCATACCATAACATAAGAACAATAAGAACTCGATTCTAGGAGGACGACATACTTGGTTATATATTGCGCTTTCCTTCTTCTAAATGCCACAATTAGGGAATGAACATGTTGTTTTTAGTGTTAATTCTTTATGTTATGATTTTAAGCATGTTGTCCAAATTCCTAATGAAGTTGAGGAACGTGAATTGCTATCTTCTTTACATGCTTTTGGTTATGTTATGTTTGATGACTTTTGTGAGCTCAATAATTTGAACAAAAACTATTTGCTAAGTCTGATTTGCCATGTCCAATTAATGCTATTTTTTATATCTTTGACGAATATAATGATATAGAAACATATTTAGTGCATAGAGTTTATATATGTTTGGATTTAGAACCTCCTGTAGCCGTGCATAAAAATTGCAAGCTAGAGAAATATGTCATTGCTAATCATGTTATCTCGAGTTTATGTTATTTTTATTTGAAAGAAGGATGGTTCTAAGGAAGAGGAGAAACTGGATCACTCAATGTGGTCACCATGCACCCAAGTAGTTGTGCCACATGAGTACTTGGCTTTTGAAGAAGGGGACTAAAATGAGCAGCAAGCGAAACAATCAAATGTGGTTTCCATGTTCATTGTTGTGCATTCCCACTACTAGGTACATTCGTTTCATAGGACATTAATACTATTCACTAAAGAACTGACGATTTTACATGACAAAAGTTTATTGCGTTTATTTTCATGTGCACAATTCTATGGGCAAGATCAGGCACTACGCGAAGAGCGCCATATGGAAAAACCAAGGACGGTTTTCCGTGAAGAAGGGGAGGATGATGTGACCATGGCTACCATGGATACAAGCGTTACTCACATCATATGTATCAAGATGTCCACGTGCTAGAATCCAATTCGGCCACCTGCTAAAGTGCTGACTTTCAAACGGCTGCCAAATATGCATACGAGCTCCGTTTTGGGCCCATGACTACTTGATGGAAAGCTATCGGAGCACTCTTTCTAACGGATCTAGTCTCATCTCCAAATTCCATCATAGTTGTCCACAATCATAAAAACAAGGTGTTGCGTCACCTATAATGGGCCTTTGGGCTTGTAACTTAATCTGGGACCCCGACCCAAGTAATGCCCAAGTGGGGTGCGCCCTAACCTGGTGCAGCACGACTCTAGGGAGCCCTAGGTCATCCTCTCACCTCCTTAAATAGCTAGCTACCCCTTCAAGGTTTCTGGGTTTTGTTAGATTAAAGTTTTAGCCATTGCTACTTTACCTTGTAGTTACATGTGTCGGCTATACCATCTAATTACTCATCTTTGGAACCCCAACTTATCATTTGTATTCAATTTATATTTGCAATTTAGATTACTTTTATCTTGTTCTTGCTTGTTTCTTCAATTTGCTTATAGGAATAAGGTTGATTTGCACCAACAAGATCAACAACCCATGAAAGGCGCAACACAACAATGTCTCGTACGCTTGTAGTTGGATCGTCAACGTTTCTTCCAAATTGTAGTTATCAACTCACTGAAAGATCAGGTCAATCAAAGACATGAGCTTGTCAAGTGGAGCTCAGGATTTATCAAGTGGTATCAGAGCTTTCGTTGCTTGGTGATTTTTTTATCTACCTATAACCTGAAAAGGCCTTAAAAAATTGCATCCATTACCTAGCCTTAAAGTCTTTTTAGTTTTTGCTTTGTTGAGTTTTACGTTGCATCGTCGCATCGTGTTGCTGGTCTTATTATCTTGTTCGTTTAGAGTTTCGAGTTTAGCCATTGCTACTTTTTTGGGTAAAGTCATGATTAGTTAGATCGCCGTTTTCTCGTTATGGAATCCCAACTTATCATTTGTATTCAATTTTTATTTGCAATTTAGATTGCTTTTATCTTATTCTAACTTGTTTCTTCAATTTGCTTATAGAAATAAGGTTGATTTGCATCGACAACATCAACAACCCACGGAGAGGTGTATCGATCGCCAAGGCACAACACAACGTCTCGTACAGTTTTAGTTGGGTCGTCAATGTTTCTCCCAAATCGTAGTTATCATAACCTCACCGAAAGATCGGGCAAATCAAAGTCGTGAGCTTATCAAGTGGAGCTCAGGGTTCATCACTCCCCATCCTGCTGGAGAGGACTGCGAACCACCTAAACGGGAGAAGACACAAATGACAACATCAGGACGACAACGGCCACAGACAGCCTCACGACAACCATCATGAGCATCATCATCAGGACGACAACGACCACCAAAAAAATTCATGACAACGGTCATGTGCCATCATCGCGATGATGATGCCCACCGAAAGAATCATGACAACTATCGTGATCGTTACGACCGCTATAGTCGCCAGAGCAAGAACGATGACAAATGTCGCAACGATCATGAGGATCGAGGACGTATCAACTCTCGGTCGCCTCCACATAGACGGGGTGAAGACCATAACCATCGTTCTCGGAGCAGATACCCCAACCATGACCACGATGATCCCGTCTTCATCCTCCTTATCTTCCAGGAATGGCTCATGGGGACCTCCTCGGAGATACGGTTGCCAGCCAGCTCTTCTACTTGGAGGTGGATGCAGGGCTTTCAAACCTTCCCTTCAAGAAGTAAGGTGGCCTTTGAAATTCCATCTCGTTGTAGTCAAGAGGTATTATGGTAGCACCGATCCCGCAAAATTCCTCCACATTTACTCCACCATTCTCTATGCGGTCGACGCAGACGACAATGCATTGGCAGACTACTTGTTGGCTATCTTGAAAGGTTCTGCCCAATTGTGGCTTGTTCATCTTCTCCTTCGATCAGGTCCTGGGCAGACCTATGGAAATAGTTTGTCATGAATTTTCAAGGCGACATGCGGTCGAGGATGATCTCCATGCCTTGAGACAGAGAAATGGTGAACCCCTCAGGGATTTCATCTAGCAATTCAACAAGTGCCGCAATACCATCCCTGATATTACCGATGCCTCTGTTATCTGTGTGTTCAAATTAGGCATTTGAGATCGCTACACTATCCAAGAGTTGATAACACGAAGGATAACTTCCACCATGAAGCTCTTCAAGATCATTGACAGATGTACATATGTTGACAAAGTTGTCCAATGGAACAACGAGGGGAAGGCAATCGACGAGAAGCAGTCTATCAAGAAAGAGGATCTAGGGACCAGCCAGGAGCACGAGCAAGCTCGCAAGGGAAATAGGAAGAGCAAGGCATCGTTAGAAGTCCCTACACCGAACAAGGAGCCAACGTACCTAGACGTTCTGAAACTCAAGGCAACAGCCCCACACAACAATGGTGTCCGATCCACAAGACCAACTCACATGCCTTGGAAAGTTGCTTTATATTCCAGAAGGTGATGGCTAAACATATAGCACTCTCTTAGGAGAAACGAGTATAGTTGGTAGAAAAA
Organism: Oryza australiensis; assembly: GCA_019925245.2. Lineage (NCBI taxonomy): Eukaryota > Viridiplantae > Streptophyta > Magnoliopsida > Poales > Poaceae > Oryza > Oryza australiensis. The sequence continues at coordinate 224,341 of JAIFGZ020000743.1, read as the reverse complement.
GACGACAGCAGTCCTCCATCCGATGACAGACCTAAGTTCCCTGACTCTGACCATCACGTATCACATATCTTCGGAGGATCCACCTCCTACTCTTCCAAAAGAGAGTACAAGAAGATGGAGCGCGAAGTATGCTCTATGACCTAGGGGCCAAACTCCAAGATGTGGTGGTCAGATCAAAAGATTGAGTTCTCGGATTTCGACCATCCAACTCTAGCGACAAGTCCTGGACGGTATCCTATAGTGGTCGAACCCACTATCTCAAATATCAATGTTGCCCACGTCTGTGATGCCTTGATTTTTGTTTGGGATTAAAAATAATTTAACAAACACCTTTCTAGAAAATTATATTAAAAGTTAAAATAAATTATCGGGTGAAAACAAATGAGGAAATTGAAATTTCCTTTAAAAATCATGGCTAGAAAAATTTTTGTAATATTCTCCATGCCCTAAAGTACTCTCGAAATTTTTCATGAATTTCCGGAGCTCAAGAAGTAACTTTAATAATTCAAAGTTCATTTACTAAAATAATTAAATTAAAAACAAATTAAAAATCCCTTCCATGTTCCAGGACCGTTTTCGGCCCATCCCCCTCAGAAGTCTACTTCGCATCCCTCCTCTCTCCTATCTCCCCCCACTCGCCGCTTGGCCCGCTCGGCGCCTTCCTTCATGAAGTCCACTTCACGTCCTTCCTCTCCTTCCTCCTTCCTGGGCCACCGGCCCATTTGCTTCCTTCCCTTTTGTGAAGTCTATTTCATGTCCTTCCTTCCTCCTATCCCGCTGACAGGTGGGGCCCACCTCTCAGCTCCATCTCCCACCTTTTTCTGGGAGAACCGGCCGCCGACCCTGTCCATGTCGTCGCCGTCCTCATGCCTTCCCGCCTCCCCGCACGTCCGTGGACCGGCCGCATCCTCCCTTCCATGTGCACTCCCCCGCCTTTCCCTAAATCTGGCCACGTCGCCGCCTCCCGCGCCCGACGGCCATTGCCGCCGCCTTCCATCTCGCCCGCCGATGAACTCCTCTCCATCCGGCCCTCTCTCATTTCCCCTATTTCCTGAGCCCTCGGTGCCAAAGATCGAGCTCTCCTTGCCGCTCTCGGCTTCCGTCACTCGCCGTCGTTCTCCGGCTGTGTGCCATCGCCTCTATACTCATCGTCGCCGAAACCCCTCGTCCACTACAAACCTGAGCTCCATCGCCCGCCGTCGCATTCTGGCCATGCGCCAGGCCGCTCTAGCCAGCACCGCTCCATGCTGCTTGCGCAGTCGGCATCACTGTGCGGAGAGCCACTTCGTCCGCCACTTCACTTGCCCAAACCACTGCTGGAGCGCCGTCTTCGCCATGGACCTAAAGCCGCCACCTCTTTCGCCGCCTTCAGCCGCCCCGCACCGACGAGTGGGGCCCCGTCAGGCCGCGTCGTCGCCCCCTCCAGCTCCACTACATCAAGCTGCACCTCGACCCCCGTTCTTTCTCCCCAACCGTCGCCAGGCAAGGTGAGTTCGGCCTCCCTTCGCCGTCTCCGGCCGCCTCTTGTCACCGCTCGGCACGCCGGCGGTCCTCGCTGACCCCTCTCTCATCTCCCCCGGGTTGCGCTGCTCCGCGGCCACCCCTCCGCCTTTGCCGAAAGCCATCGGATAGCCATCTGTGCCGCCTTCCTAAGGAGCGCCGCAGCGCCCTTCCGCCGTCGTGCTCCACCCTTGCCGCAATACCTTGGTGAGCTCCCCCTCTCGCCTCCCTGCCCTCCTCCGTCACTTCCCCATGCGCGTCGCAAGGCTGGTGGCCACCGTCGGAGACCATCAGACTGTTAGTGATATGCCCTAGAGGCAACATGGAGATGTTGGATATCACGTCAATGTTTATGTATAAATGAATAAAGTGTTATTCAGTTCCATGAAATAGACATCTTGTATTGATCAATAAGTACGTGACTTATTTATGAGACTCTATATGTATGAATCTATTTCTAAACGATCCCGATCATATGTCATATTGTTGGAACAAATATGATTCTAAGATCGGCATGTTTATTGATTGATGATCATGTCTCATAGATCATGGGTATGGAGATACCAAATCAATAAACATGGACATATGTGTTGGAGAACACATTGTTGGATAGACCCACCATGAGACACTACAGAATTAATGTGCCATTAGTTGGTCTCGGGTAGTGTTGGTACAAAGTCCTTAGACCTGAGATCACCATGGATTCCAACATGTGTAGTAGCCTACTTTGGGACTACCAAACGCTATTCCGTAACTGGGTAGTTATAAAGGTAGTTTTCGGGTTTGCTATGAAACATAGAGTGGGATGTGAGTGATCAAGATGGAATTTGCCCCTCCTTTGGAGAGATATCTCTGGGCCCCTCGAGGTAATGGATTATGGAAATGCATGGCCATGCTAAGTTGATTGAGGAGTCAATCAACGGACGGATAATCCAATACGGTTCGAGTGAATGGTTAAGCTATTGAAGGGATGGCACACATCTTGCCTATAGCTTAACGGTATCGTGAGGCAAAAGGATTTGTGTACACATTACAGGTTCGAGCCGATATTATTCTTGTATACTATGGTGTCAATATGTGCTGCTAGGCGCCGGTTGAATGTGTCGGTGAGTTAGACTCGGCCGACGATCGGCTAAGTTAGACTATAGCCGAAACCGAGTATACCTGAACCTACTGGGTCGCACGCTTAAGGGGATAAGAACGAGGCATTCGAGTTGGACTCGGATACGGCTCGATCGGATAGGGATCCGATCGGATAGAGTCCTATAGGCTTACGACGTATGGGCGGCCAACTCTATGAGATACGGATGAGATCCGGTTCAAAAATAGAGTCCTGATCGGCCACTAGTCCTAGTCGGCCAACTCTATATAAAGGAGGGAGGGGTGGAGAGCTGCGACACATCAATTGCTTCGTGTGCAACGAAGTCGCCGAGATCAATCTCCACGGAAACCCTCCCCACTTTCGAGCCAAACCCTAGCCTTGCATCGCGTGCTAGCACACGGGTGTACGGTGTTCGTCCCCGGACGTGTGGATACCGGTAGAGGCGCTGCTACGTTGCGCGCTGTTGATCGGCTTCGGATCGGCTGCAATCGGAGCGATCGGGCGTGGTGGAATCAGCTGCGGTCGGGCGCATCGGAGCGAGGCGTGAGAACGCGGCCGGACGACTCGAATCGGGCGATTGGCGAATCGGCTCTCGGGAATCGGCTACAGTTCCGGATCGGATTGCCCCGATTGGCTATTCCGCGCACTACACTCCAATCGGTAACGATCTATCGGCCCTTACTTGCAAGTGTTCCTGGTTTGCGCGGCAAAAGTTTTTGTTTTCGGCTAGCGTAGCCTCCGCGTAACCCTTCGGTGGTATCGAGCTAATCTTGCTTAGTTCGGGTTTTAGATTGGATCTGGAACAAGTTTTGCGCACGGGTTGATTAGATCAATCGGTTTTACGGGATTTGTTGAGGAGAGTTGATGGTAATTGCGTTCCTTGATAGTGTATCGGAACGGCGTAATGTGATTACGTCGAAGCAATTTCCATATAACTCGGTTTGAGTCGGCTTCGAGATAGCGTTCCTTGATAGTGTATCGGAACGGTATAATGTGACTATGCCGAAGCTATCTCATTGTCCGATCTTGTTAGCTGCCTCGCGCCTACGCAAACCATCTCCCTTGATAGTGTATCGGGACGGCATAATATGATTATGCCGACATGGTTTTCATAAGCGAATTCATAGATTGGATCTATAAATTTCGTGTGGTGTTCCGGGCGCTGTCCGGAAGCCCGCGAGGCGGCTTCCCCCTCGACCCCCGCCCGCTAACCGGCTAGCGGGACCGCCGTGTGCGTACCCCCTTATAGGTCGTCTCGATGTTGTTTCTCTGCGATAGGTAGAAAACGTTTCTATGCCTAACTTGTTTTTGCAGAGAATGCTTTGAGATGGTATGGCCCTATTGTATGTATGAGATGTATGAGATGCATGTGATGCATGTAATATTCTTTTCATATGTGCAATCCCGTAATATTTTTTCGTACGTGCAATGCTTGTAATATTCTTTCACGACTGCGAGTCGATGTAATCTTCAATTAGAGCTTCTATAGTAGTAGCTTAGTTTGAAGAAATCAAGCATTCGGCACTCGAAAGAACGGTGATGAAGATGGAGATCCTGTACACCGGCATGGAGATGGAGATCACCATGTGAAGGGGGCCATACTTGTTTCACTATATGCTATTCTTCTTGCTTTCATATGTGATATGTTTGTTTGATAGGATAGCATCCCTCGCAAAATTAAGTAGTAATGATGTCCTTCCAAATGTTGCACCCGTCACCGTTATGCTCGTCAATGGTGGGTCGCCAAAGCGAGTGCCATTCTCTATCATAACACGAGGGGGTATATGTCGACATATACATGCGGGAGCATTTGGTTTACTTAACAAGGCTATCAAAACAGTTTTGGGCCTTGGGGCATAGGTTGGCGCCGGGGCATGGAGATGCCACACCAACAACAAGAGTCACATAGAGATGTGATTTGCAAGGTGTTGCTTACCGATGTTACTAATTTTCTAGCAGTGATGCCAAAGCTCACTAGAAAATTAACTAACATGTGGATCTTGACCCAATACGTAACCTAGAGGGAAGGTGGAAAATACGTAATGGGAGTCTTATGTTAAATTGTTTAACAAAAGACATAGCATAAACATTGTGCTAAACTTTGCTTTTTCATTGTAGAATAAATGGCGGCTAATACTACACCCAGATACTTTTAATTTGCGATCTATTCTCGAAAAGGAAAAATTAAATGGAACAAACTTTATGGATTGGAATCGCAACTTGAGAATTGTTCTCAAGCAAGAGCGTAAGGAGTACGTTCTTGAAGTACCCTATCCGGAGGATTTGCCTAATAACGCCACCGCAACCGCACGGAGGGCTTATGAGAAGCACACTAATGATGCCCTAGATATAAGTTGTCTCATGCTTGCTACAATGTCCCCGAGCTTCGAAGCAATATGAGAGCGCGATGCTCACACTATTATTCGGGGATGCGTGGCATGTTTGAGAACCAAGCTCGGGCCGAGAGGTTCAACACCTCAAAGTCCTTGTTTGCGTGCGAGCTTGTTGAGGGGAATCCCGTCGATCCGCATGTGATAAAGATGATTGGCTACATTGAGAGTCCGGAAAACTGGGTTTTTCCCTTAGCCAAGAGTTGGCTGCGATGTGATTCTCCGCCGCTCCCTCCGAGCTTCGAGCCATTCATATTAAACTATCACATGAACAATATGGATAGGACCTTGGCTGAATTGCATGGGATGCTAAAGACAGTGAGGAGAGTATCCGAAAAACGGTCATCATGTGATGATGATGCGAAGGCAAAGCGCAAACCACCCGTCAAGAAACTTTGCACCAAGAGGAAGTTAACTCCCGATGAGATTGCGAGTGCCTCTAATGCAAAGAAGGGCAAGAAGGGGTCGGCGGCATCGATGCCGTTTGCTTCTATTGCAAGGAGACAGCCATTGGAAGAGGAACTGCAAGAAGTACATGGAGGATCTCAAAAAGAAGCAAAGTACGACTTCGCTTCGGTATTAATGTTATAGACATTAATCTTGCTACTTCACCTACGACTCTTGGGTATTTGATACCGGATCGGAGCTCATATTTGCAAATCGTTGCGGGGAATGAGAAGAAGTAGAGGATTGAGAAGGGGCGAGGTGAACTGCGCGTCGACAATGGAGCAAGCGTTGCTACGTTGCTGTCGGCACGAGTACCACTTCATCTACCTTCGGGATTAGTTTTGGAATTAAATAATTGTTATTGTGTTCCAACACTATGTCAAAACGTTATTTCCGCTTCATGTTTGCAAGCGGAAGGATATGATTTTAGATCAATGGACAATGGTTGTTCAATATATCTTAGAGATATGTTCTATTTTCATGCTCCATTGGTGAATGGATTGTACGTTTTGAATCTTGAAGCGTCTCCCATCTATAACATTAATACGAAAGGCAACTCTCTAATGATATAAACCCCACGTTTATCCGGCATTGTCGCTTAGGCCATATAAATAAGAAACGCATGGAGAAGCTCCATAAGGATGGATTGCTTCACTCTTTTGATTTTGAATCATTTGAGACATGTGAGTCTTGTTTACTTGGTAAGATGACAAAGGCACCTTTCACGGGACATAGTGAGAGAGCAAGTGACTTATTGGCACTCGTACATACCGATGTATGTGGACCAATGAGCTCAACGGCCGAGGTGGTTATCGACTTCATTACCTTTACCGATGACTTTAGTAGATATGGTTATATCTACTTAATGAGGCATAAGTCCGAATCCTTTGAAAAGTTCAAAGAATTCCAGAATGAAGTACAGAATCATTTAGGGAAAACAATCAAGTTTCTACGATCGATCGTGGAGGAGAATACTTGAGCCAAGAGTTTGGTAATCATCGAAAGATTGTGGAATTGTTCCACGTTAACTCCGCCAGAACTCCACAATGGAACGGAGTGTCGAACGGAGAAATCGCACCTTGTTGGACATGGTGCGGTCGATGATGAGCCAAAGTGATCTTCCGTTATCCTTCGGGGATATGCTCTTGAAACAATTGCGCTCACACTAAATAGAGTTCCATCTAAGTCGATTGAAAAGACACCATATGAGATATGGACAGGGGCAACCCCTAGTTTGTCCTTTCTCAAAATTTGGGGATGTGAGGCTTATGTAAAACGTTTACAATCGACAAGCTCACACCCAAATCGACAAGTGCTTCTTTGTGGGATATCCTAAGGAAACTAAGGGATATTACTTTTATAATCGGGAACAAGGCAAAGTGTTTGTCGCCCGACATGGTGTCTTCTTGGAGAAAGAGTTTCTTTCAAGAAGGGTTAGTGGGAGCAGGGTGTATCTTGAAGAAGTTCAAGAAACACCGGAAAACGTTTCGCGACCACGGAACCACAACAGGAGGAGCAAAGTGTTGCGCCACCGGTTGTAGATACACCAGCCCCACGGAGGTCGAAAGATCACGTCGTGCACTGCGATACACAGTGCGGAACAACATGATATATTGTTGTTGGACAACGATGAACCTAAGACCTATGAGGAAGCGATGGTGGGACCCGATTCCAACAAGTGGCTTGGAGCCATGAAATCCGAAATAGAATCCATGTACGACAATCAAGTTTGGAACTTGGTTGATCCACTGATGGTGTCAAAACCATTGAGTGTAAATGGGTTTTTAAGAAAAGGCCGATATGGATGGAAATGTTCACATCTATAAGGCGCGATTGGTGGCGAAAAGGTTTTAAACAGATTCAAGGAGTTGATTATGATGAAACCTTCTCGCCCGTCGCAATGCTTAAATCTATTCGGATTATCCTAGCGATTGCTGCATATTTCGACTATGAGATATGGCGATGGATGTCAAAACGGCTTTCCTAAATGGAAACCTAAGCGAGGATGTATACATGATACAACCTCGGGGTTTTGTCGATCCAGAATCGCTGGAAAGATATGCAAGCTACGAAATCCATTTATGGATTGAAGCAAGCATCTCGGAGTTGGAATATTCGTTTTGATGAAGTAATCAAAGGGTTTGGTTTCATAAAAAATGAAGAAGAGGCCTGTGTTTACAAAAAGGTCGTGGGAGCGCAATTGTATTTCTAATCTTATATGTGGATGACATATTACTCGATTGGAAATGATATCCCTATGCTAGAATCCGTCAAGTCTTCATTGAAAAATAGTTTTTCCATGAAAGACTTAGGGGAGGCAAGATACATATTAGGCATTCGGATCTATAGAGATAGATCCAAGAGGCTAATTGGATTAAGCCAAAGTACATACATTGACAAGGTGTTGAAAAGGTTCAACATGCATGATTCCAAGAAAGGTTTCTTGCCCATGTCACATGGCATTAATCTTAGCAAGAATCGGTGTCCTCGGACACATGATGAGCGGAATAAGATGGGTATGGTTCCATATGCTTCGGCAATTGGATCCATCATGTATGCCATGCTTTGTACACGCCGCATGTCTCGTACGCTTTGAGTGCTACGAGCAGATACTCGGATCCAGTGAAGGTCACTGGATGTAAAGAATATCCTTAAGTACTTGAGAAGAACTAAGGATATGTTCCTAGTCTATGGAGGTGAAGAAGAGCTCATTGTAAGTGGTTACACCGATGCTAGCTTCCAAACAAACAAGGATGATTATAGATCGCAATCGGTTCGTGTTCTGCCCGAACGGAGGCGCATCACTGGAAGAGTTCCAAGCGGGATACGTTGCTGATTCTACAACGGAGACCGAGTACATTGCTGCTTCGGAAGCTGCAAAGGAGGTTGTTTGGATCAAGAAATTCATTTCGAGCTTGGTGTGATGACTAGTACGACGGTCCAATGTCTCTCTATTGTGATAATAGTGGAGCCATTGCGCAAGCCAAGGAGCCGAGGTCACATCGAAGTCCAAACACATACTTCGGCGATATCATCTCATCCGCGAGATAGTGGACAGAGGTGATGTCAAGATATGCAAAGTGCACACGGATCTCAACATAGCCTATCCGCCGACAAAACCTCTCCTCGCCGAAGCATGAGGCGCACACAAGAGCAATGGGTATTAGATACTTACATGATTGACTCTAGTGCAAGTGGGAGATTGTTAGTGATATGCCCTAGAGGCAACATGGAGATGTTGGATATCACGTCAATGTTTATGTATAAATGAATAAAGTGTTATTCGGTTCCATGAAATAGACATCTTGTATTGATCAATAAGTACGTGACTTATTTATGAGACTCTATATGTATGAATCTATTTCTAAACGATCCTCGATCATATGTCATATTGTTGGAACAAATATGATTCTAAGATCGACATGTTTATTGATTGATGATCATGTCTCATAGATCATGGGTATGGAGATACCAAATCAATAAACATGGACATATGTGTTGGAGAACACATTGTTGGATAGACCCACCATGAGACACTACAGAATTAATGTGCCATTAGTTGGTCTCGGGTAGTGTTGGTACAAAGTCCTTAGACCTCGAGATCACCATGGATTCCAACATGTGTAGTAGCCTACTTTGGGACTACCAAACGCTATTCCGTAATCGGGTAGTTATAAAGGTAGTTTTCGGGTTTGCTATGAAACATAGAGTGGGATGTGAGTGATCAAGATGGAATTTGCCCCTCCTTTGGAGAGATATCTCTGGGCCCTCGAGGTAATGGATTATGGAAATGCATGGCCATGCTAAGTTGATTGAGGAGTCAATCACGACGGATAATCCAATACGGTTCGAGTGAATGGTTAAGCTATTGAAGGGATGGCACACATCTTGCCTATAGCTTAACCGGTATCGTGAGGCAAAAGGATTTGTGTACACATTACAGGTTTAGAGCCGATATTATTCTTGTATACTATGGTGTAAATATGTGCAGCTAGGCGCCGCTGTTGACAGGTAGGCTGAGTTAGACTCGAGCCGAAGATCGGCTAAGTTAGACTATAGCCGAAACCGAGTATACCCGAACCTACAGGGTCGCACGCTTAAGGGGATAAGAACAGGCATTCGAGTTGGACTCGAATACGGCTCGATCGGATAGGGATCCGATCGGATAGAGTCCTATAGGCTTACGACGTATGGGCGGCCAACTCTATGAGATACGGATGAGATCCGGTTCAAAAATAGAGTCCCGATCGGCCACTAGTCCTAGTCGGCCAACTCTATATAAAGGAGGGAGGGGTGGAGAGCTGCGACACGTCAATTGCATCGTGTGCAACAGAAGTCGCCGAGATCAATCTCCACGGAAACCCTCCCCACTTTCGAGCCAAACCCTAGCCTTGCATCGCGTGCTAGCACACGGGTGTACGGCGTTCTGTCCCCGGACGTGTGGATACCGGTAGAGGCGCTGCTACGTTGCGCGCTGTTGATCGGCTTCGGATCGGCTGCAATCGGAGCGATCGGCTGTGGTGGAATCAGCTGCGGTCGGGCGCATCGGAGCGAGGCGTGAGAACGCGGCCGGACGACTCGAATCGGCTGATTAGCGAATCGGCTGTCTCCGAGAATCGGCTACACAGTTCCAGATCGGATTGCCCTGATTGGCTATTCCGCTGCACTACACTCCAATCGGTAACGATCTATCGGCCCTTACTTGCAAGTGTTCCTGGTTTGCGCGGCAAAAGTTTTTGTTTTCGGCTAGCGTAGCCTCCGCGTAACCCTTCACAGACTGCATGCACCATTGTCGCATCGCCCTCCACTCGGCCCAGCCGACGAGCACACTGCCTCGCCCTCGGCCGTTGCATCGGTCTCGGGCTGATCTGGGCCGTAGATCTCCCATGGTCGCCCGATCCCCTTCGGGGTTATTTGGGCCATCTGTGTGGCGCCCGTCGTGGCTGCCAGTTGTTTTGCCGCGTTGGCGCCACGTCGGCACGCCCGTTCCACATGGCCGCCGCATGCGTGCCACGTGGCGGATGCATGGTCCGACCGCACATGGATTCGGTCCACCATGGACTGCCCCACGTGTCGGCGCGGCTTCCATCACTGAGGCAATAAATCCCATTTTCCTTTGATAGAATAATTAATAATTATGCAATAAATTGGTTTTATTTTCATAAATTCATTTAAATGGCTCAAAACTTCTCAAATTCATATCTAATTCATACGAACTCCAAATTGGGTCATTCAACATGCAAAATTCATCTAAAATTGAGCTATACATGTTTGTTTACTTTTTATGTACTGATTATTTGGTTTTTTAGGTTTTCCCCTTATTTTACGTACCAGCGTGTAGATTCCGTCATTTCGAAAGTTCGTGCTCGCGAGGAAAGTAGTTCAGAAGATTTTCTGAAGAAGCAAGGCAAGTCACACATTCCCCCTTGAAGCATATTGAACCTACTTGATAAAATGTTTGACTATTTTCTTATAAATTGCATGTTTTGCTAATTACATGAGAATTGGGACTACATATCTACTTGCTTATGCCATGTTAATTTGACTGGCTTGTGTCACTTATGTTACCTTGCTAGAAACATATATGCTTACCCATGCTTAATTACCACTAGCTCACTTAATGGGATAATCACATTAATTATTTTAGTATCTGATGAGCTGCGAGCTCAAGACACCTGTCCATGTTTATTGGTCATAATTATTCAACTAAAATGTGACTTAATGGTGGGCTGTGGTGCATGGTTTTGCTTGTCGCACCCATGACAATTAAGGACCAGTTCACGGAAAACCCTGGAAAACATACCATACTTACCACAAGAAAGAATGGGAAACTGCTCGACTTGTAGTGTAGCTTTTTCCTGCCCGACATACCTAGGCGAGGGTGAGCATGATGGAGTTTGGATGGGCCCTGCGATAGCCTCTGCGGCTTCCGGATTCACCTAGGCACAAGGGGGCTGCCTACCCTGGATTTAGGGGTAGAGGCGAAACCTGCAGTGTGATATCGCTTGGTCAGGGGGAGTTATGCGAAGGGTCTTATCACGATTTCCCCCTTTCCAGTACCATGGTGGTACTTCGGCACATGGCAACATGTGTGGAATCATGTCTTAGGGTAATGTTGTACACCTCTGATCAGAGTAAAACTATTCGAATAACCGTACCCGCGGTTATATACAATCGACCAGATTCACCGAGATTAGTCCCACACTATTAATTAATTTGGATTAATAAACTAGTTTAGTTCAGGTGGAATAGTTGGGTCTGTTCAACGTGGTGTAGTGTTGTTAAGTTGAAAATTAACCTTGACTTAATAAATCAATAGTTTCCATGTTTTAAAACTATAAATGTTTACAGTCGCTTTTATGCAAATAGCCACAAGCCTCTTTTTCTCCCATTGCACGTATGCATCATTGCCATGGTTTGCTGAGTACGATGGTTGTACTCAGCCTTGCTATCTTTTCTTCCTTTCCAGAAGTGTAGTGCTTCTGAGTTGAAGATGAAGTTAGAAGACCAAGGCTTATACCCCAGTTGATTTTTGCCTCTGGAGTGGACCTGAAGCCCCGCTAGGATCGTCTTTTTCCGCTATCGCTTTCTTTTCGGTGTGAGGACTAAGTGCCTCGGCTATAAGTATTTACGCTTTATTTACGTTTGGATCTGTATATTGAATTGTCGTTTTGTGTATCCTAGCTGATTCCTGGAAAAGGATTTATACACAAAATAGTCTGAAAATTTGGCTAAATTTTCGAGCGTGACAGCGTCCTCATAGATGGTGGCAGCTCGATTAACCTTCTTTTTGCCAGCACTATCGACGCAATGGGGATTCCTAGATACAAGCTTGTACCATCAGACCAACCCATCCATGGAATTACTCCAGAACCATCTTTAGAACCGCTCGGAAATATTATCTAGCCCATGACTTTTGGCACCGCCGACCACTATCGGACCAAGCAGATCACCTTCAATGTAGCCGAGTTCAACACCGCCTAGAATGCTATTCTCGAAAGGACGGTATTGGCCTAGAATGCAAAATATAAAAGCTTCCTTTCATTTAAAATTCATCCTGACTATAGAAAAATGAAAATATAATTCTACAAGGTCAAAACATTTTAAGCATTACATTTGCATGATTGTTGTCACGCCTGGAAATTTATCCCAAATTTCCAGACTATTTTGTGTATTAAATCCCTGTCCAGGAATCAACCAGGGTACACAAAATGACAAATCAATACACAGATCCAAACGTAAATTAAAGCGTATAAATACTTACAAAAAGAGGCTCTTAGTCTCGCACTCGAAGGAAAGCAGCAGCGAAAAAGAAGGACGATCCTAGCGAGGCTTCAGCTCCACTCCATAGGCAAACTCAACTGGGGTCTGAGCCTTGGTCCTCTAACTCTGTCTTCAACTCGAAAGCACTAAACTTCTGAAAGGGGGAAGAATTGCAAGGCTGAGTACAACAACCGTACTCAACAAGCCATGCCGAGGAAAATGCAAATAATGCAAGGGGGTACAAAGAATTCAAATGTAAGGCTATTTTGCAGAAAACCAACATTTCAAAGCATTTAAATATTTAAAGACATTTAAATAAAACACGAGCCTATGTCTAGTCAAATTATTATCAAGCCGCGCTTCAACGCGATCTTGCCTTAACTCAGGCCAACATGTGCTAACTCCACTTCTTTCAGTCTTAAACAGAATTAAATTCTAACTTGGGTACATTGCTCGGCTTGCCCAAAACAAAGGGTACGGTCATTTGAATAGATTTACTCTGATCAGAGGTGTACATCTTTACCCACCAGACATGTCTTCCTCACATGTTGCGACGTGCCACATGCCACCATGGCATATGGACGAAAGTCATGACATAACTCATCTCTTAGTACTGCCCTAAACAAAGAAGACCGACATAGACTTCCCCCACAAGGTGCCCTGGGTCGAGCAGACAGTCTATGCCCCCCAGGCATCTCGACTCGTTCTAAGCCTTCACTTGCCAGAGACATCAGCCCATGGGCTTCAACCCTTCCTAGGGCTTCATCCATCCCTATCCGTGTCTTTTTTGTTTGTGACCGCACTAGACGACGTGTTAAGCCTTACCCATTAGACAAGTGATAGTACGGAATATGCTTGGCAACAGAGGTCCGAAGACAGGTCCTTATGACGGCCGAGGTGCGACTAACAAAACCATGCACCTCGTGCCTAGCCGAAAACATGGTTGGGGAAAATTTGAAGGGGAAATTTATTGCCATAGCTGAACAACCCAAAATTTCCATCATTTACAAGTTATTCTTTAGTCTAATTATTGAAAACATCAAATTTTTTCTATTCAAGCATGGCTAAGCATATTCCTAAGTTTGCTATTGAGTACCACACATATAATGTGCTCACTAGTTTTACTTTTCCTAGGGTTATCAAGGATCATAATAATACAAATAATAAGTCTATAACAAGGGGAATCGGTACAGCTAAATAAAACAGTGATAAGCGCGGAAATTTAATAAAGTGAAATGCAATAATTTAAATAAACATAATTTTGTAAACTGGGGTAGCAATATGATCAAAATAATATGACTTGCCTTGCTCCTTCGAACAATCTTCTAAACTCTTTTCCTCGCCAGCTCGAACTCCTGAACCGACGAAGTCTACACGTTGGCACGTAAAATGAGAAAAAACTCTAATAAAAGCAAAATAAACAGTACATGAAAAGTAAACAAACATGTAGATCTTAATTTTAGATGAATTTTATAATTTGAATGGCCCAATTTGGAGTTCGTATGAATTAGATATGAATTTTAGAAGTTTTGGACCATTTGAATGAATTCTAGAAATTAAATTAATTTATTGAATGATTTTTAATTATTTTTACAAGAAAAAGGGTAGGATGACAACGGGCAAGGATGGCGAGGGGCGACCCATTGTGTGCTCAACAGCGAGAAGAGGCTGCGTGGGCGCACGGCGGCGAGGAGATGCGACGGCAACCAGTGATGACTTGACGACGCTGAGCAAAGGACGAAGACGACAACGAGGGTAGCAGCAGCGATGATTTGATAGAACGAAGGCTATGACAAGCTTCGCGCTGCGAACTTGACAGCGATGGTGGGCGGCGCTTTGGCTTGGTGGGAACGACGACTGGAGGAAGACGACGATGATAGGGACGACACACTTGATAGAACGAGAATGACGTCCAGGAACAGCTTGACGAAGGACCGATGTGAGAGTGACCAAGAACAGCGAGAGGACGATGATGGCAGTCGAAAGCAGTCGTACGAAGGTGAGGCAAGCATGGAGCACCTCGCTGCGATGCCGATGACAACAGCAGTACAGCGGGGCAACGCGTCGACGAGCAGGAACAACCGGTTGGAGACGACGACCACGACGGGGAGGAGCGTAGGGTCGATGGCGTTCCGATGACCTTCTAGCGAAACCGAGCGATGGCCGGGGAAGAGGATGGTGCCGCAATGCCGAGGAAGGAGACGGCGATGTCGGGCGGCACATCAGTGAGGCGGCAGAGGCTGCCGAAGTTGGCCTCGGGGAGACCGAGGATGAGGTGGCACGGCCGACAGCGTTGCAGCGGGGTTCCAACGAAGATGAGGCTTGGCCAGGGTGGAGAACGATGACACGGTGCTGGGGTTGATGACAGCGCAGTCGGCCAGCGCATGAGCGGCATGGTCGAGAAGGTTGGAGGTGGTGCAGTGGCTGCGGCGCCACTGGTTGTCGGTGGGGGCGAGCTTCTGGTGGTCTCCAGGAGAAACAGAGGCGAGGCTGGGGGACAGGAGGTAGCTGCTGCGTT
Source organism: Oryza australiensis (assembly GCA_019925245.2). Taxonomy (NCBI): domain Eukaryota; kingdom Viridiplantae; phylum Streptophyta; class Magnoliopsida; order Poales; family Poaceae; genus Oryza; species Oryza australiensis. Next base: position 209,121 of record JAIFGZ020000743.1, on the reverse strand, counting down.
GAAGAAGGTGGTGGCATGGTATGGCAGCGCTCGGCTTGATGAGGAGGGGCGGTCAGAGCTCGCCGGGGCATCGGAGAGAGGAGGTCGAGCAGGGAGATGGTGGGAGAGGCTCGGCTTGCGGGATAGAGGCAAAAAGGGAGGAGAAAGGGAGCTGAGGGCCTCCCTTTTATAGGCTGGAGGGGAGGGAGAGGGTCGCCGGGGAGAGGAAAGGAGGGGTCGGCCGGTAAGAGGAGGAGGTCGCCTGGCCATGGTGGTGTTTAACAGTGAAGTGCAAAAATCAAATTCCACCATGAATTACTGCGGGATTTAGTGGGGATTCATGGGGAAATTGATGAGGAAGAGGTGGGGATTAATTCCCTTATTCAATTTTGGATTTTGGCAACGGATTCGACAGGAGTTGCAAAGGGAGGAAAGACTATTCGGATGAATATTGCGCAGGCTGCTGGAGGAGGAAGACGACACTGAGCACCAGGGAGGAAAGTTATACTTTTTCCTTCCAAACTTGTTTGAATTTTTATCAATACTTCTAATGCTCAAATAATTCCAAGAAAAATCCTGAAATTAGATGGACACTCCAAGTATTTAATAAAAATACAACCAGATCATTTACTGATTTATTTATTTATCTAAATAATTACTAAAATACTCTTTTATATTATTAAAATTATTTCGGAGCTCCAAAATTTCACTAAAATTTTCAGAGAATACTTTAGGGCATGGAGAATATTTTAAAAATATTTTCAGCCATGATTTTTAAAGGAAATTTTTATTTCCTTATTAATTTCAGTTGATTAATCTGCTTTTAATTTTATTTAATTTCTAGAAAATATTTATTTAATAATTTTTAATCCCGAACAAAAATCGGGCGTGACAAACCTACCCCCTTACAGAAATCTCGTCCCAAGATTCGAGGCTAGAAAGAAAGAAGGTATGGTGAGGCAGGGTTGGTTTGCCGACTTCGCGGTTTCTTTTTTAATCAAATTGGTTGATTTTGTTCGCGCCGACCCCGATCCGGCTACAGGAGTTGAAGCATCTCTATTTCCTTAGATTGTACAATTAACATTGGTAACTTCGGTACTCTGAGAATTGACCCTGTTGAATAGAAGCTTGATGGGGTTTTCTTGAAACCTTTTAACTGACTTTAGTAAATACATAGGTTTGGAATGTTCTCGGAACTGCTCCTAGTCTGAATGACAAGAACTCTAAGAAACTGCTTGATCTGCCTCTTATCTTCACTATGACTGTTTTCAGTTGTTGCTTCCTTAGACTGGACTGTTGACCTAGTAGTTCAGGTGTACTTCACAACTCAACGTGTCGGCTTGAGATGTTGTGAACCTGTCAATACCTGGCAGTTGGCTCCTCAGGATCCTGCCCAATCGTCTTGCCTGGTTGAGCCTCCAAGCGGAACCTTTTCGAGGTAGACCAAATTTTCTTCGAGTTCACCTTACAAGGTAGTGGAGCTTTCGCCTGACTGCGACTAATGAGGTTACTACCTTTGAGAATAATCAACTTCTTTGTTTTCTTTGGAACTCGGATCTGTAAAGTTGGTTCTTAGTTAGTCCATAGGAATAAAATATTGACGATGCCCATTCATTCGAGAAGGTTTAGAATACTACGTCCAATTGACGATGGGAAGTTCCATGTAACAGTGACTCCAATTCCTCTTGTCATTTTGGCTATCTGATGGCTTTCTCATAAGACCTAACGGTTGATAAGACTGCTCTGCTTCTGGATTGACTGAGGCATACCAAAACTCATGATGATAAGTTGACCAGAACCTTTCTTCCTTCTTGAGCACTTCATCTCATCTTTAGCTGATGTCTTGGCGTTCATGTCCCATGTACTGTTTCTTGCATCCTGACCTTTCTCGTTGTAATCATAGTCGGTGGTATGCATTCCTTCCAGCATGATGGCGGGATTGGTGCCATCGTCTTCTAGAAACTTGGCGGTACACTAGCGGGAGTAACAAGTGCTTGCATCGGGGTAAGCTAGCCCTGATTTTGATATTGACCCCGAACTTGCATCTGAGCTTGCATTTCTTGGTGTTGATACTATTGTTCTTATTGTTACCCTCATTCTCTTTGGCACTGATCAACTGTTGTCGAGACGAAAGAGGTGGAAAAGAGTGGTTGCTAAAGATTAGGCCTTAACCCACTTACTATTGATCTAATGTGAGTAGACTTTTAGGGTTCAAGTTGATTAGGCAAACAAGTATGGTCACATTCCCACCACTAATGTAAATCATACACCTGCACACAGCAAACAACACACGTTCTAGCAGCTAACGACACTACTCTTTCGGGAAGGATTGGGTTTAGGTATGCTCCGGGAAGACTTCACTTCATCCTCGAGAAAAGCTGACTCTGAGCTGCTTGGCTTGATCTTCTTTCTTGAAGCTTGGGGCTTGAGTTGACTTCTATGAAGGCTTCCAGTTGGCGCTCCAGGCTTAACAACTAGAGAGTTGGAGAGGAAAGGGGAGAAATTTGACAAACTATTTTGCAAAGACTGCAGAGGGATAGAAGAGACATTTTTGCAAATAGAGTTTTTGCAAACTTGTCCTTAGGGTTTGACCATCTGGCTCAACCTATAGTCGAGATGGCTCTGACACCAACTTATCACGCCAGAAAATTTATCCCAAATTTTCAAATTATTTTGTGTATTAAATCCCTGTCCAGGAATCAACCAGGGTACACAAAATGACAAATCAATACACAGATCCAAACATAAATTAAAGCGTATAAATACTTACAAAAGAGGCTCTTAGTCCTCGCACTCGAAGGAAAGCAGCAGCGAAAAAGAAGGACGATCCTAGCGAGGCTTCAGCTCCACTCCATAGACAAACTCAACTGGGGTCTGAGTCTTGGTCCTCTAACTCTGTCTTCAACTCGAAAGCACTAAACTTCTGAAAGGGGGAAGAATTGCAAGGCTGAGTACAACCAACGTACTCAACAAGCCATGCCGGGGAAAATGCAAATAATGCAAGGGGGTACAAAGAATTCAAATGTAAGGCTATTTTGCAGAAAACCAACATTTCAAAGCATTTAAATATTTAAAGATATTTAAATAAAACACGAGCCTATGTCTAGTCAAATTATTATCAAGCCGCGCTTCAACGCGATCTTGCCTTAACTAAGGCCAACATGTGCTAACTCCACTTCTTTCAGTCTTAAACAGAATTAAATTATAACTTAGGTACATTGCTCGGCTTGCCCAAAACAAAGGGTACGGTCATTTGAGTAGATTTACTCTGATCAGAGGTGTACATCTTTACCCACCAGACATGTCTTCCTCACGTATTGCGACGTGTCACATGCCACCATGGCATATGGACGAAAGTCATGACATAACTCATCTCTTAGTACTGCCCTAAACAAAGAAGACCGACATAGACTTCCCCCGCCAGGTGCCCTGGGTCGAGCAGACAGTCTATGCCCCCAGGCATCTCGACTCGTTCTGAGCCTCACTTGCCAGAGACGTTAGCCCATGGGCTTCAACTCTTACTAGGGCTTCATCCATCCCTATCCGTGTCTTTTTTGTTTGTGACTACACTAGACGACGTGTTAAGCCTTACCCATTAGGCAGGTGATAGTACGAAATATGCTTTGCAACAGAGGCCCGAAGACCGGTCCTTATGACGGCCGAGGTGCGACTAACAAAACCATGCACCTCATGCCCAGCCGAAAACATGGTTGGGGAAATTTTGAAGCGGAAATTTGTTGTCATAGCTAAACAGCCAAAAATTTCCATCATTTACAAGTTATTCTTTAGTCTAATTATTGAAAACATCAAATTGTTTCTATTCAAGCATGGCTAAGCATATTCCTAAGTTTGCTAGTGAGTACCACACATATAATGTGCTCACTAGTTTTATTTTTCCTAGGGTTATCAAGGACAATAATAATACAAATAATAAGTCTATAACAAGGGGAATTGGTACAGCTAAATAAAACAGAGATAAGCGCGGGAATGTAATAAAGTGAAATGCAATAATTTAAATAAACATAATTTTGTAAACCGGGATAGCAATATGATCAAAATAACATGTCTTGCCTTGCTCCTTCGAACAATCTTCTGAACTCTTTTCCTCGCCAGCTCAAACTCCTGAAACGAGGAAATCTACACGCTGGCACGTAAAATGAGAAAAAACTCTAATAAAAGCAAAATAAACAATACAAGAAAAGTAAACAAACATGTAGAGCTTAATTTTAGATGAATTTTACAGTTTAAATGGCCCAATTGGAGTTCGTATGAATTAGATATGAATTTTAGAAGTTTTGTACCATTTGAATGAATTCTGGAAATTAAATTAATTTATTGAATGATTTTTAATTATTTTTACAAGAAAAAAGGGTAGGATGACAACTGGCAAGGATGGCGGAGGGGCGACTGACCATGCGCTCAACGATGAGAAGAGGCGGCGCGGACGCATGGCGGCGAGGAAAAGCGACGGCAACCGGTGATGAGCTTGACGACACTGAGCCATGGATAAATACGACAACGAGGGCAGCAGCGATGACTTGACAGAACAAAGCGATGACAAGCTTCGCGCTGCAGACTTGACAGTGATGGCGGGCGGCGCTTTGGCTTGGTGGGAACGACGGATGGAGGGAGACGACGATGATAGGGATGACACACTTGATAGAATGAGAATGACGTCTGGGAATGAGAATGAGAATGTGTTTTTGGATTTCAAATGCATTTTATATTGCGTTTCATATGCACCATAATAGCTAGAAGCAAATAACCAAAGAAAAGGACTTGATATAACAATATTCAGAAATCCTTTCCTAAAACTCTTAAAACACAAGCTATGATTAATTTCATCATATAAATTGGAAACTTATCTCAAAGTATGTCATGAGCACAAAGATATATAACTATATTAACTCACACATATATCATGTTTCACCTTAATTACCACATCAACTTCTCCTTAAAATGACAAAAAAAATATGGAGTGATGAATGGGAAAGTGGAAATCCAATATAACAACATCATCTCAGGTCATGCATAGATTCGTTATAATATTTTTTGGCCTTAATGCATTTTTATAATAAGAGCATATGTATAATGTCAAGCTATGCAAAATTCTAAACATAATTGGTGCAACATTAAATCATGGAAAAATTCGTAACAATACTATCTAACATGTACAACTCCACTGGAATTTTGGACTAATTTTATCACACATATTGGTACCCCAAATAAATCTCACAAAACAGTAAAAATCTAAAAATTACAGATTTTCATTTAACCTACTTTGCAATTCTCTCAAATTTAACCATAAGAATTTTGGGCGTGCCACCTTTTCAAAGCTGTAGATCAAACTCTCCTCTACTACACATTATCTTATCTAGCCAAATATTTTATTTCTCCTGAAGATAGATGAAAGGGTGAATGCAAAATAGCTCATGGTAACAATTCCCCAACTTAGTTTTTTTAGTGTTCTCCCTCTCGTTCACTGTAAGTGGGCCCCACAAACGATGGACCCCACCTTCCTACCTCGGAACATATACCAGCGCTGCACCATGGCCGGGAACATGCGACACACGCCCCTCCCACGTAGGGGTGGCAATCCTACCCACGGGTAAACATGCAACATGACGGGTAAACATGCAACATGCGTCTCTCTTACGTAGAAGTGGCAATCTTACCCGCGGATACGGGTACCCGCGGGTTTTGTATCCGATGGGAATGAACATGAAAGTAAAATCCACCCGTGAGTATACCCGAACCCAAACCCGAAGTTTACGGGTGTGGGTACGGGTTCTTTTTTTTTATCGGTGGGTTTACCCGAACCCGTTTCCAACCTGCCCGAAACATAAAAAGAACCCTAGGCCGGTCGGGTTTGGAATCTGGATCCACCCATGAGCCACTTCTTCAGTCTCCCACTCCACTCCATGGTGGCAGCGCACACCTCCAATCCTCAAGCACCGTGGACCTTGGTCCTTCCTACCGTCGGCGCCTCCTCGGCCTTCCTCCGCCGACGCCTCGGAGCCCTCCCCAGCCTACGCCCTCCAGTGGCGCCCTCCAGTCCGCTCCCTCCCGCTCGTCGGTGGCTCCTCGGCCCTCCCTACCGCGACGTCCTCGGCCTTCCTGCCGTCGGCGCCCCCGGAGCCCTCCCAACAGCTGCGCCCTCCGGTCGACGCCCTCCAATCCTGCTCCCTCCCAGCCGCCGGCGCCCCTCGGCCCTCCCTGTCGTCGACGCCCCCTCGGCGCCCTCCCCGGCAGCGGTGCCCTCCTGGTCGACGACCTCCAAGCCGGCGCCCAATCAAGTGCAATCACCGTCCTCCAGTGACCAGTTATTCTTCTCTACATTTTTATTTCTTTAATTAGTACTAGCATCAAAAGTTCATATGTGTTAGTGTGTACTCTTATCACTTTGTTCATATTTTATCATATATAAATATTTAAGCTGGTTTTTTCTTGTGACTTAATTTCTGTACAAAGGTTGTTCGAAACTCGTGAATACCCGAAACCCGATAGATACCCATGGATTTGAGTTTAGATTTATATTTGTGTGGGTTTCTTTTGGGTTTTGGTCGGATCAATGAGTTTAGCCATGGATGATTTTTTTTATCTGCACCCGAACCGGTGGGTGCCATCCCTACTCCCACGCATTGGACGCCGGCCTCCATCTCCCACCGACGTCTCCAAGAAAACCTCTGAGCTCCTCAACTCCTTTACTCTCATTTGCATCACCTTTGCTTCCTCTTTACTCCACTGCTGACCACATCGAGAAAAAGAACCCCAGTTGCTCTCCAAACTCTCAAATCTGCCGACCGTGAAGAAGACGACGATGAGCGCATTTGCTGACGAACCACGGTCGTCTCCACTTTTTCCTCGTTCCATCATCTACTCTTGACGCCGTCTCCATTTCATCTAACGTCAGCCCTTTCCGTGCAGTGGTTCATTGGGAAAGTCACCTCGCCACCATTGCTCGGGAGCGCGCTCCGGGCGCCGCCGCTGCATTGCCATCGCACTTCCAACCACCGTGGACAAAATCAGGCCGAGCCGTCTCACCATCTTCATCGCCTCAACCATCTCTTCAAGACGCTCCAAGAACCGGCAAGATCGGTGAAGTGAGGAGAGAGATCGACTTCATCTTCCCCAACTTCGGCCACCGTCTCCATCCTCGATTTTGTCCTCTACGGTGAGCTAATGGTCGATTCCCTGCACATATGGCCTCCCTAGGGCCTTAATAATCTCGTGCATGTCTTCGCTTGGCAGCTCGTTGGCCCGTTTGTGCCATCGTCGTCGTACAGGAGCTGTTCGGTGTCGCCGGGACGTTCCAGCAATAGCTATATCCGTCCGGACATCGCCAGGCCTCTCGCACATTTTGGTGAGCTCCCTGGTACTCCGTGGACGCACATGCATGCACCTCCATAGCCTGATCCGAGCCGTAGCTCAACATGCATTGAACCAATGTTTGCTTCAATCATAAAATTATTATGCATTTCATTTCTGTAGACGAAAATCTGGAACTTTCAGTACAATAAATGCCTCCAAGATTTTCCAATATAAACAATCAACATAATATGCATCATAATTTATATATATAATATATATAGAAAATTCATCTTAGTGCCAAAAATTATGAACTCAGCTTTGTTGGACTAAGAAAATTATACTCTTCATTACTAAAAACTAAAAGTAGCACATTCCTTACATAAAACACCTCTAAGATTTTGAATAGGAAATAATTAACTTAATGTACACCATGACTTGTAAAATACATAAGAAATTCATATCATCTTTGAAAATTGTAAAACCAGTTGGGTTGATCTTATAAAACTGTGCCATTCACTACTGTCAAGTTTAACTTGACAAAACCACCTCTAAAAGTATGCCACAGCTTTACCCAAGAGATAATTGCACGATCAAGCCTAGATCTTGTAAAATCCATAACTCCCAAAATAAAAGTGATAAATTTATCTTGGTCAGAACCAACCCACTGCTAAAAAATATTTTGGACTTTTTCATATTATTTGCTATTTACCGTCCGTATGTTATTCATGCAAATATAACAAATGTGTTGATGGTGAGGAATTAATTTAGGTGATGTCCAGGTTAATCAAGAGCAAGGCAAGTGCTCCTCTTCTTCTTTGATCACATTGAAACCTACATTTTGGGGAATGAAAAGTTTTATCTATAAAATGCAGGATTTCCAATTATCAGTATTTGAAATGTGGGTAATTGGTAGTTATAACCTGGTTGATGCATTCCCTATTGTTTGTATCCATAAGTTAGCTTAAAGTACTTTTTTCTCATTTGGGACTATACATGCTTATTATGTTTCCATATGTTTAGCCATGTTTAGTAGTATGCTAAATAATTTTATGGTTGCGTTACAAGTGATATTTGGGCATTATTTATACTGTTGGACAGCGATAAAAGTTATTATTATTTTTAAACTGAAATGGAGATAAAATTATTTTAGACTTAGGCGAGGTGATAGTTACACATTGATGAGTGTTCGCCAGAGTCGATTCAGGACTGAACTCTATGGTACCATCTATTATTTATCGTAGATCCACATATGCTAGTTATGGAATGCACTTAGCTAATTATGTTGCTTAATGTTTACCCTTGCATTTTGGTAGGCATGAGATGACCTTAGCTAATTAAGTTGCTTAACGTCTAGTAGCTAATTAAGTTGTTTAACGTCTAGCCTTACATTTTGATAGGCCAAAAAAAGTATGAATTAGTCTTAGCGATGATTCAGAGGAGCTACTTATTTGCCCGTTGATGGTAGTCTAGGTGTCTAAATTTATTCAATACAGATATAGGCCTCATGAGGAAATAGATGTGTTTGTCGCCACGGCGTTAGGTTTAAGGCGTGGACCCGTCACCTAATAGCTCTAGGTCATTCCTAGGGTTGATTCACACTTGTCGTGCTGGTGCAAGGCTAGGCTTTAGATAATATAAAGGCTATGTTGTGATCTCTAGACTGCATTCAACATGTATAGTGTGGTGGTATCGATATGTACCAGACAAACTAGAGTGATTCACATCACGTGGTTAACGTTGTACAAACTTACAGAGTTTAAAACTAATGGATTAGTAGTGCTCATGTACTGTAAACTTGTTTTATAAATATGTTTGTGAAAATGACATATGGATATGATGATTTGTGATTATTTTGATAATTATGATGATGATTATGGTGGCTTGTTGTCATGACGACAGCAAGCATGTTGATATTGTTGACGATCCTTAACTGTTAAAATTCGACCGTCAACCCCTGCATAAAATGAACAAAGGATGAAAGCGGTAGGGTTATTTACTAATTGTTTCCACAAGTAATGTGAATATTTGTATGCAGGTGAATAATACATCGAAATGAAGTGAAAGCACGTTTTCGTGGCGGAGAAAACACAATTTCAACCAACCGACGCTCGTCACGTCAGCATCCCACATATCAGAGGGCCCATAAGTCAGATGAAACCGATTTAAAGTGGGGCCAAACACCTGAAAACTGACCAAGGGGTCCACCTGTCATCCTCTGGCCAAAATCGATGCCTAGAGGCGATGAAGCTGGTTCGGCCGAACCAGAGATGGCACCTCTGGCTCCCTTCTTGCACGTAGCAACTCCCCATTGGTACCTAATGGTGGTTATGCAAGTTTGGTTGTTACAAACTGACCCTACAACCGCCATTGAAGGCTATAAAAGGAGAAAGCTTCACTTCATTCAACACATAACACAAAAGATCAAAGCTTTATTCCAAAGACATAGCCCTAGTTCTTTAGTGCTTACAAATAGGGTAAAGAATGAGGGGGTACTCTGGAGGAGTACCGGGTATCTTAGCATCGACCTCTAACCTTATATCTCGACGGATGTTTATTCAAATCAACTAAGTGTTCGTGATTTACTATGGTTGCTTTTTTTTACTTAGAGTAATTACTTTACTGTATTACTTACAGGGTTATCATCGATTCGTGGATGTTGGGTGTTCTTGGTCAAGATTAGAGTAGTAATCATTAGCATAGACGTGATGTTTAGGCTGAAGTTTACTTTTGTTTGTCGCGTACTCTACGGGTTGTAGAGATAGGTGGTAGGTGGTGACATCCCTATCCGTCTTTTATAATCCTCCACATTCGGGTACGTCATAGAGCTTGTAAGCCAGAATCACTCGGCAGACCGAATGTAAATTGGCATCCGAAATAAGTAATTAGAGTAAGGCATTACCATCTATCTAGAGTCACAACCATAAAAATCATCTTTATACCATCGTCTACATATTCTTGGTGTCCTTGGATTAACCTAACCCTTATATAAACCACACATGTTCCCTGTGAATTTGATACCTTAGAATACTTTCAGGTGAAGTGCTACAATAGTATTTCGTGTGCTTGCGGATTAACCTGTGATCGTCAAAAATATCAACAAGTATTTCTGGCATCGTTGCTGGGGAATGGTTGTTGTTTATCTTAGAGCCTAGATCATCCTCATATCTTAATCATCGAGCAATCTATCCACAACCTATCTGTTCCGAAGGATGAGTTCTATGAGCCACCATCATCTTCTAAGGTAATTTTTTCATTTGGCTATGAACTCTGTCTTGGCTTTATTGCCATGGTTCGGGAGCAATCCTTCTCTGGACACAAAAATAAAAATCCATATCATCATCTGCGAGAGTTTGAGCAATTGTGTTCATGCTTGATGATTTCAGGCATGACACAAGAAACTTTGAAGTTGAAGTTGTTTCTCTTTTCTCTTACAGAAAGGACGAAGCAATGGTACACTCTTACCATAGGGAATATAAACGATGAGTGGGAAAAACTTAGAGATAGATTTTGTCTTGCTTTCTTTCTGCTAACCTACATCACATCTCTGCAAGTAGAAGTTCTCAGCTTTCAACAGAATGAGAAGGAGACGATAGATGCAGCATGGGCTAGGTTCTTAACGCTAGTCCAATTCGGCCCTGACTTGTCTTTACCCGACCATGTGTTGTTACATCATTTTTTTGTCAGGTCTTGCCTAGGAATCTGCTCTATACCTTGACATCTCGGTCGGTGGTTTTTTCTCACATAAAACTTAGACAGAAGGAAGATCCTAAACCATATCTTAGAAAACACTTCCTTCATCAAAGATTACCATCAACCTCCATCTAAAGAAGTCAAGGCTAGCGACGAGAACCCTTCACAAGCCGAATCCGATCCCTTATCCTATACGTCTCAAGATATGGTCGTTGAATCCTCGTCCGAACCACAAACACTAAAGGAAGAAGAAATTCAACCTTCGGAGTTTCCTTTCATATTCGAGGATGATCTATTTGAAGATTATGGAAATACCTTGAATTTTTTTTGCAAAAAGAAACCATCAGTTCAGGTTACTCCTCTTGTGCCTCTCGAGGATAAATTCCTTAAGGAGACCGTGAAGGAATTAGCATCCATTATGAGCCATGAGTGGTTGAAAGAGTATAAGCTTTCGTCCAAAGCAATTCGGATTAGCTCACCTTCGTCAACCATTCATTGCGACATACGAGGAACTTTGGTTGAGGTCCTTTACGATCCCATCGTCGGGGCGAATATCATATCCGACTCCTTTGCCTTCACACTTATGGGTGACGAATCTTTGACTTCGACCAACAAAACTTTCAAAACCCCATCTAGAAATCTTTTAGAAAGTTATGGGATTTTGCAAAACGTGACCGTAAGGCACGAAAACCTCAAGGCCATCCTAGATTTTCACATGTTCGAAGCCCTAGACTTCGACATTCTAATCGGGCATCCATTTGAAAAACTTTTTCTTAGATGCACCTACACTAGAAACCCTCAACATTAAATTCAGAAGAGAGACGTATTCCATTCCTATCTCTAGAGCTATCAACACTATAGCTGAACCCTCTTCCAGGTATGAACCTATCTATGAAGTAATGAAGGTTTCCCCTTTTGAGCCTCCAGAATCCGTCCTTGAGAAAGAGGCTCATCTCTTTACCCAAGAAACAAACGATTCTGAAGATATTATCGAGCTGCCCAAGCCTGAACCACCATAGATACGGAATCCCCTGTCATCATTAGTGACAAGCTTTCCGAGGAAAAAACTTCAAAACCCATCTCCATCTTAGAAAAGCATTGATCTATTCTGAGCTACTCACTCCAATATTTCAAAGGGATAAGTCTCGCTCTTTGCACCCATCGCATCCCTACAGACCCAACTCTTACCCTATCTAGGCAACCTCAGCGTAGGTTAAATAATGCGATGAGGGAAGTAGTAAAGAAAGAGGTCCTGAAACTCTTGCAGGTCGGGACAATTTATCCCATTCCCTATAGTGAGTGGGTTAGCCCCATACGAGTAGTGCCAAAGAAGGTGGTATGACGATTGTTGCCAATGACAAAAATGAACTAATACCGCAACGAACCATCACAGGATGAAGAATGTGTATAGACTACCGGAATCTCAACACGGTAGCTAAGAAGGATCATTTTCCGCTTCCTTTCATCGATGAGATGTTAGAGCGGTTTGCCAATCACTCCTTCTTCTGTTTCCTTGACGGGTATTCTGGTTATCATCAAATTCTCATCCATCCTGACGATCAAAGAAAAACCACCTTTACATGCCCTTATGGAACTTATGTCTATCGTAAGATGTCATTCGGGTTGTGTAATGCATCCGCATCGTTCCAAAGGTGCATGATGTTTATCTTCTCAAACATGATTGAACAAATCATGGAAGTTTTCATGGACGATTTCTTCATCTATGAAAAAACATTTGATTATTGTCCTGAGAATTTAGACAAAGTCTGAGAAGGAATAGTCCTTGGACATCTTGTGTCCAAAAGAGGAACAGAGGTGGACAAAGCCAAAATAGAAGTCATAGAAAAACTTCCAACTCCAGTCAATGTGAAGGGAATCCGTAGCTTTCTAGGTCATGCGAGGTTTTATCAATGGTTCATTAAGGATTTTTCTTAAATCGTTGCTAAGGATGCTACATTTGACTTTGATGATGAGTGTTTGCATACCTTTTTTATGTTTAAAAAAGCACGCATCTCTGCTCCTATAATTCAACCGCCCGACTGGTCGCTACCCTTTGAAATCATGTGCGATGCTAGCGACTTTATTGTAAGAGCAGTCCTTGGTCAAACCAAGGACAAAAAAACATAATGTCATAGCATACGTAGCAAAACTCTAACCGGAGCTCAACTTAATTATGCTATCACTGAAAAAAGCTTCTAGTTGTTGTTTTTGCTATCAATAAGTTTAGATCTTACTTAGTAGGAGCCAAGTTAATAATCTACACTGATCATGCTGCTTTGAAATACCTGCTTACTAAGAAAGATGCTAAACCCACGCTATTAAGGTGGATTCTTCTACTCCAAAATTTTGACATTGAAATAAAATATAAAAGGGAGTAGAAAATTCTGTAGCGGACTACTTGTCTCGTATGCATTACACTAACATGCACCAATTGCCAATCAATGATTTCCTACGAGACGACATGCTACTTAAGGTGACAGACTTCAATCCATGGTATGCGGACATCGTGAACTTCATTGTCACGGGATATGTCCTGCCAGGAGTTAAAAAAAGAAACTTATCTATGAGAGTCGTCACCATCTTTAGGAGGAGCCGTACATGTATAGGGTATGTGTTGATGGATTGCTAAGGAGATGCATCCCGAAAACGAAACTACCAAGGTCATTGAAAGATGCCATGTAGCCCCGTACGGATGACACTACGGTGCATTTCGAACATAGGCCAAAATATGGCAGAGTGGATTTTTCTGACCAATAATGTATGAAGACACCAAAGAATTTATTCGGAGGTGTTGGAGATGCCAGAAACATGAAGGAATAAGTGCTCGTGATGCAATGCCATGAAATACAATCTTCAAGTGTTTCATGGGACCTTTTCCAAAATCATGTGATTGTGAGTACATCTTGGTGGTCGTCAACTATGTGTCACGTCAAGCATGCCCAAAAAATGTTTCACAAAATCATCTTTTCTCAGTTTGGAATGCCAAGGATGGTGATAAGTGATGGAGGGTCCCATTTCATTGATATGACCTTCCGAAACATCCTAAAGGATGTTGGAGCCTGGCACAGTATAGCCACTCCATACCACCCCAAATAAGCGATCAGGCTGAAACTTCAAACAAGCAGATTAAGAATATTCTGCAGAAGACCGTTCAAGAGATGGGGAAGCCATGGAAATGGAAACTACCGATGCACTTTGGGCATACCGAACTGCATACAAGACGTCACTCGACATGTCATCCTACCAACTCGTCTATGGAAAAACATGCCATCTACCCGTCAAGTTGGAACATTGGGCATACTGGGCTATCCAGAAATGAAACATGGATTTTAAGCAAGTCGGGGCCCTAGAAATATGCAATTCTCTGAGCTAGAAGAACGGAGGGACAAGACTTATTACAATGTCATGATTTACAAAGAGAGAACAAAAGGATGGCATGATAAGCGGATCAAGCCGAAGAAGTTCAAGCCTAGGGATAAAGTTTTATTGTTCGAACTCAAGGGTCAAGCTATTTGGTCATAGAAAACTCCAAAGTAAATGGGAAGGTCCATTCATCATCATCAACATGTCATCACACGGAGCAATCACACTCCAAAACGACAAAGGTAACATCTTCAAGATAAATGGCCATCGTTTAAAATTTTTCCTTGAATCGGTTGGAATTAAAGATCAGGAGTTGGACATGGTAAATTTGGTCAATTTCCACGTCTTGCCTGAAATTTTTCCGAAGACTTCAGGGCTGGACCCAATCCAGACCAAGCCCAATTATTCTGATTCTTGAGCTTCTATCCTCCACGCATGCATCTCCAATAAGGTAAGTTTAAGGTAAGTTTTCTTCTATTCAAATCAATAAACATTTGATAAAATAAAGTTTCTCGGTATAGCATATCGGCAGAACTGCAATTTGTTTTCATTTGTGTTTTGTTTCAAATAAAATTAGAAGGTACAAGAACAAGTATGGGGGTGTCCCTCTGATTATTGAAGCAAAATCTCTCAAGAAACACCCACCACAATGTTGCACAATTTTGCACGGGCCAGTACAAAAAAATCAACATGAATGGAACCCAAAGTGGTTCGGCAAAACCGAGGGATCCACTCGTCTTCAAATTTTTCCGATGCGAAGGTTTGCATTTCCTAACTCTCTTCATTGCGCTGTTTCATAATGTTAAAATCTTATAGCACTATGATTATGATCTTAATATGATAATC
This sequence comes from Oryza australiensis, assembly GCA_019925245.2. Lineage (NCBI taxonomy): Eukaryota > Viridiplantae > Streptophyta > Magnoliopsida > Poales > Poaceae > Oryza > Oryza australiensis. The sequence continues at coordinate 193,932 of JAIFGZ020000743.1, read as the reverse complement.
CATGCATGAAAACATGATTTATTTTGGTTGGCTCACATACATTTTATTCCTATGACCTTCACTTGATGTCTGTGAAAACATATATTTAGGAAAATAATGTTATCCGAGTAATTGACAAATGAGATATAGTTTGGTAATGAGTAACCTTGTTCTTTACTGTATAAAATGCTTGGGTATTTTACTTTGAAAATCCAAAAACCATAGCTTTACAAACTCCTCAATAATGTTTTATTCCCAGTAGAGCAATATGTTGATTTTCATGATAAAAATTTATACATACGCTGCTTGCAATCATTTTGAGTTTTGTCAAATAGTTAGATCCTTGTTAGAATCTTTTCATGCCTTCATGATCACAATATCAGTAAAGCAATATGTTGATTTTCATGATAAAAATTTATACATACGCTGCTTGCAATCATTTTGAGTTTTGTCAAATAGTTAGACCCTTAAGAATCTTTTCATGCCTTCATGATCAAAGTATTGTGTATAGCCACCAAATAAAATTGCTCTTCCTCTACATTAGAGGTTTAGCCAAAAAGAAAATATCTCATTCACCACTATATGCAAATTTCTACTCCAGAAATCTGCATCCACCACCAGCTTTCCACCAAATAAAGACTCCAATTAATTATGATTCTCCCTCCTTCTATCCATGTCAAATGAGACATGAGCTAAAAAATATATGAAAAAGAGATGGTAGAAAATCATGATGCTCACAAGAGAAGAAATAAAATATTCTCGAGCATGATGAAAAAAATGATTTTAGCCATGTTCTCTTAATAAAAGATAGGAAGGAGAATCATACAAACAGGAGTCACCCACATATGCTTTCTTTTCCATCTTTTCACTCATATATCTCCTTCCATATCTATACACAAGCTTGATCATGATTGCATGACTAGTATTCTTCTTGGATCTACTTTTTGACTTTAAAAAATATTTGATGCTAGTATGCCTCATGATTTTCCCTACCTTGAGCCCCACATAAGCCTTATTAGAACTAGGAGAAAAGAGGCAAAACAATGCTTTGGTGAGGAATCAAACACATTGAGTGACATGAGAGAATCATCCGAGGAGTAAAGCTTGTTTTTTTCATTTTGAAAAGCTATGGAAAACCCCAAGTTACTTAAGCAAAAGGAATGAAGGTAGTAGATTGTTCCATTGTTCAATTACCCAGGATAACATGATAGACACATTCAAATTCACATATATAGGTATATTTTGGAATAACTTGTATGTCAGCATTGTACCAAAAGAAGTCATGATCCACCTTAGTACTTAACCTTTACTCGGGACGAGCAAAGGACTAAGTGTGGGGGAGCTTGTTGACGGTCCTTAACTGTTAAAATCTGACCATCAACCCCTCTATAAAATGAACAAAGGATGAACATCAATGTAGCGGTAGGATTATTTACTAATCCTTTCCACAAGTATTGATGAATATTTGTATGCATGTGAATAATACATCGCAATGAAGTGAAAGCATGCTTTCGTGGCGAAGAAAACACAATTGAAACCAATTGACGCTCGCCACGTCAGCATCCCATCGATCGGAGGGCCCACAAGTCAGATGAAGTCGATTTAAAGCGGGGTCAAACACCTGGAAACCGACCAAGGAGCCCACTTGTCATCCTCTGGCCAAAGTCGGTGGCCAGAGGCGGTGGAGCTGGTTTAGCCGAACCAGAGATGGCGCCTCCGGCTCCCTCCTCACATGTGGCAACTCCCCATTGGTCTCTAATGGCGGTTATTCAAGTTTGGCGGTCACAAACCGACCCTACAACCGCCATTGAAGGCTATAAAAGAAGAAAACTTCACTTCATTCAACACACAACACAAGAAGATCAAAGCTCCATTCCAAAGGTGTAGCCCTAGTTCTCTAGTGCTTACAAAATAGGGTAAAGAGTGAGGGGTAGTCCGGAGGAGTACCAGGTATCTCGGCATCGACCTCTGACCTTGTACCTCGACGGATGCTTATTCAAATCAAGTAAGTTTTCGTGATTTACTATGGTTGCTTTCCTTTACTTAGAGTAATTACTCTACTGCATTTACTTACGAGATTATCGTCCTTTCGTGGATGCTCTAGTCTAAGACCCTTGATGAAGATGAGTGTTCTTGGCCAACATTAGAGTAATAATCATTAGCGTAGACGTGGTGTTTAGGTTGAAGTTTACCTTTGTTTGCCGCGTACTTCATGGATTGTACAGATAGGCGGTAAATGGTGACAGCCCTATCCGTCCTTTGTAATCCTCCACGTTCGGGTACGTCATAGAGCTTGTAGGCCGGAGTCACTCGGCAGACCGAGTGTAAGCCGACGCTCGAAGTAAGTAATTAGAGTAAGACAATTACCATCTATCTAGAGCCACAACCATAGAAATCCTCTCTATACCCTCACCTACGTATTGTTGGTGTCCTTGAATAAATCTGACCCTTAGATAATCCACACACGTTTCCTGTGAATTCGATACCTTGGAATACTCCCGGGTAAAGTACTACAACGATATTCTATGCGCTTGTGGATTAATCTATAATCGTAAGAAATACCAACATATATGATGTTACTACTATAGATATTGTGGTCTATTTATAAACATGCTTTTACATGCTTTATAAAATACCGTTGCAAATGATTGTGAAATAAAATTTGATTTTATGTTAAATGAGACCACAAATAGCCTCCTTTGACTTAAAGCTTATATGTAGTATGTTAGGCTTGATAATGCTTGTCAGTATATTAACTTTATTGTACTCCCACTTGTTCTTGTTATATGTTGTTGTTTAAAGTATTTTTGTAGGTGATAAGTTTTAGTTAAGTGATACGGGATCATTGCTTCTTCGATATAGTTCTATTAGGGGCATAACCCTAGTCAGTTTGCTTGTGGGTTGTAAGTAGACAAGCTTCCGCGTGAATCGTTGATTATTTGGACATTCGGCCTATGTATATCTAATATCATAGTAATCTAAAATTTTCTCAAGTTATTCCTTAATTTTTGTATATTATTGTTTTAGATGAAAGTGCGAGACTAGTCCTCATCCTAAGAACTAGTTGAACATGAGTATGAGTTTTGAGTAATTGATATAGTTGATGAATTTAGCATTTGAGTCAAGTTCTCTGGGATATGTAACATATCTGGTCACTGTCTTCGTATGGTTCGATGGGTCTTTGTATGGTTCGACGAGTATGTCTCATGCTAAAGTTGACTGACACGCTACTTTTATCGATTATCTCCTTTGTTCACTATATGACGCTTTGGGTTTTGTATTGTGTTTGTTATTTGGTATGCTAGGGCAACGATGAGGGTGGATGGTTACTGTTTTATTTGAGTTTTATTGAGACCTCCTCCAACTAAAAATTTTGAGCTATCATGCTAAATAACATATGCAATATTTACCCGGGTGTCTAAAAACCGGCTAAAACAATCAAATAAGGAAAATGCAACTCTGTTGGTTTCATGACATCCAAATATATGTTTCTTTACTTATATTTCACTAATTTTTACATCTTTTGTTGATTATGTGTCATTCAAGAAAAAAATATGCTATTTGAAATTCAAAGACTGTAAAACTAGGATGAAAATGATCATAAAAATTCCCGAGCAAGCGTCATTTCCATGTAAGTGTTATCGTTTTCTACCATTACCGTTTTGTAGCAATATATAAAATTGATTTTTCTAATTTCTTTTAGTGCCGTATATTTTTTAACATTAAATTAGTAAATATGATCCATTCCTGACCGACCGAGAATTACCGAGAATTGTTTTTGAAGAGATGCTACCGACTCTAACCATTTTCTTAACTTTTCAAAACCATCATGAAACCTAGTTCTATTGCTCTTAGGGAGGTTTTTTTTATTGGCTCTCATAGTTTAAGATGTGTAAGATGTTTTGTAGTTAATGTTTTGACACAAATCCAATAAGTCGAGCGAAGTGCACTTTAACTGATAGTATAGATGCAACTATTTTTTTTCTTTCATACCAACAAGATCCAAGTGTAAACAACTTGTAAAATGTTCAAACCGTACCAGTGCAACAACTATAGACTATAGAGCAAGGTCAAACCAAGTCAAAACCATGAACAACAGACCAATTAGGCTTTGCTTTGACACTGCTAGCCTCACACCTTGCATTACTCAAGTCACGCCTCAACTTCATCGCTCCTTGGGTGTGTTTCGTAGGCAAAATGACTGTTGCACATGGTAGCAGACAATAATGAAGTGGGGTTGTTTTGTGCGGATTTCCAAATCTTCTATAGCACCTCACGCAAACAAAGCTAGCCAAGGGAGTTTCTGTATTTTCCATCATGAAAACTACTTCCTTGGTCCCACAAAGACTTGATTTTTGGCGTTTAAAATGTGTTCTGTAAAAACTTCATTGTTACAGGACATACACATATAATTGGAGCCTAAGAAATTCAAGCAATACTATAATGAGGAACATCATAATCATTTATCTCCATTTGTTCGAGAATGGTTAGAAATGAAGTCGTCTTTGTGAAATAGAGGGGAGTAACAATTACAAGAGTACACCGGGTGATTGAATCACTAATGCTCAAACTATTTTTTTCCTCAGATTAGTCTATAAGATTCTCCTAAAAAACTATACAATTGTTAATATTGGATATACGAACTTGTATGTTTCGTTCGGTGACAGCTTAGTGCACTAACTCACGTGACACATTTTGTCGTTACATGTGTACGGACACTATTACTGAGTACACGGCACAGAAAAGAGCATGTTCAACAGAATATACAAGCGAACATTATTTTTATTTTGTTTACATACCATAATAATTAATACTAATGCTAATAATGCTCACATTTTATTAATCTTCTTCCAGTTCAGGCTAACAACAAACAGCTGCTACGCTCTACCAAAAACATATACGAATTTGTTTCCTCAATGCAAAAGTTCCTTTCCGAAGAGCCCAGCAATGGCTCGTCCAGGGTCGTCTTGCTTGACCAGGGATTCTCCCACCAAAACCTACAGCATCAACAGACACGCTTAAAATTGCAGCGAATAGGATTTGTAGAAATGCGAATGAATTTCAGTAAGAACATGCATATATATATATATATATATATATATATATTCTTCCTATAGCATAGAAATTTGGACAACAACAAATCTAACATTGACTCTTGTCATTAAGGAAAAAAATCGATTTAAATTGACAAGTGAAAACAGCACTAGTGAGAAAAGGGAAATCTGTACTAACCCACCCAGTTTGTCAGATGTTTCAACAAGTTTGTTGAATACTGAAATCATATAAGACTAGTTTACATTAATCCACAAGTAATTTGAAAACTTACAGCGGAAACTCCAGCATTTTGCACATAAGCAATGTCATCTGGGTTGAACAGCCCTGATTCGCCAACAACCTGAAAACCCATCACAAGTTGGATAAAGACCAGCACAAACTAGCAAAAACCCTAGGTGTTTCGACAAACTTAACTATCCAAGGAACCGAAGTAAAGTCAATATCACTACACAAAATGATGGATAACACTAAACAGTTTTCCTTAGAGACTACTCATGTCATGTGCATGTACATTGTTGCGAACAATTGGAAAATCTCATCCTGATATACCAACAAAAATCACTTATTTCTTCAGTTCTTCTAGTGCTTCATCTAGAATGCACAACAGAGTACATATAATGCTGAATAGACAAACAGGTCATTTCAATCTCTATTGAATAGAATATGTGCTTGCTGGAAAGGCTGCCATCAAGGATGCATGAAGGATCTGTTACAATACTAGCAGGATAATCTAGAGTATTAGGTTACAAAGATCCGACACAATAAATTGTTTGTGTATGGCAGGATATTGAATGAACAATAGCTATTGACTGAAGTTCTCTTTTTTTTTTAACCGTCAGCTATTGAACGAAGTCAATCATAAGGTAATGAATTCTTAGTACGCATAAAGATTGTGTTGATGTACCAAAGAATCCCTTCACCCATATCATTTTCTTCAGTATATACATAAATTGCATATAGTTTACAGTCTTAAATATATCTGTCATAATTAATTTTCTATGTTCCATTTGCTGTAAAATCTTGACTTTCGCAAACATTCAGTCAGTGATAACAGTAGATGCAAGTTAAAGGATTAAACACAATAAAAGAACAGGTGTCCAAGTGCCTATTTGTCATATAGAGTAAGTAGCCATTTATCTAAGATTCCAATATAGAGAATAACAGTACCAACATTTGATTGAGTTGAACGGATGCATGAAAATACTACTAGTGAATTGTCACACATTAGCATGGGATATTACCAATATTCCCTTCTCCCTGATGGTATCACCATGCATCTCTAGCAACATCTTTGTGTTTGAAGTATCGACAACAAATGTCTCTGCAGTGTAAATATTTTTGAAAGTAAGAACAAAATACTATTTCATCGAAATAGTAAGGAAAATATTGATTTTTAGAGAATGAAAGTGATTGCTTGCTAAAGATTGCAACAACATGTTGGAAAAAAAGTAAGCACCAGAAAAATATCATACCAAGGCTGCGGTTATTGATGCCAATAAGCTGAACTCCACTTATACTCAGCACACGCTCCATCTCCCTTTCATCATGAACCTAAAATAATATCCCCGGGTAATAGAATAAAAGTTAAGCTTAGATCTGTGCAGATTATTAGAGTGTAATCATTTCAGTTTTCAACTCAAGTAGTACATGTTAACAAAAACATCTGAACCATCATACAAGTTATGGGATTTGTTTTCCATAGAAATGTGAATATGAGACGTATCTTCACAAAACATGCTTCACCACCACTCTATAGGCCAGTTTAAATCCCGTTCAAATGATGTAAGCTAGTTTTCAATTCATGGGACCCTCCAAAATAAAAAATCATTGTTAAAAAATATAAAGCAGTAACTAACCTCAATAAGAGCTGTCATTCCCAACTCCTTACATATGCGAAGGAAGTACTTTATGTCGAGATCAGGTAGCACAGCGGCAATAAGCAGAATTGCATCTGCGCCCTGCGAGCGGGCATAATAGATCTGCCATTTATCGATGACAAACTCTTTGCATAGAAGAGGGCACTGCATTTACACAAGATATGTACGTCTTGAGAAAGAAATGGTAATACACAAGCATTGTCTTCATGTTTAAATAACACATATATCAACCAATACCTTCACTCCTGAGTTCCGCACCTTTGCAAGATTTTCAAAACTTCCCTATCAAATTAAAGGAAAAATTAGCTTAGACCAGTAAAAGTACATATTCCAGCCATTAACACATCCAATTCCAAAGCCACCTGAAAATACTTCTCATCGGTCAAGATGCTCAAGCACGCAGCACCATTCTTTTCATAAGCCTGAGCAATTTCAACCTGCAACAAATATCACACTAGTTATGTTACCAAGCTTTGAAATACCAGCGAAAAGGAAAGCTATGAAGCCAAAATCTCACAGGATTGAAGTTCTCCCTGAGCACACCCCTACTTGGTGATGCCTTCTTGACCTCAGCGATTAACGCTGGCACACCATTGCGCTTGAAGTCTGATGCTAAAGCACCGTAGAAATCTCTTGCAGGAGGAGCCTGCCCTGCAGCCTCAATCACCTCCTTGAGAGGCTTCTTGGCATGCCCCTACACAAGACCAGTATCAAGTATGAACTACAGAAGTCGTTTCTCCTTACAATATTAGAAACAGACACAAGCATGCCATTTGGCTTCCAGGTACACACTTTTATTTTTAGGTAATATTCCCTTGCCATAATTAGATGAACCACAACCTGAGCACGTCTTCCGAAGGATATCAAATATTAAGATGAAAAAGAAAAGATTAAAAGTCTCAAATTCTCATGCACGTTGATTCTGAACATCAAGTATCAACAGCATAGCTAACGAATGAGTGTGATTTGTACCAAACTAAATTACTGAGGTAATTGATTTAGGTTTATGGTTATATACCTCGGCTACCTCAACCTCCTTGTCCCAAATGATCTTCTCCAGGATGTTGCGGGGAGCACCCAGCTCCTCCTCGATCTCCTTCAAGGGGACACTGGGACGGCAGTGCCTGCGGATGCGGATCCCCTGACTAGCCGCTATGTCGTTGATCGACTTGCCGTTCTCCCACTGGGATAGCTCCACTGCGTTCACCATGTCGTCCTGCGCTAGCTCCTCGAGTATGGAGTCCTTAGAGAAAAATGGAGGAGCATTTCAAGAAACGACGGATATAAACAGGAAACAAAAAATCCTTCGAAAATGGCGCTCAAAACAGGGCAAGATCAACCGCAAAAAAACACCATGTAGATTTCAAATCCGTGCTCAAGAAATGTTGGGGGGAGGGGGGAAAGAACCTACGCGGGTTGGATTACAGCAAGATTGAGGCTAGAAAGGGAAGAAACACTTGAACCTAAGATGAAAGAAGATCGGGGTACTCACCTTGGCCCCGCAGCGGAGGAGCGGGCGGGCGCGACCGCCGGCGGGCGTGACGGCGAGGCGAGCCCGCGACGGGGAGCGGGCGGCGGAGGAGGCGCAGGGAAAGGAAGCCCTGTAGACGGAGGGCGAGGCGAGGAGGGACTCCATCGCACGAGGAGCACGAGGTGGGTGTGGTGGGTCGAGGGTAGAGGGTTGGTGGGATACGATACGACGACGGGGAAGAGCCGGCGGCGATGGGTATCTCCTCGTCGCAGGAGAATGGGGTTTCGATTTATAAGCCAGGCGGGGGCGGTGGCGGCGGCGGCAGCGGCAGCGACGGTCCGAGGCCGGAGCTGACTGACGTGACGGGGCAGGCTCAAGCAGTGATGAAAGCGATGCCCAGAAGACACGGACCCGTTCCCAACTTGGCCACTCCTGCCCCGTGTTCTTTCTCGTGTTCTCTCGTTCTTTTCCTTCCTTTCCTATCATCATTTGATAGTTGTTTTTAAAAAATGTTACATCTATTTTAAAATATAATAATTTTTAAAGCTACGCATCATATTATATTTTACATTTTAGAAGAACGAAGGTAATCTTATTTTGTTACTTTTTTTCATCCACCTAGTCATAAATATTGTATCCTTATGTATGAATATTTTGAAGCCTCGATCATAATGTTTTATCTAGAATTAAAATAAAATGTATGTATAGATTTGTTTTCAAAATACTATCTATTTGATTTTATAAACTTATTTTAATACAAAATTATTGGTTAAATATTGGTCAAAGTTTAAATGTTTTTATAAAATTTTATCCTAAATAATAAATATTTATGGGAAGTCTACTGCATTATTATATATGAACTAGAAAAGTCGTAGCTTATATATCGGATTATTGAAATAAATTATTTGCTATATGGGTTGAAAAATATGTTTTCTAAAAGATAAAGCATGACAATAATAGTAGTGAAACAAATTATTCATGTTTGCGCTATAATAGGCAAAAAATAGATGTTGTAATATGCAATGTATTCTAGGCCAACCTCAGGAGACAAATCACATTATATTGATCCATTGGAGCAACATGGTACCTAAGAACATAAACTTTTTGGGATTTTTAATTTTTTTATTATAAGATTTGCAAAAATAATTTTTGATTGTGAACTTTTGCAAACTTAGTCGCCCACCACTTTTCGAGAGGGCGTTTTTTAAAAATCGCCCTCCCAAAGGGTGATTTTAGTGACATGGCAAACGATCGTTGGCCGTCGTCTGCCGCGCACGTGTTATTTGCATTTTGCCCCTATAGCCTTCGCGAATGTGTGGTTTGCTGTTTATTTTACTGTACATCACTGTTCATTGCATTTGTTTATCGCACTGTTCATTGAACAGTAAAATAACCCTTCGCAAGGGCTGTAAGGGGAAAAAATGCAAAATGACACGTGTGCGACAGACGGCGGCCAACAGCCGTCTGCTACGTCACTAAAATCATCCTCTGGGAGGACGATTTTTAAAAAAGTCTTCTCGGAGGGTGCCGCCAACTAATTTTGCAAAAGTTCTAAATCAAAAATTATTTTTTAAATCTTTTAATAAAAAAATAAAAATCTGAAAAATTCTAAGAACATAACCAATAGACACAACCATATATGTCATATAGGATAAAGCCACAAAGACCATACTAGCACAATAAACACCACTCAAAAGTATATTTTGTGTTTTAGTACTTGATTATTTCTGTGTCAGCCCTTATAGTATTTTTATTACCATTTCAACTAAATTTTTTATATTTTAGACCTTACAGCAATAAAAAGAAATATATAAATATCGCTGACCTCTATATGAACACACTGTCAACCTCTCCCATTGTCTTCTTTTTCTCTCCCGTATCCCACTCTCTTTCTATCCCCCACCGGCCACTGATTCTCTTATATCAACGATGACGTCTCCTCTTCAGCCTCCGCAATGCCACCTCTCCCCCATCCCCTTCTCTGTGAGCGATGGTAAAGGATCCTCACGATGACGGGGGATCTGGCCACGAGCTCACTGGCCTCCCCCACTCCCTTTCTCTGCGAGTAGTGGCGACAGCTCCCCATGGCCGCACAGATTTGGCCACGAGCTCATAGGGCCTGCGGTGGTGAGGAGCAGCGACTATCTCGCTGAAAGTCCTCAACAACAGTGGCAAGCGGTGATGACCTCACAGTGGCAAGCAACGACAACCACAACAAGTCTGGTTTTGCTTCTCTTTTTTCCCCAAAACATGTCACGGGGCTCCCGAACTTTCCCAACATGCCCCCGAGTTGTGGCTTTGTAGCTCTCGATCCGAGAGGCGAAGAGGCAACCAGAACCTCTGCAGGTCTTGCCTAGCATCACGAGATCCCAGTCCCCACCGCCACGAGTGCTCGGCTCGGATGTGGAAGCTCAAGACCACTGTCTACAGTGGTGCGTTGAGCATGCCCTAAAGCATGCAGGATCGGAGGAGCTTAGCAGGAAGATGAGTCCTTCAGGCACATGATCGATCACAGTGCTTGGTGAAAACGTGCGGCTGTGCAACACATATAAAAGAATAAAGGACATGTTGACAGTATCACTCATATCCTCGTACTCATAAAATGCAGAATGAGCAAACTAGTGCTCCTCTGTCCATCACTAGTCCAAATTAGTCATAACCCACTCTGTATGCTAATGTGGCATTGCCGACTTCGGTGATTGATGAAACATGTTATTGCACCGTAGATGTTGGTACTTGGTAGAGAGGAGTTCCCAGCCATTCACCATGTGGTTTTTCAGGTAATCTCGATCATATGTGTCCATTTGCTCTAATCATGTTGAGACAGACATTAGTTTGCCCTAACTTAAAATTTACTTACCGTTGAGCAAAGATTTGATGGTACTTAGAGCACTTGGGGCAGAGGGGGTGACAGCGGTGGAGAGGGTGTTTGGTTCTAAGCTATACTTTTGGTAAGTATGTTTGACAAAGTTAGGCTTGTTTTGTTGCCACGCTTTTGATACGTCACAATTTATTAGCATGATGGCCCACTTGTCATAGTCACAATTTCGTACTAACATTTGGATTTGTTTGCCACAAAATATGTGGCATGCCACGTCTTAACATTAAATGTTTGGTAAATTATTTGATGCATGCATCAAACAGCCTTATAAGGTGCATACAATTTATAGTCAAATAAGAAATCTAGCTATCAACGGAACAAAAAAATCATTTGTTCTATTAGATTTGAATTTCATAATTCTATACCATATGAATCAATTTGATAATTTATTGGTAAGTGTCATCGTATTCTAATGGTGTCACTTAAGTCAAAGCTTGAACCCCATAATAAAAACTCTGGCTCCGCTACTGGTGAATGGCAGAGGGTGCTGGTTTAGAAGGGAGTGTGTGTTGTTTCCAAACAAGGCGTGCACCAATCGCAGGGAAGCGACATAATTTTTTTTTCATAGAGCCGACGCGTTGCGAGACTACACAATAAATTCGTTTATGTGCTTGTGTTTGATTCACGGTAAAGATTATATAGGATATGGTTATCCATATTTTGGATGGATATGACCATCTAAGATGTGTCTGGTTAGGTGGATGGGATTGGATGAGAGATGACCGCATGGGTCTCGACGAGAGATGTCTGCATGGGGCTGGATGAGAGATGGCCATGGCCCCATGGGGCTGGACGAGAGATGGCCACCTGATTTTTTTTTTTTGGTTCGTGGGCAGGCAAGGAATGAGGCGGCCACTAAGAAAATATTGCCTCAATATGCCGAGTGAGTGAATATTTCCTTAGTGAGTGAATATTTCCTTAATACGCTGGATGAGTGTATCAGCCAATCTACCCGATAAAGCCATCCATATCTTGCTCTGGATGATGTGGCCACTTCTGATTGGTTGTTTTGAGTTTAATTTCCTGTTTGCAAGCTTCAAATGATTTTCTCATAAATCATGTCTAATTATAATTCGATAATATTGTTTTATTCATTATAATTAAATCATCTTCGGTGATTATATTTTACTGAAAGAATATATATGACAAGTGAGCCGCATAAAATTTTAGCTTCTCTCGTCCATGTTACATCTCTCCAATCAATATAATCTACTCTGGATAACTTCATTGGCAATGTTCTAGCTTATGCAGTTTAGTATCTCTTTTAACTGGTAGACGACAAGATGTCATCAATATAATCTCGATATGAAGTTATCAAACTGTGTCCCAAAGCTACTAACACGTATACAAGTATTTTACCAGTGTGTAACTGTGGCCGCTACGCACTACGGACAAGTTTAGCTTAGATCCATGGCTTCGCCACCTAGTTCTACCTTGTACTCCATTCCGCAACGGCATCTTACTGCATCAGAAACTCCCTACAGGGCAAGGAGATGATCAGCGAATCACCACTGCTCAAAGTAGCTTCACCACTCCCTATCGGCAGCATAGTATGGATAAGGTAACCAAACTAGAAAGCATCAGCGTACCTTCATTTCATTTATACGTTCTTCAAGAGACTGAAAGTACTCAATTTCTCCAGCTTTATCAGCTTGTAGAGCTTTGTGTTCCTCCTCTAAGGATTTCATATCCATCTGTTGTAGTGGAGCCTGCAAGCACCAGATTTATACGACATCACACGCGAGAGTTAAAAACAATGGTATAATGGTAGAAGATCGTGTCTAAACTTACAAGAAAGAAAGAAATTGTGTCTTTCTCTTGCTCTATGATCTGCTTACTCTGAAAAGTAAAGACATTCCTTTTAGTTTCACCCAAAAATAAGCATAATACAACTTGAAAGATGTCACAGGTCTAAGGATGGGTGTCAGAATTGGACTTCGCTGATTTCTGTAAGAAGTGCTGATTGTTTTTCTTTGATCTCCTCGATCTTATGTTTAGTTGACTCCAGTTGAATCCTGAGTTCTCCTTGCTTGCTTCCAATGTCATTTCCCTGTTTATTAGCTAGTTACGCTCTGGATCATTTTTAAGAGGAGGGGAAGAGATATTAATCACCTTATCTAGGCTCCCACATGAGTTAAGTATTCCATGGCTTTGTCCTGCACACAAACAACAGAACCACGTCAATGTAAAGTTGTAAAAATTGTTTATCATTATAACTTAACACAAGATTTCTCTGTCATCTAACATTTAGACACGCTACAAGGCAGTGACTGCTAATCTAACACAAAATGAAAAAAAATCACAATTTTAGTGATGCAGCCCAATCAGTTCTAACTATATCAATTGGTGTTTTTAGATTAGCAACAAAGGTTGGCACTGTACTGAGAGGGAGGGTGGTGAGGAAGACTGTCCAGAAAAGAAGATTGCAAAAACTTCTATTCCATGCTCGCCAATAAATCAAAAGGAGGAATTAGTTAGCTATGTAAATAAGCATTACATGATTTTGTTATAGCCTTTGTAAAGAGAGCATATGATGCAAAAATGAGAGGGGGAGGACGTCATCAATCAATGATTTCTAGAAAGAACAGTGGTTTGGCCAGAGAGGGGGAGGCACATATGCCTGAGCTGAATGCATAGAAGGGACTTCGCTATTCCTTCTTGATCAACACTTAACCTGATCCCTCTTTATACAAGGTCGGCTTCCTAATAATCTAAGCTAGATATAGTAATCAAATATTAATTTAGGCATCTAAATTTCATGCCATCTTTTAGATAGAAATGCTATGCAATTTATAGAAGTCTCCAGATATCTTATTATCAATTGGTGCCACTTTCACGCAAAGCCTGAACTGGTGCGGCTGCACATGGGCTCCTCCTTTGATACTATCAGAGTCAAAGTATAACAGCTTTTGGTTCTAATCCACATGTGCATAATAAAGCTACAAGTCTAAAGTTTCACAGATTGAGCCAGGAAGTGCAACTCATGCCTCCAACTTCCAAGAATGTCAATGTGCGAATCCATTTGTCCATATGTCATATGTGTACTTGTGTAGGGCATGCACATATTAAAAGCATGCAGTCTGCTTTGCTTCATGGCCTTCCTCAACACCTTTCATGTTTATACTCAAAACAGTTCCAACCTTTGTAGCTAACTCATAAACACCGATTGATGCAATTAGAATTGACTGGACTGCACAATAACATGTTTCAACTATATAATGAAAAAAAAAACTGCACGATCAACAGACCACATATTGAAGCTTACCAACATGGATACAGAAAACCCATGAAATGACTTAAGTAAGATAGGAAAAAAAACAACATTGGAGCCACTATTTATTTTACTTCATATTCAGAAGAGCTGTACCTTGAAGGTTTTGCTTGCTCTGAGACGCTTCAACCTGAAAGTGTATTATAACACACTAATTAAACAGTAGCTGCTTCATTGTAACAGGGCGTTGAAATGAGGGTCAGAGGTTGTAAGATGATTTCATTGAAAAACAAGTGAACCTATCTGCTCGAAATACTTGCAGATTATATGTTGAATATCAAACGGAAGCTCCCTGATTTTAATAAGCACGGTTGAGATAAGGGCCCTTAGGCCTGATTGAGGTGTATATGGACAGCTGGACCTAGGGGTGGACGACAAGCTCGTGGCTCGTTAGCTCGCTCGGCCTGTGACAGGCTCGACTCGGCTCGTTTAAATTTCTTAACGAGCCGAGCTGGCTTTAAAGCTCGTTAGAGATAACGAGCCGGCTCGAGCTAGCTCGCGAGCCACTCGCGAGCCAGAGCTAGCTCGGCGCATCCCCTCCTGCCCTAACCATAGTCCCGAGTGACACGGAACCACACCGCGCCGGCGTCGCGCGCATGCCTCCCGCCGCCGCCGCACGCGCCGGCGCCACGCCCGCACGCACACCTCCCGCCGCAGCCGTCGCGCGCGCCGCTTCCCGCCGCAGCCGCACCGCGCCAGCGCCGTGCGCCCGCCTCTCGCCGCCGCCGCGCGCCGCGGCACGCCTCCCGCCGCAGCCGCACCGCGCCGGCGTCGCGTGCTCGCTTCCCGCCGCAGCCGCGCCATGCCGGCGCGCCGCGGGCACGCCTCCCGCCGCAGCCGCACCGCGCCGGCGCCGCCGTCACACTGCGCCAGCGCCGCGCGCACGCCTCCCGCCGCCGGCTCAAGCTTTCAAACGAGCCGAGCCGAGCTGGGTTTTTAGCTCGTTAGGATAACGAGGCGAGCCGAGCCAGCTCGTTATCCTAACGAGCTAAGCCGAGCCAAGCCGAGCCAAGCCGGTTCGCTATCCACCCCTGGCTGGACCCAAGTAGCGACAGTACTAGGGCAGGGGAGAAGAGGAAGAGATTAAAGACTTGTCTGTTTTTTTGGTTAATAAATAGATACGAGCCTACACTTACCAATATAGATGAGATCAGTTGATCCTTGACAACTTACCTGTAATTTAACTCCAATCTAAACAAACTTTGTGAACAGTAACCACATGTGAACAGTACCATGGGTACTGATCATGCACACATTGTTGCGGGCCCTAGAGAGATTGATTACCTCTTAAATATAGGCCTAATGGGTGACACATGGCACTGATAAAATTAAGATAACCTGATAATTTGTCCAAATATTAATTATTTTCCTTTTATAAAAGACTTGGGTTGTCATTAATAAACACAACCAGTAGGTCAGTAGTTATGATGCTCAAATTAACTTTTACTTTGGTAAGTGGTTGCCTTATGGTACAGATAATTTTTAGTTACTGGTGTTCCTGGTGGGGCATATATACTATATACCCCATGTGACTTATTAGTAGCATAATTGGTGAAGTGCATTTATAAATAGTCCACACAAACATTAAACAAGATTTGTTGCTTCTGTTCTCTGAAGTTCTGTTGGAATTTGGGTAGGTACCTGGAAGAAACTCGCTAATATATTTTTGAATTTGAATTTAAAATTCAAAATTGAACTTTATAAAATTGCTACAGCCTCATGTGTCACCTTTATGCCATCACATATGCAATAGCCACAAGAAAAATTATGATGTCTTCACCTCATGCTAATTGTGCAATGACCCCTAGACATATATATGTGTGAAAAATGTGTTATATTTGCGCTATGGACTCTGGCGATATATGTATCTATGTGCTATATCATGTATAATGTTCATCTCTAATTGGCTCATGTCTTATGTTGATCTATAATTTGTTATGAATTCATGCATCATGTTCATTTGGAACTATAAAATTTCACTAATACTATACACAATTTTCCAGACGGATACTGTTTTCAAATTAAACAATTTGGATCTGATTTTTTTTCTCCGAGTAAATCCGGTAACTTGACGATTACTGATCCTAGTCATGTGACCTCAGTTCCGGTGAAAACCAGTATTTCATACCTTGTCATCACTAGCTGGCTCAAAACAAGTAATAGTGTACCACAGTATTAAACAAAAGGGCAATAAGCAATAAGTAATAGAACTTATCATACTCATTTGCATAACTTGCAGTAACAGTATACATATAAGTTTTTTTACTTACATAAAAAAATCACAAGAAAGGAAAACAATTTCTTCAAATTACAGTAACATATGCGTAAGACTTACAGATGGTTCAATTGTAATCACCTTAAGCTTAAATGCACCAAGCCATTCCTGTGAAAGAATGCAAAGTGTTACAGGAATGGCATGCTAATCTGGCAAACTTCCTCATGGAACATAAAACTGACTAGAAAAGATAAACATAGGAGTAAAAGAAGTGTTAACCTGTTGCTCTTGTAATTTGACTGTCAGACTTTCTATTGTCTTTGTGTAGAACAATCTGTCATGAGACAACAGAATTAGTGTAACTTACGATTTACAGTACATCCTTTTAAGAGCACAGGCTACACCTCTTCTCAATGAGTTTTGAAGAAGTACTTGCAATTTCCTGATGGAGGAGCTCCAAGGTCTGCAATCACAATGGAGGAATGAAGACAGAAGTCCAACTGAGCATTTATGAAGTTAGATAGACAAAAACGAAAACAACCAACAAAAAATGTCCAGATGATGCCAAACATTAAATGATTTCTGTTCAAGAAAGATGCACGGCATACAGAATTTTGGTGTATACTACTGTTACAAAAGTCTAATATCAGAGGGCCATCTGGGGCCTTCCTGCTATGAAATTTTCACGTGTTATGGGATTGGACTAGGGTAAGAGTCTATAAAGACCCTAAGACTTAATGGACATTTGGAGTTTTGGACTAACTGTAGAGATTGATTGATTAATGAATGTAGATATATACCCATCCTTAGACTATCTCCAACAATAGAGATGCAAATACAAGACCCATCTTCTGATCTAGGTACTGCACAGTGTATACGTTACTGACTCAAAAAAAAACCTCTCCAACAGCGGAAGGCAAAAGAGCCCCCGGGCCACCTCTCCGCTAGCCGCAGCACGCCGCCGCTGCTGCCCAGTGCCATTGCATCGCACGCGCACGCCCCTGTGCAGAACCCTGCTTGCCTCTTGCATCGGTGCCGTGCCGGCCAAGATCCGCTTCGCCGGCGCGCCCTCCTCGGTGACGTCCCCCTCGGCGGCGGTGGCCTCCTCGCCGGCCTTGTCCAGGCTCCACCCCGATGACGCCCTGCCGCGGTATGTGCCCACCACCACGGGGCGCTGGAGCTTTGCCTCTCTAGGAGAGAGACGACGCAATATTGGGTTCCGGTTCGCCTGGAACCCAAACTGCGTGCTCCGTTTGCCTCTTCTGTTGGAGGCCGTTTTTTATAGGTAAAAACACTGTACGCAACCCATTTTGCATTTGCATCTCGCTTTGCATCGGCTGTTGGAGATAGTCTTATATGGCATATCTTTAATATTACGGAAAAGATGATTCTAACCGAACTAATCTTATCAAACCTAATTCGTGGTACAGTAAATACATAAACAATATGTGGTACACTGATGTTACAGTACACATGTGAACAATACCCGAGCCCATACCTTAGGCCTCTTCTTTTATAAGCTTATCACAACGCGAAAAACAATGGGAAATTTTACATAGGATACAATAAATACCAGTGTTCCAAAAGACAGCACTAGGCGCCAGGTAGCTGCCGCTATTAGGCACTAGATGGTGCATTAGGTGGCTGAACTACCTTGGGTGGTAAACATCTTTGAGCTGGTAGCAGTAACAGTTGGTTTTACAACTTAACCCTCCTCCTACATCCTGTCAAACAAAAGAAATCGCGCTCATAGGTTGGCTCCTCATCCTCTCCATGGATATACAATACTCGTCCAGTCAAAATGGCATAAAAACTCATGCATGATCAGAAAAGTTATTCAATATGCTCCAATATATAGAAAATCAATTTCTGGGGAAAGGGGCATAATGCTCATAGAGTTAGAAATAGATTTTCAGCATATTTGTTCAGATTAGAAGCAAAATATAGAGAAACGTGGTTTGAGTTTTCAAAATACAATCTCACTACACAAAATACTTGTTAACCCAAAGAAAATAAATACTTATCATCATTGTCATTTCCATATGCCACAAACTTTTGCAACTTCTAAAGAAATATGCCTCATGACGGTTTATGGTAAGCCCACTAATGTAGTAGTGGGTATTGTGAAAGGTTGCAGAAGTATTAGCATATGTGAGAAGTGTGCCAAAGTTAGTGACAGCAAAATTGTTTCCTTGTCTCTAACAATTGGCACATTCTGTTCAGATTAAACTGACAACTGTTCACAGACAAATCTAACTAATAGATGTAGCTCTCTATTGGTTAGGAACGAATAAGATGCCATATGAAAACAGAGCATGCAAGTATGGTGTAGCTCCAATGCATCTGTTCATGTATGAGCTTTAAAGTGTCATTTAGAACATGAAGCACAACAATGTGTACCACATTCAATTGAAAAGGCGATAACATAAATACTTGATGACCAGTTTCAGAATCACCAAACATCAAATTATCTTGCTTGTCATTCATTCTACACGGCTGAAAATTGTTGGCATTACAAGAACTATAGTTTTGTAACCTACAGGAAAGTGATGCACCAAATGGAATCAAATATTAAATTAGAAAAGTAGGAAATTCGTTCCAAATGGGATAAATTTCGACTCTACAACAGGCATGTGATAAAACTTTGAGCTCTCTAATGTTAAACAGCATTTAATTGTATAGACCTAAAATGGTTTATGGACGTTTCATCCACGATAGACGAAAATTGGTACTACATCCAAGGCACCAAAGAACTCACTGAATGTGAACTGACTGGCACCAAACAGAGCACTAGAATTAGAATGATCAGTACCGGGACCAATCACCTGCTTCAGCGTGGCGCACTCAATCTCCAGCGCGGCAATCCTGCCCTGCTTCTCGGATATCTCTACGCGGAGCTGCGCCCTCGCCTTCGAAAGCTGGTCAGACTCCTCGCTAACCTGCTTCGTCTGCGCCCTCACTACCCAACCAAAAACCACATAGCACGAGAAGGCGTTACCGGAGGAAAGAGGCAGAAGCAGGGCCAAAGGGGCTGGGCGCCCTAGGGGTGGGGGGACCTTGGGCGAGGTCGGCGCCGTGGGCGTCGATGGCAGTGCGCTGCCGCTGCTCCTCCGCCGACCGCTTCGTCGCTTCCTCCTCCAGATCTGCAAGACCAACAAAACGAACAGGCGGAATTCAGGGAGGGATTTGGATTTTGGGGATCGCAGCGCAGGACGCACCGCTCATGCAGGAACGGAGGGTCTTCATGTTAGCCAGGTACTCCTCCATGGCTGGTCCGCCGGAGTGGTGGACCCGAAGGGAGGAGAAGACGACGGCGGCGGCGGCCGCGACGAGGAGAAGATGGAGAGTATGGGCAAGGGAGCGAGCGCTCTCGAGGTTTCCGTTGGAAATGAGGTTTATGCTTTTATCCTTTTCGATAGTTTTTTAGTTTCTGTTTTTGTTTTTTTCATAAGCTGAAAACCTAAAACAAATAATCAGCTTTCTGAGCTGGCTTTAGAAAAATTAAAGAGCTAATTTTTAAAAAATAAATAGAAAGCTGAAAAACTGACTAAAATGAACTTTTATCGGTTTTTCTTTGAGAAAGATAAAAATTTTATTACAAAAGTTAATAATAAAAAATCATCAGCTTTTTAAAAGCTCGTTTTCTAAAAAAGAAGCTCAAACAAACACAGCCTTACTACCTCCGTTTCTAAGAGGTATAGCTTTATCATCTCTTTCATTAGACTTTTATTAACACATCTTCCTATTGACTATTGCAATTTTACATTTTGACTATCCACAAAGTTTTAAGAGAAAACATCTAAGAATTATTATGGAAATTATCATCAATAAGCACAATGTTCTATATTTTATCGTTGATACGTGCAATTTATAGAAAATCTATCCTACAAGCCACATTATTTCAATCGACTTTTACTCCATTAGCCCAACCCCATGATGGCATTTTTGAATAAATTATCTTATGATGGTTTTTTTACTTGTTTTCATCGACGGTAATACATAAAATACAACGAGGCAATTCTTACATTTTTTTCCGATTTGAATGGTTAAAGTGAGCTATTCTGATTATATCTCGAACATAACATATTTCATTGATATGACATACAACATCTAAGTATTTATAATTTTTTAAAAAAGACGAGCTATAAAAGTTTAAGGATAAATAATCTATTTGAAGAAAGAAAGAAAGAAAGAAAGGTAGTATTTATTTAATTACTTAGTTAAATAAATAAAGTGAAAAGAACGCTACTAAATTTGTCATCAAAAGTTTTTTGGGCGTGTGTTATAAAGTGAAAAATGTTTGTCTAACACTTAAGGCCCCTTTAAAATGTAAAATTAAAGAAACATAAGAATAGAAAAAACATATAAATGAATTCTACAGGTTTTGAAACACAGTAAAGTTTCAAAACTGTCTTTTAATTAGCCCATAGGAAAATAAGGGAATTCTATATATATGAAGAGGAAACACATGAGATGAGAACCCGTACTTATTTTCCTCCAAAATTACTGATCCATTCCATAGAAATTTCAAAGAAATGGATGGAAAACAATCCTTTGTTTCAAAGGGCTCCATAGAATTATTTCTCACATTTCTCACAGGATAAAATCCTCTAGAATTCCTATAGTTTTTCTTTGTTTTAAAGGGGCCTTAACACATATTAGACACCTCCAATATTCTAATGTGTTTTTAAGGTAATGTATACATTGGGAAAAAATTAACATTTAACCCCTTTTATCTAAAAATAACTGGCAGGAAAAGCATTAAGAGCATTAAGAGAGTTGTGTGATTGAGTTACATATCCATTAGGGCAATCTCAATGGCAGTTTAGAGGTAGTTTCCAAAAGAGTAATTAATGTCTGGTAGAAACTATGGTTCCCAATCCATGGTTTCTATAGCAATATCAAAGAACAACTTAAATGCAGCATTAATAAAAAAAGATAGATCTGTGGTAGCTATTTTTATGGTCAACTGTGCATGCCATAGTGCGCGACCAGTATACCCAACCCTAAATAGCACCGGGCAAAGCAAAGCAACCAAAGCAAAATGGGAGATCTTTTCAGCAGCAGCAAAGCCTGGCCTTTGACTTGTCCACAACCCTAGATAGTCATCGCATCTAGCTATCTATAGCAATGATGAATCTCGAAACGATTGATCGCTGTAGCTTCTATAGTAATGAGGGAGCGCGCAGCAGGAGGGAGCCCACAACCAGCGACCGCGCGGCCGGTGGCAGGAGGAGCGCGCGGCCGATGGCGGGAGCGACCGCGCGGCCGGCGGCGGGAGGGAGCGCGCGGCCGGCAGTGGGAACGACCACGCAACCGGCCACGGGAGGGAGCGGTCGGCGGCGTGCCTTCGTACTAGATCTGACGAAGATGACGATGGAAACGAGTCGAGTCTCCCCACCGCTGTTTCGATGATTTCTTCGTGTATTGATTCGTGTGAGGACGTTGTTCCTTCTTGTATAAACGATTTCTTTCTTTTACCTCTCTCCAAATTATTTTTTTGCCATGTCAAATCCTGACGTTAATAAATATTGCACACATGTGGATGTGCTTGCAATAGAAAGTTAGTAAGGTTGGGGATTATCCAGGAGGAGCATTCATAAGCAATTTATGTGTGGTGTGATGCAGTGAGGGTGTAGTGTGAGTATGCCTTAATGTAATGAGAAAAAGAAAAAACGCCTGATAGAAACTGCTCATATTCCTAAGTCTTTCCACTAGTATTCTGGTCGTTCCCGGAGAACTAAACTATCTATAGAAATAGCTTTTTCCAAGCAGTAATGCTAGGATGGTCTGTAAGTACGTCTGTTAAACCGATTTAATCATTAGAAATATGTGGGGTTGTCTGAGATTAGAAGTTGTTTACGAGCTCTGTTTTGGTAAATAAGTGCTTGATAGAAAGATATCAGAGTTTTTTTTCTAACAGATTTAATCTCATTATCAAATTTTGTCTCAATCGACCCCAATGGAATAAATAAGATGTTGCGCCTGTCATGAACTTTGACTTATAATTTTCTCTGGGACCCCGGTCCATGTGAGACCTAAGTGAAATGTGCCCTAACCAGTTAGAGCATGACGAAACCCCTTTGTCGTTTTCCCACATCTTTAAATAGCTAGGGTATCCCTTCAAAATTTTGTGGGTTTTGTTATATTATAGTTTACACATTGCTACTTTACCTAGTAATTGCGCATGAAGGCCAGACAGCCTAGACCTCGTATTCAGAACCCCACCGTATCAGTTCTTCGATCTATCGTAAGTTTTAGTTCATATTTGCAATTTATATTGTTTTTCTTGTCAATTTGTTTGCAGGAATGAAGTTGATCTATACCGATAAGATCAATAACCCATAAAAAAGATATATTAATCACTAAGATGCTTAAAAACAACATCTAGTACAGTTGTATTGGGTTATCAACTTCTCTCAGTAGTTATCTCAACTCAACTCACCAATTATCAGTCCATACCACAGCTCACATTGGTTGGAATCAGAGCTGTAATCATATAAATTTTTAGAAAAGATGTTTCTTTATTCGCCTCTCTGGCGATGAAAATCAAGATCAAGGCCGTACCTAGGAATTCGAGGCCTCGGTACGAAACATAAAATGAGTTCTTTTGTAACATATCCAAATTTGAATTTCAAATTCTGCATCATAAAAATTTTGAAAATGCTTTTCTTAAATAAAAATCTTAAAATTTTCTACTTAACACCTAAATAAGGACAATCTAGCTAGTGCACATACGGAAATTTGAGAATAATTTAAAACTTTTCCTTTCTAATCTAAAATGAAAATAAAACATAGTGAGTTCTTGTGTTTGCACAATGTATTTTGTGTGACGTGAGATTTTATGTGTTTTTGGATTTTAATTGTATAATAGTTTTCATGAGCATTAATAGAAAATGAAAGCAAATAATTAAGTTGAAAAGACCTAATGCCAAATATTAAAATTTATTTCCTAAAATTCATACAACTTAAAATATTACATCATGACTTATGTCATAATCCATAAAACTAAATTTGGTCTCTCATCCGAAAACATGTCCTGATCAAAAAATTTATTAAACACATTAACTCGCACATATTATAAATTTTACCTTAATTATCACTTAAAGCTTTACTTAAGCTAACCCAAATATATCTATACTAATATAAAAAGGAGAAGTTTTACCTCTCAATCCTATCAGTGAAATCATCCATCTCATCTCATCCGTCCATCTACCAGATGAAATCATCTCATCCGTCAGTCCGCTAGGTGAAATCATCTCATCCGTCAGTCCGCTAGGTGAAATCATCATCATCATAATCGGCCCTAAAACCACCGAAATCCATCCATCGCGGCATCATCCACACCGCCGCTCCGTCCCCATCCCCATCACAGCAACACCAATCCCGCCTCTGCGACGGCACGATCCCCGCATCGGTGCAATGACCGCGCGCCTCCGGTGTCGTCCCACCCGCCGGGGCCGCTGGGCCCACCCACCGCGCGCCTCCCTTGCCATCCCCTTTGCCACTTTTGCATCCCAAATCCACCACCGATTCAGAATTGGTCGCGTGTGGGCAAGTCAAAGAGGTGAACCTTGGAGGGGTACTACACCGGCATGAACGGCGTCTAGGCGGCCACGAACCGCTCGAGGTTGCCCGCGACGCCAGGGGACGGGACCGGCGCCCTCGCCGGCGACGGTGACAGCTCCTCGGTCGCCTTCTCCTGGTGAATGGTGGGGCCCACCTCGCCTTGGGGAGCCCGTGGTGGTGCTGGTGGTGGTACGTACCCTCGGGAGACCCTGGAAGCGTCATAGAAGCGGTGGTCGCCGCCGTGCCTCCGCCCTCCGGCAGAGCTCCACGGAAGTGCCCATCATCCCTTCAATCATGCCCATTCTCCAGCATCGAAGCTCCATCGTCGCCCCATCCTCGCCGCGCGTCCCAGCCGCGTCTTCTTCCTTTCCAAGATTTGCGTTTGGTGAAGGCGTCGCGTGTCACGTCCATGTTGCCTCCCGATCCACTCTCCCATCGCCAGCACTGCTTCTACTCCACCATGCCCCAATCGCCTCGATCCACTCCTCCGCACCCTCCATCTTCTGTTGATGATGTCGCCAACTCCGCCGTGGCCATGCTGTGAAGGCGTCGTCGCAAAGAGCCTTTCCTGATGGTGGCACGATCCAGTGGGGGCTTTTCATCGGCCAAAGCAGGGCAGTGCCACGATCCAGCTGCCATTGTCGTGTAGATGATTCGGCGCGCATGCAGATAACATGGAAAAAAGCAATTATCGATCACGGTTAATCCCTAACCAGGTAATCCCGAGCTAGCTCCACACTACCCATTGCCCACTTCTATTTTCTTACTGGTGATCATCTCAATCGGTTGCAATTCAGGTCAATCATCTCCTCTCCACAGCCTAATTCAATCGACAACGCAGGGAGCTTCTTTGATGTACGCAGGGAGCTTCTTTGATGTACGCAGGAAGCTTCATCCACTCTCTATTGCACCTTTGTTGTCATCGATGTAATAGTCATCGAGGAATTTTTCACTGTTTGTGCCTTTTCAATTTCCTCCATAATTATAAATATTTGTGGTGCTGTGGAAAAGAACTGCACTAAGAGAAATGTTCTATTGTTGGAAATTTGCCACACTGGCTCCTAATTCCAATGCATTCCAACCATTTTGTTCTAACTGTTTTTTACTATGGATCAAGCAACTATACTAATCATGCCATTTGTAGAGTTTATGTGGATATCGTTACAAGGTAAAAGAAAGCTACAAACAACTTACATACCTTTTGTTCCCTGTGCTACTAAAATGCTCTTCCTTTGGCGAAACGGCAAGCCTCTGTTTCAAAGAATATATGTGGTTGCCTCTAGAAGTAATACTTTGCATATAGTTTTGTTCCTATAGCCGTTTTGGATCAACTAATTTTGTTCCAGCACTGTTTTGATCTCATTGGCTTATTGCTTCCAATTCCTTAAGATACCACCCGGTTATTGACAGCCACTACACTAGATTTAGCGCGTTTTAGTGATGCAATCATTTTGTATATCCTGAGTTCTCTATTGCCTCTCTCGGATATAATAGGCTGAATTTCATAATCCATTTTCATGAATAAGGTGAGCAAGCAGCTAATCATTTCATTGAAATGCACTACAACGGGAACCTTCATCTGTGTCGAGCGGCAACCCTCATTTGTGTCGGGTACAGCGCCCGTCACGACGCAAAGATCAGTGATGTGAGAAGTCATCTGTGTCGGGCAAAAGCCTGTCACCGATGCACTTATCTTTGTCGGGCTCGTCACGGATGAGTGTCATTTGTGACGGGCTTAAGTTTGGCCCGTCACGGATGAGTGTTTTCCAAACAAAAAAATATATTCCTGCTAAAAAATTATTCATATATACAATTATTCATAGAGATATATATTTCCATTCCCGTAGCCCTCTTGATATATACAATTATTTACAAGAAATCCAATTCAGAACTCACATATGATATTCATATATTTCACATATCCATTCATATATACAATTTATTTTTGAAATGGAGGAGAATGAATATTTGAATTTATTTCAACCAAAACAAAAGTTACATTACCTCAGATCTATATATTGCACCCCTCTATGTGCTCCTCTAGATATTGTTCCTCTTTTGCCTCTCTCTATTTTTTCTTTTCATCTACTGTTGACCAAGACACAGAAAATTTGACCTTTTCTTTTTATTTTTTTGTATTTTTCTTGACTTAAGAGCACACAAGAGGTAACCACAGAAAATTTGAGCCTAAACAAGCAAAAGACGTGGCCTGTGAAAAATTCAGAAGATACGTTCAGAATTAGAAAAAAGCTTCCGGGCTCAAAAAGGCAACCTTCTGAGCCATTTTTGGGGAAAATAAAATCGCCAAACGCGACAAAGCGCGGACGAACGCATCCCAACTTTTTTCTGATCAATTTTCATATATGGAACGTCTTGATCGGAGTACGTATGCGAAAGTTATGGTCGTTTTAAAAACCGACTCCGAATTAGAGGACAAAACGGAAACAATGTGCGCAAAAACTTGTTACACGTGCACAAACTAGACATGACGACTAGAGTTTGATGGAAACAAAGGAAAAAACGGTGGATGTATAGCATGGCATTCATCTCAGATATATACATAAGGGAGCACGACAACACGTAAGGAAGATGGACTTACCTGGAGCATGGGGACGCTCGGTGGCCGGGCTCGGGGACGGTGGCGCTCGGGCTCGAGGACGGCGGCGCTCGGGCTCAGGAATGGAGGTGCTTGGTGAAAGTGAGAGAGAACGACAGCGCCGGGCTCGGGAGGGCGCGAGGGACGGCGGCGATGCTAGGGTTCACAATGTGAGGATTTAGAAAATTTTCGCGCTCATGTGCAGATCTGAATCGGCTCTCGGGCTGGTTAAATGACTTTGAAGCATATCGTGTGTTGGAGCCCGTCACCAATGACACTCATCGGTGACGGGTCTAATTGTTATCTCAATCAGGCCTCAGGTTGGTGCCCGTCACCGATGAGTGTCATCGGTGACGGGCTTTTGTTAGGGCCCGACAAAGATATCGTAGGTTATCTTTGTCGGACCATGATTTGAGCTCATCATCCATAGGTATCATCCGTGACGGGCTTGAGTTTTTTACACATCTAATATGTCTGTGCGAGTACTTCTTTGTCGGTCTCTTTTTAGGCCTATTTGAGATGACTTCGTTGTGACGGTCCGCAAAACCTAGACATTTGAGAGCTCGTCATAGATAAGAGGATCTGTACTAGTGATGGAGACCCAAAGATATTTATTGTTCGTGTGGATATGAACTGAATGAGGGTAATATTATTATCTTCTTGGCGTTTCCAAACAATGTATTGCACAATGGCCATACAAATGATGCCATTTTTTGATACTAGGCACTATGGAGTGGAGGCATGGGTTAGGACATGAGTACAACAGTCTGCCCACTATATGTTTGCTTAAATGCTTTGCCATGCTGACCATTTGTTATTTCTGATAGGCGTCTGATTTCTCGGTGATACATTTACTAATGCAATTGCATATACTAGATATGCTGTAACTGATGTATATGAGTATACTTTCCTGAAGAAGGTAGCTGATTTGTGTAATTCACACAACATAAGCATCAATTGTCTAATTTCTTGGATAAAACCATATCAAGAACATGAAGATCTAGTCCTCACAATCTGTGCATGGATGCCCCTATATGTGAATTCTCTCTTAATATTATCTGAGTTGTACTAATTATTTTTGTAATGCATGCTTACGCGATAACTTCATTGGTCCACTACTGGAGAAACCATCATTGGTTGAAGTAGCAAAAACCACATTAGTCCCGGTTTGAGCTGCACCCGGGACTAGAGATGATCTCTAGTCCCGGTTTAAAAAGTCTACGGATTTTCTAGAAGCATTAGTCCCGGTTCGTGACACGAACCGGGACTAAAGATCATCTTTAGTCCCAGTTCAAATATTGTCAGAGGTTGTCAGAGCGCTGGGCATCTTTAGTCCCGGTTGATAACACCAACCGGGACTAAAGATGCCATTTTGTCCCGGTTGGTGTTACCAACCGGGACTAAAGATGCCGGCGCTCGACAACCTTTGACACCTCTGATACCATCTTTAGTCCCGGTTGGTAACACCAACCGACTAAAGATGCTATTTATTGTCTCGGTTGGTGTTACCAACCGAGACTAAAAATAATTTTGATATTTAGTGCTGGTTGGTAACACCATGGATGTGTTTATTTTTTTAACTGAACCTAATAAAAATATACAAATATATAAGTTAATTTGAGAGGATTTATAATTTTAAAGAGTGTGGTGTACAATATTGATAAGAACATTTAAACCCGGCCATCACGTCTAGTTTATGCGCATTTAATAAGTTTTACGCGCATTGTTCTTGTTTCGCCTTCTAACTCGGAGTCGGTTTTTAAAACGGCCATAACTTTCACATACGGACTCCGATCGAGATGTTCCATATATGAAAATCGATCGAAAAAAATTTTGGATGCGTTCGTTCACTGCTTATCCGCGTTCGGCGATTTTATTTTTCCCAAAAAAGCCTCAGAAGTTTGCCTTTTCGAGCTCGGAAGCTTTTTTCCGACTCTGAGCGTGTCTTCTGAATTTTCCATAGGCCACGTCTTCTGCTTGTTTATGCTCAAATTTTATGTGGTTACCTCTCGTGTGCTCCTAAGTCCAACAAAAATATAAAAAATAAAACAAAAAAGTCGAATTTTTCCAAAAAACAACAACTTCAGATGAATATGTGATTATATATGTTTGATTAAATTTTAATATTATTGTTTTAAATCTGTATTTAATAAATTTAATTTGGCCCTATTTACTAATTATTTAATTGTTAACCCTAGCCAGGACCAAATAAAATTAGAAAAATAGCGGGAAAATATCTCCAGCTACATGTTGTATCCTCAACTGTATGTTATTCAATTATCTGTCATATCTTGCTATATATTAACCAGTTGTAAGAAGTTTTCCTTCTGTATATTTACTTACATATGTGTCACCCTGAAGTTTTGCCCTTTTAAAAATTATTTAAATAATTCCAAAAAGAATTTGAATTTTGAATTAACATAGAACAAATAAGTAATTTTAAAATACAAATTATAAGTGAAAATGACATGGTAGGATTTATTCTTAAATTCTACATGTCAAATTACATTAATTGAATTTTTAGTGGAATTTTCAGAGCACTAGAAATATTTTTAACCAATTAAATAAATTCTTGAAATTAATTAATCCCCTGAAAATCTTTTTCTCTCTCCAATCATTTTCCCGAGCCGCCATCCCATCCCGCCAGCCCAGTCTGCCCCCACGCGCACGCACTGAAGTCTGATGTCCCTCCCTCTCTCGCTCTCTCGGGCCGCTGACAGGTGGCACCCACCCGTCAGGCCCGTTCCTTCCCCACGCTCGAGCCCACGCCACCGCACCATCTCGGCCGCCCGCGCCGCGCCACCCCGCGCGAATCCCGGTCGTCCCGCCGCACGTCGCACCGCCCTCCCCGCTCACGCGCCATCCTTGTCCGCGCGCATCTCGGCAAAACCTAACCGAATCGGCTGCCCACGCCGTGCCACCCCGCGTGAATCCTGGTCGTCCCCGCGCCGCACGCCGTGCCGCCCCTCCCCGCTCACGCGCCATCCTTATCTGTGTGCATCTCGGCAAAACCTAATCGAATCGGCCGCCGCTCTCTCTCTCTGAGTCCGAACCGATGGCGAGAAATCCGCGGCAAAACCTAATTGAAATTACAAGTATTCAAGTTCTTTCTAGATTATTTAATTTTTTTTCATGTTTGTAATGAGCCCATAATGACGAGAAAAAGCATTTTAAGCATGGCTAAGCATTATAGTACTATAGTGATATCAAAACTTATGATATAAGATGGTATAGTCACATTTTTCCTAAGGTTAGGAATGAGGGATATGAACATATGTGGGGTTAAGGTGATAATGCAAGTAATAGGAGTTTGTCTAACAGGTTTAACAAAATTTTAATTTATTAGTGTACAATCGACATGCAAGATTTGCAAACATTTTCAATAACCTCCAAAACATTGGTTCAAAGTGATCAAAGATAGAGGGAGGTGGGACTTGCCTTGTAACGGAAAATGTCAGCACCTAAATCACTTCTTCACCGTTTAAGCAATTATCTATAAAAAGTACACGTTATACAGTTAAACACTGATATATGCAAAATATACAAAATGCTCTAAAATGCATTATTTGTGCACGTTGAGTAGTTACTGGTCTAAAATGATTTTAGGTGAAAGAATTTCTATTTTATCTTCTTCCGTTTAGGAGTTATGATTTTTAGAAGTTTTCTCGGGACGTAACGACATATGGTTAGTTGATGTTTGGACAATATTCCTATAATTTTATTTTTATTAATTTGACTTCACAGAGGTAAGGAAATATATTTTCTATGTCTAACACAATTGCTTTCATAATTTTTAGAGCTATTGTGAACCTCTTATGCATTTTAGAAATTTATAACGTGTTCTAGGCCTATAGTGTTCAATGTGTGTCTAGCTTAGGAATGGTCTATTAAGAACTATGTTGCTAGAGGTGTTTAAGAATGAATACTTTAGTTAACAAATCTAATCTTAATTCAATATTTTCGAGTTTAAATTTTCTTTACTACATATTTTATAAGCTAGGGAGTGTTCCATGTTAGTTTCTTAACATATTAACCTAGGGATTGATATTCGAGCTAGGTGGGCCAAGTTGTGGTGGTTAGGGATGGAACTTATGGTCCCTCTGGTCCAACAATTTTCAATTAGGTTTATTTGGAGCTAAAGTGCATATATTTATATTTTTACATTTATATACATATGGTGCTCAACTACTACTATAGTGATTAGTACCTTAGTTATCAATTTAAGGTTTCTCTACATATCTAGTACATGAGTTTCCATAATTTATTTTACCTAGTTGAAGTTCATTAGTTGCTGGTTTTATAGAAACTTAGTTCACTCAAAATGGATTTAGAATGAATTTTGGATAAATCTTGTAAGGTGAGGGGTGAACTAAGTTGTTTAATCCTTAAATAAATATTTAAGTGATATTAATATACAGTAGGCATATATTTTTATTTTATACTTTGAAAGTACATGTTTTGGTGGTTCTACATAACTTAAGTTTATTAAAAAGGAGTTAGGATGAATTTTAAATAAATCTTCAAAGTTAAGTTCATCCAAATTACATCATTTTAATATTAATAGTCTTAGAGGCATTTGGTACAAAGTAGCTGTCACATACCACAATTTTGAAATATGTGGTAGACTTTGGAAATGGCAAAATGATGTAAAATAGAATTAAAAGTTTTTCCTAGAAAATATTTGGAATAGCTTGTCGTGCATTTTGGAAAACAAATGTGCATATGCATATTGGAAGCATAACCATTTTAAGTCTCAACAAAATGGGGTGAAGAAAAATGTTTAAAACCACCCAAGAATCTAAGAAAAGTTTGTATAAATCCTTTGCAAAACATAGAAGCACAATGTGGAGTTTGAATTATTTTACTAAACAAATATCTAGAACAAAACATCCACTAAAAATTTCTATGTTTGGAAATCTGACAGAACTCTGGAGCCATCTTTCTGTTAGCACCAAAATTAAACCAGTGATCTTCAGGTGGTGGAATTTGGCAGTATTACAGTTCAGGTCATGCTTTACAACTTTGCCATTGGACTCAACCCCAAATCTACCAGAAATTATTTCAAATGAAGCCCAAAGTAGTAAAGTCACCACGGGATCCAGACTTTTTCCTGGTTTTTCATCTCTCACTCCTTTCGAAGACAAGTGGGCCCTGTTTACACCCAAAATTGGCACCTAGGAATCAAAATAGGGAAAGTTGCCAATATTTGGGAAATCTGCCGGTTTCTTTCGGAGAGGCCGGTCTGACCGGCCTATACACGGCGGTCAGACCGGGCGGTGGGGCCGGTCGGACCGAAGGCATGTGGCCGGTCTGACTGGCAGAGTCTGAAACCTAGACGATTTCGTCGGTACTTGGGTTTCCTTTCTTCGTACGGTGTATCTCGGGTTTCCAAACATGTCTATCCCGAATTGGACGTGGAGAAAGGCCTGTGAAGGGCAAGACCAACCCCTATATAAGGGCCAAGGCCGGTTCAATTATAACAACCAACACACCAACATACAACCAATCTATTTGAATCGTTTTCTTTATTTTTCAGCCATATTTTCTACTTTGCCCTAGTTTAGTCCATCTTTGTTGGTTTGCACCGAAAACCGTCCGCCGCCACTGCGAGAGTGCGACAACTCTTTGTAGGTTTGTCCTGAAAACCTTTCGTTCACCCACGAGACGGGTGTTTATCAATTTATCCATCTAAATCGGTTCCGCTAGCTGATTTGATCTACAAATCCCACTTTGTTCTAGTTTTTGCTAGATTGAAGTGGTTGGCGACTCTGTACCAAGAACCACCGCTAGGCTTTAGGTGATTCGATCGTGTTCGTGCCTTTTGCCAAAAAAGGTGCCAACACGATTTTTGGCGACTCCGCTGGGGAAGACACGACGCCAACTCGGATTCGACGACGCCATGTCCAAGCAAGCGGCGCAAGACATGGAGCCATCCAATGTTGTCCACATCTCGTTGGACGACTTGGATGGGGAGACTCGCCAAATCATGGAGGGGCGCATTCGAGCGATCACACAAGAGGTGCTAGATCAATCTTGCACCAAAACACGACAAGGCGTCATCATCAAGCCCGGGGCCCGCTCAAGGTAACTCGCGGCGAGGTAAGCGCTGATCACATCTCTATGCCTATTCAAAAACTTGTTGCTAGTACGGTGGATGAGTCCGTAACCGCCGCCGTGAACAATTAAGATTGAATCCGCTATGGAGGCTTGTTTTAATAGGTTGTTTAAAGCGTACATGAGCGGTAAATCCGGTCTTCCCGCGACCGATTCGCCGCCTACCTCGATTGCAGGGGGGAGCCATCCCTCTGTGAACCACATATTCTGCAAAACTGACGGGGCGATTGCCCAAGGACCCGGCGAAAATAGTTCTGCCGCCTTTGTCAGTCTGACCGACCCTATGGCCGGTCTGATCGGCCCTCACCACGTCGGTCTGACCGGCCCACCGTATCTCGGTCTGACCGGCCCGACGGCTGGTCTGACCAGAACACAATACGGCGGTCTGACCGGCCCTATCGCCGGTCTGACCGGGTTGCCTTACGTCGGTATGACCGGTTCACCACACATCGGTCGACCGGCCGTCGGCTGGCTCGCACCCATACTACACCGGTCGACCGGCGGCCACCGCCGGTCAGACCGCGCCCTACTTAGCCGGTCAGACCGACGCTCTGGTGCCAGTACAGAAAGTAGATCCCATCACAGGCAACTCGGTTCTATACCACATTCCCACACATGACTCCCCTGTGGCTACTGTTCATGCACCGATTCCCCCGCATGTCCCCAATCAATATAATGATCCTAATAGGGGATATCCGCGCGACACAAGAGATGGCCAATATGACAATATTGCGCCGCAACAGCCACCTTTCAGGCCGCCGATCTTGCCCGACCCGCCTAGGCCTGAAAATATGGAGGACCAAATTATGAACAATATTAGAGAATCATTCGGAATTGAGCCCAGGAATCATGCTAAGATTTACCAAAAGCCGTATCCTGACTATTTCGATAACATCCCATATCCTCATGGTTATCGAGTCCCTGAGTTCACCAAATTCAGTGGAGAGGATAACAGGACCACATGGGAGCATATCGGCCAATTCTTAGCGCAATGTGGGGAGGCTAGCACTTCGGATGCTTTTAAATTGCGCTTATTTTCTTTATCTTTATCCGGTACTGCTTTTACTTGGTTTACATCTTTACTGGCTTACTCTATTCATACTTGGGCTCAGTTAGAACAAAAATTTCATGATTATTTTTATACTGGTGAGACTGAGCTTAGACTTTGTGACTTGACATCGGTTAGGCAAAAATATAATGAGTCTGTTGCTGATTATATTAAAAGATTTAGAGATGCTAGAAACCGATGTTTTAGCTTGAGTATAACTGAGAGAGACTTGGCCGACCTTGTTTTCAATGGGTTGTTTGCTCCCATTAAAGAAAGGTTAGATGGCCAACAATTTCTTGACGTTAGTCAAGTGATGCAGAAGGCTTTGGCTCAGGAAAGCCGAGTCGGAGATGCTAAAAAGTTTGTTAGGCCCAGCGATAAGAAGCCTCATGTTAGCATGATCGACTATCCTAATAGCGATTCTGATTTCGATGAAGGCGATCATGACATGTATGTCGCTGAGTGGTCTGGGACAAAGAAGAACAAACCCTTTGTTTGTTCTAGTTTGACGCCGACTCCTCGCAAGGATCGGCAAAGTGAGATTAAGTACAGTTTTGATGTGGCCAAGTGTGATAGGATTTTTGACTATCTTTTGCAGGAAAGACAGATCAAAATTACCTAAAGGCCACATCATACCCTCATTAGAAGAATTAAAGCGCTGTTCTTATTGTAAATGGCATGACTCTTATTCTCATTCTACTAATGAGTGCAATGTTTTTCGTCGACAGGTTCCATCGGCCATAGAGGAAGGACGATTGAAATTCACCGAGGGCCCGAAGATGAAGCTTGACAGTGATCCTTTCCCGATGAATACCATCGACCTTGATGGCAAGAAGGTGTTGATTCGGCCGGAGCAAGCCGAATCGGCTAAGGGAAAGGAAGTTGTCATCGGGGAGCTTAGGCCCAAGATGCTTGTGCCAAAGAGCCCAGAGGTTGGGACATGGAAAGAGAACAAGGCCAAGGCATCCACATCGAAAAAGCCCTACAAGCCCAAGGTAACCCTTGATATGCTCTTTGATAAGTACAAGAAGAAGAGTGCCGAGAAGGAGCGTACTAAGGGAAAGAGACCAAGATCGCCCCCTAAGGAGCGATTTGGTCCTTCGTCAAAGGTTTTGGAGCCACCATTCCCCTATTGCCCTCAAGTCATGCCATGGGGATCATGCCCGATGCCGCTTCCAGGTTATCCGTTCCCTTACTTTATGCCTTGGGGGGCACCCCCGCCTATGTACAACATGCCTCCGATGCAGGGTCACCAAGGATGGAGGAGGGAGAGGAGATCACTGCAAGGGCATGCGTCTACTTCTAGTGGAGGCCGGTTCCCCGCTAAGGACCGGTTTAATGGCGAGAAAAGGGTGTACAAGCGCGCCAAGCCCGAGAAGAGGACTTCGGAGGCGATCACTATCAAGATAGGATCGTACGATGTGCCGGTACCATCTGGAAAGGAGGCTAAGTTGATGTTTGGCCCTCGAACCAAAGCCGCAAAGGATGTCGTGTAGGAGGACAGTCAGACCGGACTCTCTGGCCGGTCTGACCGTAGCTCAGTATCCGGTCAGACCGAGCCTTCGCCGGCGACCGCACGTCGTAGCTGGTCGACCGCACCATCCGGTCTGGTCGATGTTCGCTCCGGCCGACCGCAGAGACACGATGCACCGGCCTCGGCCGGCCACTGGGGCTGGTCCGACCGCCGTTCGGTAAGAAGGGTACTAGGGCAGTTCCCTCTTCGAGTAAAGGTAACGGGGGACATTATTTGCCTCCTGGAACAAAGCCGAATCCTAGGTGGATGCCTGAGGATTTGACGGCTACCCAGAAGAGAAGGTTGCAGCACCTTCGTGCTTCTGAGTTAAAGGAGAAGGAAGCCGAAGAGAGGAGAGACAGGGAGTTCGATGAGTTGCAACCACCGCCTGCGAAGGAGTGGATGCGTAAGTCATCAAATGTTGAGAAGCCGGTAATTGTTCAAAAGGATGAACAACCGGCTGTGGAGGCACCGTCCGGCGAGAACATAGATATCAACATGGTTTGCATGTTGCCTATGGAGTTTTGCGCCATGGACGAGGCCGAGGTCGCTCAAATGTGATTAGGTCCGAAGGATGCAGTCTTCGAGAAGCCCGACGAGTCCAACCGTCACATGAAGCCTCTCTATTTGAAGGGCCACATTGATGGGAAGCCGGTCTCGAGGATGCTAGTGGATGGAGGCACGGCGGTGAACCTGATGCCTTACTCTCTCTTCAAGAAGTTGGGTCGCGAGGAAGCGGAGCTGAAGAAGACCAACATGCTTCTCAACGGCTTCAACGGCGAGTCAACGGAGGCGAAGCGAATCCTGTCCGTGGAGCTTACGGTGGGGAACAAGACGTTGCCTACCGCCTTCTTCATAGTCGATGTACAAGGTAACTATAGTGTCATCTTGGGGCGTTGTTGGATTCATGCCAACTGCTGCGTTCCCTCTA
The DNA here is from genome assembly GCA_019925245.2 of Oryza australiensis. Classification (NCBI taxonomy): domain Eukaryota; kingdom Viridiplantae; phylum Streptophyta; class Magnoliopsida; order Poales; family Poaceae; genus Oryza; species Oryza australiensis. The sequence continues at coordinate 157,412 of JAIFGZ020000743.1, read as the reverse complement.
CTTTACATCAGTGCCTAGTACAGTGGGATGGGGATGAGGTTGAAGTAGTTCAGGCGGATACATCGGCTGAGGTTGTCATGGCCGATGTTTCTGTGCGATGGAAACATGGAGACATGCAGTGCTTATCAGGGCTAGATCTTTCTAGTTTTGATTTTATTAGTGTTTCTAAAGAAGGCTTTGTACCCATTTCTATAAAGCCGACTAGTTTAGCACTTCTGGGTGACATTACTTTATATGATGAATAGAGCAGCCAACTTGGAATGGTTACAAAAAAGAGTTCAGGAATATCGGTTAACAAAGAACGGTATTGGAGAGACTATAGAGGATTTTGACGAGGTAGAGAAGCTCGGTCAAGGGTTCACATCAGCTAACCCGTTAGAAGAAATAGACATAGGAGAGGGGAGCATACCATGACCGACCTTCATAAATAAAAACATGAGAGCAGATCATAGAGTTAAAATGATCGAGCTGCTTAGAGAATATAGTGATTGCTTTGTATGGGAGTACCATGAAATGCCTGGACTTAGCCGTGATCTTGTTGAGCATCGGCTTCCGATAAAGTCAGGATTTAGGCCTTATAAACAACCTCCTCGTCGGTTTAACCCACTTATATATGATCGTGTCAAAGAAGAGAGACCGATTATTGAAAGCGGGGTTTATTAGGCCGTGCCGGTATGCGGAGTGGGTGTCTAACATAGTACCGGTAGAAAAGAAGGGGAGCGGCAAAATTAGGGTTTGCATAGATTTTAGAGATTTAAATAAAGCCACTCCTAAAGATGAGTATCATATGCCTATAGCCGACATGCTAATAAATGATGCCTCAGGTCATAGAGTAATTAGTTTTTTAGATGACAATGCCGGTTACAACCAAATTTTTCATGGCAGAGGAGGATATGAGACAACCTTTAGATGTCCAGGGTTTGTCGGGCTGTTTGAGTGGGTAGTCATGACATTCGAGTAAAGAATGCCGGCGCAACGTATCAAAGAGCGATGAACCTAATTTTTCATGATTTGTTAGGTTTTATCCTAGAAATCTACATTGATGATATTGTAGTCAAATCGGATGATATGGATGGACATATGGCCGATTTGAGGTTAGCTTTTGAGAGGATGCGTCGGTATGGTTTGAAGATGAACCCACTCAAGTGTGCCTTCGGTGTGTCGGCGGGAAAATTCTTAGGATTCATGGTGCATGAGAGAGGAATTGAGATTGATCCTAAGAAGGTTGAGAAGATTCAAGACTTCAAAGCGCCGACATGCAAGAGAGAAGTTCAGAGGTTGCTAGGTAAAGGGAACTATTTAAGAAGATTCATATCTAACCTGGTAGGTAAAATCGATGCTTTTGTGCCTATTCTACGCTTGAAGAAAGAAGCCGATTTTACTTGGGGGGCAGCACAACAGGAGGCGTTTGAGGGTTTGAAAAAAATATTTATCTACTCCGCCCGTGGTGCGAGCTCCTAAAGCCAAAATTCCGTTTTTGCAGTATATTGCTGCTGAAGACAAAGTTATTGGAGCCGTTTTGACACAAGAGGAAGACGGCAAGGAGTACATAATTACTTATTTAAGTCGCCGTCTTTTGGATGCTGAAACAAGGTATGTATTTGTAGAAAGGCTTTGTCTTTGCTTATACTATGCTTGTACCAAGTTGCGTCATTACTTGTTATCTAGTACATGCATAGTTACTTGTCAGACCGATGTTGTTAAGCACATGTTGCAAAGGCCAATTCTAAGTGGTAGAATTGGCAAATGGGCGTATACATTAATCGAATATGATTTGGCCTATGAGTCACTGAAATCTATGAAATGCCAGATTGTAGCGGACTTTATAGTAGATCATCTTGTAGACGTTGATTGTGGAGATGAAGTCCGTTTAGTTAGTGTTACACCTTGGAAAGTTTATTTCGATGGCTCTTCGTGTAAAGAGGGTCAAGGCATAGGTGTAGTTTTAGTTTTGCCCAATGGTCAATGCTTTGAAGCATCGGTTTGTTTGGAATATTACTGTACAAATAATCAAGTCGAATACAATGCTTTGTTATTCGGTTTACAAGTAATGGAGATCGTTGGGGCTACACACGTAGAAGCATTCGATGATTCAGAATTGGTGGTGCAACAAGTTGCCGGGATCTACAAATGCTTCGACGTATCATTGAACAGGTATTTAGATCAATGCCTAGATATTATTGCCAGTTTCGATGAATTTACTATTAAGCATATTGCTAGGAATGAAAATTCTAGGGCAAATGACTTAGCTCAACAAGCATATGGTTATAGCATCAAAAGAGGTTTATTTTTTGTATTAGATCAACCGGTGCTTGAGTATAGTTTTTTGGGCGAAATTGGCAAAGAGGCAGACCACAGGTGGTCTGACCGGCGCACTGTCGCCGGTCTGACCGTGGATGGCATCCGGTCTAATCAGCGTTCTGTGGTCGGTCTGACCATGGGTGGTCGCCGGTCTAACCGGAGTTGCTTGGCTGGTCAGACCGACTTCACAGAAGATGCTGGAAACAGTAAATGATTGGCGAATTCCTTTGATTGGCTATTTGAAGGATCCTAGTCTTAGGGTTGATCGAAAAATTCGACGGCAAGCGTATAAATATACTTTGCTTGATGAATAGCTATATCGCTAAAATATAGATGGTGTACTATTAAAATGTTTAGATACCGATCAATCTAAGGTTGCTATGGGTGAAGTTCACGAGGGAATTTGCGGGACTCATCAATCGGCCCATAAAATGAATTGGCTGCTCAGAAGAGCGGGGTTCTATTGGCCGAGGATGATTGATGATTGCTTCAGATACTATAAGGGATGTGAAGCTTGTCAGCGGTTCGGCAATGTTCAATTGGCACCGGCTTCGGTGTTGAATCCTATTATTAAACCATGGCCGTTCTGTGGGTGGGCTTTAGATTTTGTTGGTCAGATTTATCCTCCGTCTTCAAAGGAGCATCGGTTCATGCTAGTTGCGACAGATTACTTCACCAAGTGGGCCGAAGCCGTGCCACTTAGGAATATGACGCATAAGGAGGTAATTGATTTTATTCTGAAGCATATTATTCGTAGATTCGGCATTCCTCAAACATTAACTACAGATCAACGTCTTCTTTTATGTCTAAAGAAGTGAAAGATGTTGCCGAATCTTATGGTATTAAGCTGTTAAGTTCGTCTCCTTACTACGCTCAGGCTAATGGACAAGCCGAGTCTAGTAATAAGACATTGTTGAAGCTGATCAAGAAAAAGATCGAGGAACATCCAAGAAGGTGGCATGAAGTACTTTCTGAAGCTTTATGGGTGCACAGGATATCCAAGCATGGTGCCACCAAGGTGACCCCTTTTGAGCTCGTTTATGGACAAGAAGCCGTTTTACCGGTTGAGGTAAATCTTGGCTCTCTTCGATATATAAAGCAAGATAATTTGTCAGCTGAAGACTACAAGTTTTTGATGGGTGATAACCTTGATGAAGTGGTTGACAAACGTTTGAAGGCTTTGGAAGAAATAGAAAAAGAAAAGAAGAGAGTGGCTAAAGCATACAACAGAAGGGTGAAGGTAAGGACGTTCCAAGTTGGAGATCTAGTATGGAAGACTATTTTGCCTTTAGGTTCCCGATCTAAAGAATTCGGTAAGTGGTCGCCAAGTTGGGAGGGACCTTATCGGATATGCGGAATCGTTCGGGGTAATGCGTATTTCTTGGAGACGCTTCAAGGAGAACGGTTTCAGCGGGCTATCAACGGTAAATATTTGAAGAAATACTTCCCAAGTATTTGGCAAGATGCTTAGGGGGTGTTGTGGCCAGTAATTAGGTTATCGTCCCAAGTTAAAACATGTCTTATGCTTTTAGATTCACGATGTTCATCATAAAAGGCAGGGGGACATGTGTTTACACCCAAAATTGGCACCTAGGAATCAAAATAGGAAAAGTTGCCAATATTTGGGAAATCTGCCGGTTTCTTTCGGAGAGGCCGGTCTGACCGGGCAGTGGGGCCGGTCAGACCAAAGGCATGTGGCCGGTCTGACCGGCAGAGTCCGAAACCTAGACGATTTCGTCGGTACTCAGGTTTCCTTTCTCCGTACGGTGTATCTCGGGTTTCCAAACATGTCTATCCCGAATTGGACATGGAGAAGGGCCTGTGAAGGGCAAGACCAACCCCTATATAAGGGCCAAGGCCGGTTCAATTGTAACAACCAACACACAACATACAATCAATCTATTTGAATCGTTTTCTTTATTTTTCAGCTATATTTTCTACTTTGCCCTAGTTTAGTCCATCTTTGTCGGTTTGCGTCGAAAACCGTCCGCCGTCGCTGTGAGAGTGCGACAACTCTTTGTAGGTTTGTCCTGAAAACCTTCCGTTCGCCCACGAGATGGGTGTTTATCAATTTATCCATCTAAATCGGTCCGGTAGCCGATTTGATCTACAAAACCCGCTTTGTTCTAGTTTTTGCTAGATTGAAGTGGTTGACGACTCTGTACCAAGAACCACCGCAAGGCTTTAGGTGATTCGATCGTGTTTGTGCCTTTTGCCAAAAAAGGTGACAACAGGCCCAACTACCCGGTGGGGCCACGAAATCAATCTACCAACGTTCTCCACCCGGTCCTGTAGGTCAGACTGTGCACGCCACGCGCCCGGGCACGCATCGACCGCCGCGGCGAGCGCCCCTCCTCCCCTTTCCTCGCCGGCGACAACATATAATCCCGGCCGACCAACCGCCTTGGTTTTTCTCTAACCCTTGTCCCGTTCCATGGAGAAGCCGAGATTGCCCACCTCGAGAGCGACGAGAACAACCGAGAGAACCTCGCCATCGGCAAGCTAGGATCCCATCGCCATTGACGCTCGGTGAAGTACTCTCCTGATCAATGCATGTTCTTTAATCCTCACTCAGTCCCCTCTCTAATGCCACCGAAACCATCGCATATGGTGCAGCCGACTGCCTGGAACACGACCACGCCACGCCGGGCCTTTGACGCCCTTTGTGTCGACCGCCACCATGCACCCGCTCGTCAACAGCCATCTACAGTAAGACACTGACCAAACCCTCTCACCCACATGTTACCCGATGCCTAACAATGGTTGAAATCGAAGGAATCACCACAAAGTGCCCTGTGGAGTTAATCCCCTTCTTCTTCCTCAACTCCAGTCGCCGATACCATTCCTCTCTTCCTCCTTCTCTGGTGAGCTTCGGCACGATTCCATCTGTTGATAGCATCCTTGTGCAATGCTAAGTCAATGCCAACTCCCCCTTTGAACAACTGAAAACCGAGGAACCCCGACGACTTTCGCCCGAGGAAGCAGCACCGCCGCCTCGAAGCTCTGCTCGGTGCCACCGACAACCGGAGATTGTCAGAGCCCATACATCGTTGCGTAAGCTCCCCAGTGACCTCTAAAAGCTATACAATGCACATGCACGACCACAACTAGGCCTAAAACACACATGCAACATCCACCTGAACCACGGCGGCGCTCGTATCGTCGACGACAACGATTCCGGCGATGGCAGGGGACAAGAAGACCACCGTTAGCTTCACCTTAATCTTCTCTAGGTTTTTCCTTTTAGTCGCAACTCGAGATCGGCCACCGTTCGCCGCTGGTGCCGGTGAGAATTTCGCCGCTCGTCACTGCCCTGTTTTCTCTCTCTCTGTCTCACTAACAACAGGGACCCATTCGTCAGGCGCTAATGAACCCCATTCAAAAACAAGGAAGACACCGACAAATGGACCCCACTTGTTTTAATTAAAAATCGGCAAAAGGATAAACCCGAGGGTATTTTTCAAACGAGAAAATGAACTAAACTTTGAAAATTCATATAAAATCGGAAATGACATATTTTGGACTGGAACAAATTTTGTTAGATTCACAAGTTTATGAACTTTGATATTATGAAATAAAATCACCTATTCACAGTAGGAAATTTAATTCTAAAAATTTATTTATAGACCAAGACCTAGGGTGAGGTTTAACTTATAAAAATTGTAGGAAAATCATCATCTCAACTCCAAATGAGGTGAACTCAAATCCTATAAAACCAGAAAAAGATGAACTTCATTTTAAAATTATAAAACAAGGTACATTCGGTAACAAATAAGACACTTAGGAAATAAATAAGGAAAATAACCTTTTCTTGTACACCTCAACTTCTAAAAATTGTAGGAGCTCTATCCAAACTCCTAAAATTTAAAATAAATTTTGTTAGGACCACATCCTTATGCTTACTAAATAAAAATATATTTATGGTTAGCTCTGAACAATTTTAGAAAGCACATAGTTATACACTGGACATATAAATGATTCTATAAATTTTCCACTTTGGTAAAAGTTGTTAAGGTAGGAACTCTACCTAGAAATTCAACCTAAAACTAAGAACTTTCAAATCATACATTGCATTCATCTTAGATCATGATAGTTTTCATAATGTTTGTAAACTGAAATATTGTGTATATATGTTAGACGAGCCGCCGCCGTTTTCCGATGAACCTTTGTACTTGGACGAGCAAGAGGAAGGAGAACCAGGCAAGTCCTAACCTCCCCCTTTGAACACATTGAACCTATACTTTTGAGGTTATTTGAAAATGATTGCAAAATATGCATGTTGAATTTGTACTAGAACACTAAAATTTTGGAATACACCGTAGAACAACTCCTTAACTCGCATTTCCCACTTAAACTCCATAAAGTACCTGAGCCATCATTCCTAGCCCTCGAACCAACTCAAATTTTGCTATGTTGGGTTTGATGCTTGGAAATGAAAATAAAGGTGAATGCTTAGCCATGCTTGTAGTATATATTTCACTCCACATATGGGCAAAGTATATGAAAAACTAAGTTGATTTGTCCTCTAAATTTTATGATGAATAAATGTACATCTGTCAAGTAAAGAGTTTGAAAATGTGGATTTGTGGTCTGGGCCTCATGCGGTATGCATATGGTGATTAGTTGTGTACCGATAGGGGGAGAGTGTGCCCAGGCCGATGTTTAAGGACCTCACTCAATGCCTATTCATTATGAATACAGTACAACCACATATGCTAGTATGAGATAGCCCTAGCTTAGTAAAATCTTTATGGTATAGCCTTACATTTTGGTAGGCCAGAGAGTATGAGTTCGTATAACTCAGAGGAACTTCCTATTTACCTCGTCGTGGTAGTTTAGGTGACTAAGTGTATCCAATACAACGATATTGTGCCACGTGGGTGGATTCCTGTTGTGTCCACCACCACGGTGTCAAGTTTAAAGCGGGGCCATGCCACTTGACGGTTCTATGTCATATTCTAGCGTGACTAGGATGGATGGAACACGTATCGAGCTGGTGTAAGGCTAAATCATGAATTTTTGAAGGGCTTTATTGTATCGCGTGACATGCTATGCATGATTATTATTTCACATGATGTGGGTAAAGTGTACGTACTCTGCAGAGTTAAAACTAATCGATTAGCCATGCTCACGGTTAAGAGCGGCGTGTGAATATGTCATGAGTATAGACTTGTGATTTTAAATTCCCTAAATGCTGATTTATAAATGTTCAAAAGTGATGAAACTTATTATTTACTCCCTTGCTGCCATGGAGGGCAAATAGGTGCTATGTTAAATGTGTTATCATCTAAATAAATGCCCAAATTACTAAGTATACGCTTGCTGAAATTTTCCTCATGGAAAATCTAAAATTTGCAAATGGGTTTTGCTAAACAAAACTTGCTTTATGCTAAAGGAACCTAATGTGAGCCTTACTTTGATATGGCCATGCATGCAGCGTGTAGGCTTGACTGTTGCTTGCCAGTACAAACCATTGTACTGACACTTATTCTGTATATATATTTGTTGTATGCGTAGACTTGACTGTAGGTGAGATTCTTCTTGAGGAGGATGACTTTGCCGGGAATATTTCCTTCTTCCAGGATGGTTCTTACTAGGGTTTACCCTAGTCGGTTGCATGAATGATTTCTCGGGTAGAAGATGCTTCCGCGAACTTATATACTTATGTATTTGGCCGGACAGCCGTATGTATCTAAAGTACTATGATGTAAGAAGTATCTAGTACTTAGAATCTAGAACACAAAATCATGTTAGAATTATCACTTGCTTGGATGAAAGTGTTTAATGTGTTCCTTTCACTAGGACATATTAAACATGACTACGAGTTAAAGATAATTGAGTCAATGTAGATCTTTAGTCATTTGATGTCAAGTTTCCTGAATGTGTAACACATCTGGTCATCACCTTCGTGTGGTTTGATTGGCACATCTCAGGCTGAAGTTGACTGACAGGCTAAAGGCCCAACAATGTCTCACTTATCTTTCTCTCGGAGCACCGAATGCCTTATTATATCTGTTGGAAGAATGGGGATAAACCGTTCATCCTACATATATAATAAGAGGTTCGTAGGGCACCTAAAGTAACTATATAATTTTATTTTTCCTAATCAGTGGGGGTAAGTTGGTGCATCCATAGAATTTAAGTTTGTCCTAAAATATGTTAAATTGGATTTTCTATGTATTTTATAAGTTTGAGGAAGTCCTAGGTGTGATTTTCCTTATTTGAATTTTAGAGACAAAATTTGCACCGTGAGTGCCAAGTTTTATAATTCTTAATTAAAGTTCATCATTTGGTGAGTTCACAGAAATTTGTTTCATTCAAAAATGAGTTATATTGGATTTTATATGGATTTAACAAGTTTGTCAATTTTTCTATAAAAATAGGTTTGATTTAGCCATTTTCCTCTATATTTTCGAATTAAAAGCCCATGGGGTCCACTGTCATTGACTTGGTCATTTTGCACATAGGCCCCTAGGGTTTATGAATTAGGAACCAAGGTCCTTTGCACATGCTGAATCAAATTCTATTAATAGTCCTCAAGTTTTAGTGTATTTACGGATGGATCCATGACCCCACATGTAAGTCTAACATGTTTTGCATTCAAAACCTTACGGGTTTTAAACATTCACTAATTGATGTCCAGGCACGCTAATTCATTTGGGCCCACATGTCAGCGAGGCTGAGGCTGGGGAAAACAGGGCAGGGCGACCCGGCGGGGTTTCCTGCCGGCGCCAGCGGCGATTGGCGGCCATTCAGGGGAAGCGACAAAAAAATAAGAAAGGTAGAGAAAGAAGTGGTGAAAATGTTGGTGGTCTATTTGTCTACTGTGGTGGCCGGAATAGTGCTGGTGGTGAGCTCGAGCGGTGGTGCGGCTCTGGTGGACGGTGCATGTCGAGCTCTAGCTCGTTTTAGAGCGAACCAGTGCATGCATGAGGGTCTTTAAGGTCCCCAGAGACTTACTCGAGGCCGCGCTGGGGAGGAACAGTCCGGTGGCAAACGGAAGATGGCAGGACGACGATGTTAGCTCCTCTTCGGTCTTTGGCTTGCCAAGAAGTGGGGTGGTTTTGGTTACTCGTGACCCAGTGCTGCTACCAAGGCTAGGAATCGCGCTGAGACTCACCTGAAGACGAGGAATCAATGGTGACGGCTAGTGGCCGGACTTGGGAAGGACGATAGCGATCTCCTTCCATGGTGCACGGTTCTTGGGGGCTCTTGGGGGGTTTTGATGGTGGTGACGAGAGGAGGTTGGTGGCGCGGTAGCGTGGCTGGATTTGCTCCACAGCACCGGAACAACGAAGGCGATGTGACGATGGTGCTCCGGTGCATGCTCCAGGACATTGTCGGCATGGAGGCGTTCCCGATCATCCGCTGCATGATATGCGATGGGATTAGTGAAAACGAAACCGGTGTCGTGAGGAGGTAAGGGAACGAGGAAAAGGTAGGAATGGCAATGACTCGACGACGTCAGCATGGTCGATTTTCCTCGACGGCCGGAGGTGAAGTTGGAAGTGAACAGGGGCACCAGTGCTTCCTCTTTTGATTTGGCCTTCACAGAAGCAAAGTAGAGGAGGAGGCGATGTAGTTAGGGGTGGTTAAGGGCGAGCTTAGCGCTGGCATGTCATGGCGACATGTCGAGCACACTGACGACAGCTCATGTCTCGCTCTCCCTGTTCTCTGGTGTCCTTGAGTGGTGAAAACATTTTACACTTGGGTGGAGCAAGCTCAAGTGGCTGCCAATTGGGTCCAACACATGATAGGCTAGGCAAGGGAGAGAGGTAAGGGTGAAAACTTGAGTACACTTAATTTTTAGATGAATTTTCAAATTATTTTCTCTCCCTAATCTTTGTAACTTCATAATTTAATCTGTGGACCTGATAAATTAGTGATTTTTTCTAGAGGTAGATAATTATACCTAGATTTCATTTTCTTTGGTTGCACACAAAAATCATTTGTGGTTTGTTCACAGAAATTAAATAAAGATGGGATAATTGGAGACTTGTTTGAATTTTTAGGTGACCTAAACAGAGAAGAAAAATTTTGGAAAAAATATATTTATTCATGTTAATTAAACTAGTATGTGAATAAATTATTTCCTATATACATTATGTGTATTTTAATTAACTTTTAGATAGGATGTCATTTTAGCCGAGATAAGAATATTAATTAGCCTAATATTTGGCTGTTTTGTCTAATTTGTTTTGGGCTTCAAACCTAGTTTTCAAATTGCACTAAAATTATGTTGAGTTGTACATAATGTTTGGCACCAACATGAATTTTTCCATGATTTTACCTAGTATGGATTATTTTGGAAAATTAGGTAACATCCCTATGTATAGTTGTTATCTCTTTATAAATACACCTAATATAATTATAAGGTTATATTGGATTTTATCTTGAGTTGAGGAGATGATCCTTTTGACTAAAACTTTATGTCCACCGTTAACATTCAAGGTTAACTGTGTGCTTGATTAGTGCGTTAAATATTTTGGGTTATTGCTCATGAGACCTATTATGAAATGCATATCAAAAATCCAAATACACGTGAATGACTCAAGTCAAAATATGTTTTATGATAGTATGCATGCTTCGTCATGGGTTTGTATTTTTGTCCTAGGTTATAAATGAAAAAGTTTTAATTTGTTATAAAATTTAGGTTATCATGCAAAGGTCTAGGTTGGTATCACCTAATTAGAAAAGAAAAATTTTGGTTCCCAAAATTGAAAAACTTCACTGTCACGTGGTTTTGACAAAAATTCTCTTGATCCTAGAATTTGGGTATGTGACAAAGATATGAGAGAAATATTTATATCGGCTATATCTCCTTGCATCCTCCTAACGGGCATATCAACCGACGCAGTTCCCGGGTATCATATGAATTTTATCATCCATCGGTCGTTGCTCGTCAGCTAGGATTTGGCCAAGTCCCTATCAACCTCTACTTCATCGACAAGATCCAAACAAGGGGCTTGGTGTCGAGTGCCCTTTAATTTGATTAGCTGATGATGCTAGAAGGGTCAACCCTTGGCAGTATCCGGGATTTTGATAACCACGCATCACACTGTCAGCCATGGTCCCGATGGTTTGGCGAATGGAAGCAAGATTTATTTAATCTTGACATATCCAAATTCCTAACACTGCTTGACCCCAATCTTGCAGCCGATACTGAGGTATACTCTCACCTTCATAATTTTTGGTCATTACATTGCACAACTCCTTCATTTTTCCTTGTTCAGGCTACTGACAATTGGTATTTCTTATTTCTTATGATCACAGATTAATCCACAAGCATACAGAATACCGTTGTAGCACTTCACCTGGGAGTATTCCAGGGTATCAAATTCACAGGGAACGTGTGTGAATTATCTAAGGGTCAGGTTCATCCAAGGACAACAAGAATATATACGCGAGGGTATAGAGAGGATTTCTATGGTTGTATCTCTATATAGATGGTAAGCTTCTAACTCTATTTAATTACTTGAGGCATCGGCTTACACTTGGTCTGCCGAGTGACTCTGGCTTACATCTCTACGACGTACCTGAACATGGAGGATTACAAATAATGGATAGGGCTGTCACCATCTACCGCCTACCTCTACAACCCGTAGAGTATGCGACAAACAAAGGTAAACCCTAGCGTCGACACCACATCTGTGCTATTGATTTCTACTCTAGTCTTGGCCAAGAACTTCCATGTTCATCAAGAGTCTTAGAATAGAGCACCCACGAATGGATGATGATCCCGTAAGTAAATGAAGTAAAATACTTACTCAATGGAAAGGAATTTAACCATAAGAAATCACGAACACTTACTCAATTGAATAAGCATCCATTGAGATACATGGTTGGAGGTCGGTTCCGAGATACCCTTCACTCCTCCGGACTACCCCTCACTCCCTTCCCTACTTTCTAAGCACTAGAGAGCTAGCGCTTCACCTTTGGAATGAAACTTTGATCTTCTTGTGTGTTGTTTAAGGTGAAGCCTTACCCTCCTATTTATACTAGTCCTAAGGTGGTTCTAAGTCGATTTCTTCCCGCGAATCACTCATACCTGCCATAGGGGAGTAATCCAGAGCGTCCATGTGCAAGGAGATGGCGAGAGGAGCCAAGGTTGGTTCGGCCGAACTTCTGGCCCACCTCCCGGCCACTCCTTCGGCTGGGAGGCTGATTGGTGGGCCACCAACATGTTGTACTTTGGTTAGGCTCAATTCTAAGTGGTTTCGATTGACATGTGGGGCCTCCAATCCATGTAATCGTGTCCAATTGTCTGGAGGTGTGTTTCTTCGCATGGCGAGTGATTTTCATCCAAAAATTACCTGCATACATATATTTACCAAGACAAGTGGAAATGGTTAGTAGTAAACCTCTACCACTAAGTTTTGATGTAATATTTGATATATTTTATGCAAGAGTTGACGGTTAAACTTTGCATTTAATGACCGTCAACAACACCTCACACTTATCCTTACTCATCCCTGAGTAAAGTTCATGTATATCAAATAGAGTATAGACTTCCTGTATAATGCAAACATATAATGTATTCCAAGCCATACCAGTACCCATGAACTTTTGAAGTATCTACCATGTCATCTTGGGTGATTGAAGAATGGAACGGACTTGATTCGAATCACTCGACTTCTTATGATAAATTACCTATGTGTTTTTCTTTATGCTCATAAAAACATAACTTTGCTTTTATTTCTTAATTGATTATCTCATATCACCCAAATGTTTGATTCCTCACCAAGGCCTTGATGTTGCCTATTCTTATCCTACTTTTCTAATAAGGCTTATGTGGAGCTCAGGGTAGGAAAATAAGAATGACATACTTGCATCAACTATTTTGTAAAGTTAAAGAGTAGATCCAAGAAGAATACTAGACATGCAACCATGATCAAGCTTGTGAACAAATGTGGAAGGGGATATGTGAGTGGAAAAATGGAAAAAAATGAAAAATGGGTTGGTGACTCCTTTTTGTATGATCCTCCTCCCTATCTTTTATTTGGAGAACATGGTTCGTTCTTTTCTTTTTTTCATCATGCTCAAAAATATTTTGTTTCTTCTCTTGTGAGCATTCTGATTTTCTAACATCATCATCATATATTTATATAGAGTTGGGCTACTGTGTGGCGCGCCGCATAGCCCCATCCCGTGTGGCATGGCTGAATCTATAATTTGAAAACTCAAATTGAAAATCCGAACCGTTCAAATTGTTCGACATATTAATATCGCCTTGTATACCAAATTTTACATTTTGTTGAAATTTTTTACTATTTTATCAGATAGGTCAAAGATGCAATAAAATAGATACTCCAGAAATCGTTAGATTAATGCATCTTTGACCTATCCAATAAAGTAGTAAAAAATTTGGAAAAAAATGTAAAATTTAGTCTACAAGGCAATATTAATATGTCGAATAATTTGAACAGTTCGAATTTTCAATTTGAGTTTTCAAATTAGAGATTCGGTCGTGCCACACGGGATGGGGTTGTGCGGCGCGCCACACAGTAGCCCAACTCTATTTATATATATTTTAGCTCACGTCTCATTTGACATGGATATGAGGATAGAGAATCATAATCATTTGGAATCTTTATTTGGTGGAGGGATGATAGTGGATGCTGACTTCCGGTATAAAAGTTTTGCATATGGTGGTGAATGAGATATTCTTGCTAAACTCTAGTGTAGAGGGAGAACAATTTATACGGTGGGTATGTACAAGACTTGGATCATGAAAGCATGAAAAGAATCTAACAAGGGTCTAACCATTTGACCAAACTCAAAATGACTACAAGCAACATATGTATAGGTTTTGTCATGAAGATCGACATATGGCTCTAGTGGGAATAAAACATCAATGAGAAGTATGTAAAGTTATAGCATTTTCTTTTTATAAAATTCCCAAGTATTTAATAGAAGAAAGCAATGATCATGTCATCAGGCAATCTCTCATTCATCAATTACTTAGATAGCATGTGTTCCTAATGATATATGTTCACAAGCACAAGGTAACATGCGAGGAATAAAGAGTATGCATGATATTTGCAGGCAAGTCATACACTCTAGTTTGAATTATCCAGGCTCATGTTAAAAGTTGAGTTGAGTTTTTATAGATATATTCCATGATGAGAATTTATCAAACTAAAAATTTAAGGGGATGAGAGGATAAACGTGCAAACCAGTGTGAAGTGAGTGTAGAGGCGAGCAACCGATGTGCAATGGATGTTTTGTCTCGTCTCATGAATGTGCAGGCATCATGGTGAAGCACGAACATGGGTGATCTTGATATGTGAGTGTACAATGTAAACACAAGATCACCCCCGCACTTGTTCTTGTACTTGTGGTTCTTCAAAGACACAAAAACAAAAGTGAAAGCAAATAGAGTCAACCGGTAAAAAAATCGATGAGTCCTTTTTGAATGAGAGACAACTTACCTTAAACTTACCTTATTGAAGCTTAAGAATCAGGATAATTGGGCTTGGGCTGGATTGGGTCCAGCCCTGAAGTCTTCAAGAAAATTTTAGGAAAGACATGGAAATCGAGAAAATTTACCACATCCAACTCCTAATCTTCAATTCCGACTGGTTCAAGGAAAACTTTTAAACGATGGCCATTTACCTTGAAGATGTTACCTTCGTCATTTTGGACTGTGATTGCTTCGTGTGATGATGTGTTGATGACGGTGAATGGACCCTCCCCATTGCTTTGGAGTTTTCCATGACCGAATAGCTTGACTCTTTAGTTGAACAATAAGACCTTATCCCCATGCTTGAACTCTTTCAGCTTGATCCCCTTATCATTCTATCTTCTTGTTCTCTCTTTGTAAATCATGACATTATGGTAAGCCTTGTCCCTCCATTCTTCTAGCTTGGAGAGCTGCATCTTCCTACGGTCCTCGGCTTGATTGAAGTCCATGTTCAATTTTTGGATAGCCCAGTATGCCCTATGCTCCAACTCGACGGGTAGATGGCATGTTTTTCCATAAATGAGTTGGTAGAGTGACATGCCGAGTGGCGTCTTGTATGTAGTTCGGTATGCCCAAAGTGCATCGGGTAGTTTCTGAAAGCCCGTAGATGTCGCCTAGAGGGGAGTGGGGGTGAATAGGCGATTCTGGGAGTTTCTTGAAAATGCAGCGGTTAAAAACACACAGGTACCGGAACTTTCGGCATTGAACTTCAGAACTTCCGGTCAGCTCAAGCTGTCCGAAACTTCCGGAGTTTCTATCTGGAACTTCTGGTGTTCTATGACTTAAAGGATCTGAGATCGAATTTAAACTACTTCCTAGACATGTCAACAGTAGACAATAGGAAGGTACAACTATGGAACAAAGATATACAACAGAGGTAAAGAGATAACACACGAGACACAAGGATTTTTTTCCCGAAGTTCAGATTCAAAGAATCCTACTCTTCATTGAGAAACTCCGTGGAGCCAGGTTCGATTAACCCCTTGCCTCACCAAGCAAATCTCCATGAAGAAGTCTACGGTCTCCAACTCCAACGTTCCTAGGTTCTTGCCTAGAGATCAAGTGACCACATAGATCCCAACTTGACTCTAGCATTAACCACAAACGTGAGTTGCTCTACCTAGACAACCTCCTAAAGATCAGCTTGGATTTTCACTATCCATACCTCGTTTCCTTGTAGAGGTGAGGAAATCCTTCACAAACTTTTCTGGGCCAATCCACAAATCGCCGGATGCTCGCGGGAGACACCTAACCGTCTAGGAGATCACTCTCCAAGAGTAATAGCCACCACACCACAGCACTGCAAGAATCACCAAGTTTTCAAGTCATCCTAGCTCTCTCACTCTCACAAAATCTCCAATCACTCAAATCTCTCACAAATTTGGTTATGTGGATCAAGAATTGAGTTGGAATGGTCTAGAACACCTAGTCACATCTTTAGCTAAAAAAGCGTCTAGAAGTTCCAGTCAGGGACCCTTAGAATTTCTAGCCAACACTTAGGAAAAATAGGCTAGCTGTGAGGCAGAGAACCCCGAAAGTTCTGACTTGGAACCTCAGAACTTCCGGTTGGGTTTCTCTGTCCTAAAAAGGGCAAAACCCCGAAAAACGCTCGAAAAAATCTCACTCCTTAGGAAATTGAGTAAGAGCACTTAGATCATCTCATGCCATGAGTTTCACCCCTCTTAATAGTATGGTTTTTCCTAAAACTCTAGATTTAAGGAAAAGAAAGCTAAAAGCTGTTGATGAATTTTTTTCTCCTATTTGCAAATGTTGATTGAGGGTTCTCTTTTCTCAAAACCCGCACACATAAGCATTTAGGGACTAATCACCTGCACTCATCTGAATTGAACGCATTAGTCCCTTAACCATTTTGTTATTAACCACCAAAACCCACTAGGGGGCTAGATGCACTTTCAATCTCCCCCTTTTTGGTGGTTGATGGCAACTTGGTTAAAGCATACAAAAGATTGAATATAAATGAATTTTGAGTGACAAGAGTTAGTTAGAACTCCCTCTTAATGTATGCATAAAGGAAATAAGAGTGAATCTCTTATGCATATATTTAAGGAAGAAATGAAGGAAGTTCTAACCAACACATCTCACTCCGTGGGGTGCAATAATGTGCGAAAAGACATAATAAGAAATGCATATGACCTGGCAAGCACACAAATAAATAAGAAAACATTGCGTCACACAAATGGCCACAAAAGAACATAGAGATAAAACCTAATTAATAGAGCTTAATACTAGCAATCATTACATCCCAACACATAAAGTGTTTACATGTCCAAAAGATAGCGAAAGAGAAAAAAACTAAGGAAGATAGAAGCACGGTAGGAAGTTCCAGTGATTAGGTCCAAAACTTCTGGTCGGTTAGCAGACTGAAGCTGAAGAAAGCTAAAGCGACGACCCCATTGACCCCCTTCACTCAATCTTCTCCCCTTTGGCATCAAGACACCAAAAAGGGAGAGAGGAGGGAAATCACGCAAAGTCATCGGAGTGAGCGACGTTCTTAGTGCCACCGCTGTCGGTGCTGGGGACGATCTCAGTATCGCCACTCTGAACGTCATCATCACCACCTCTAGCAATGGGATTAGGCTCTGGAAGGGAATCCACAGCAGGAATGTCCTCGTCATCGTCCTCATCATCTGAGTGAGAGGACTGCTCATTGAAGGACTAAGGCATGGAGGAAGTACCTGCACCAACTGCAAAGCCACGAGCCACCTCATAGGCAGTGAAGGGGTCCTCATATGTCTCATCATCTGAGTCATCTGAGACCTCCTTCCCATCATCTCTCTGAAGAACCTTCAGCTGCTGCTCATTCTTTTTGACCTTCTTAGCGGTCTTGGTACACAAGCAGAAGATGGCCATAAGCGCCTTCTTGATGGGCGAGCTAGAGCTCGAGCCAGAAGGCGGTGGAGGAGAATAAGAAGGCCCAACACCTGAAGCTGAACCAGAAGGAGGCATTTGTGGCACTGTCGGCACGTGAGGATGGAAGGAGCGATGTGAAGCATCACAAGTGTAGAAGTACCCAATCACCTCATTGATCATCTTCATGATGTAGGGGCCGTATACACAACTCCGCTTGGGGTCACAGGCAATGTTGTAGATCTCGAACCAGATCAACTTCATCACACTAAAAGAAGGTTGGGTATACCTCATGCCACTCAGAAGATGCGGATGGCACACTGGAAGAGCTGTCGCATCACCGACCTTAGGGAGTAGAGTCCACCTGAAGATCGAGTAGAGGAGCTTGTACTGTGGAAGCAGCCCCTTGGTGGTCCCTAGGCAATCTTTTGGAGCATCTGGTGCATATAGGAACTTGGTATGCACCATCGGGATTGGCTCCTCAGCGTGGATGTTGGGGCGGCTCAAGTCATCCTGGTCCAAGCCCAAGATGGCAGTGAACCAAGCCATGTTGACCTTGTAGGCTCATCCCTCAGTCATCCACTTCAAATAGGGAACACCTGTCTTGGTGGAGCTAAAGAACACGGTGGTATAGAACTGCCCGATGACCTCAGTGTTCCAGTCATACTCCAAGCTAAGGATTTATCCAATGTTCTTGTGGAGGCACACTTTCATGAGGTCATTGAAGTAGGAGTTCTTCTTTGACTTCAAGTAGCCCCAGTCAAGCACTTCATCTCCACAGCTAGATTGTTCCTACCCAGGAAGACATAATTGTACCAATCCAGCTGGAAGAAGGTGCGGAACCTAGGATCCAAGGACTCCACTGGCACGGAGTCAAGATCAACCAGGCGATCACGACCACACCGGGCTATCTGCTTCAGATAGTCGATCCTCTAGCGCCTAATGTGGTGTGAAGGATTGACATCATACCTCTTAGTCTTGTAGAGGCTGATGGGATTCTTATAGGAACCCAACTTGCCTTGCTGAGGTCTAGAGGATTGTGCACTAGAGCGACGAGCCTCAGGGGGAGCATCAGGCTGGGAACCACCACCAGCATCAGTCCCGACATCACGGATCATCAATGGGCGGTTCCAAGTAGCCCTGGAAGGCCTAGGAGGATTAGGTTGAGGAGCTTGACTGCCACTCCCACCTTCCACCACCTTTTCCTTGCCCAAGCGTCCCCGAGGGTAACGAATAGGAGCGCTATCCTCCCCGGAGACGTCTTGGCTGACCTTCTGATGCTTTTCGTGAGGCATTGGAGCATTGCAAGAAGTGACAAGAAAAAATAAGGAATTTTGCAGTGACAAAAAGAGAAGAAGGGATGAGAGAGGTGGCTGTCAACACGACGGCCGAGAGTTCCGGGTGAAGAACATCGGAAGTTTCGATCGGCATGGATGCTGAACCAACCCCTGGCCAAAAACGACCCGCATGGCCATAATGAGTACAAATATAAAATCAGCCAACTACAGGGTATGAGAAGGTTTTCTTACTGAAAGGAATTCTCCCTAGGTCCAAAGATTTAGAGATTAGGACAAAAGAAGGTGAAACTAGGGAGAGGGATCGAACGAAATACCTCGGGCGTACGGAAGAGCAAATTGACTGCGAGGAGGAGATCCTTGACCAAATCACCACCGGAATCGATCAAGAGGAAGGAAGAAACGAGTGGAATGGCAAAATTGCCGAGGGAGGGGAGAGAATGGTTAGGGTTTTGGCGGCGGTGGAGAGGGATTAGGATTTTAGCCGCCGGCTCCCCCTAGGACTTTATTCCCCCGACCACCGGAACTTTCGGACGGCACCGACCAGAACTTCCGGTCTAGCCCAAAAAAGAGATAGAGAGATATTATTGGATGTTCTGAGCTGGGGTCCAGATCTTCCGACAGAAGGCTGAAAGGTTGGAATCTAAGAAAGGATGGACATGTAAACTTTTGTGATTCACGTGACCAGCACTCAAGCAATCAGTACATAACAATGGTCACAGTGCATCACAAGAAGATGAAGAACCAAATTTCTGCAAACAAGACAAGCACACAACAATTTTTCGCAAACAATTTGAAAAAGAGTTTAGGGCAAAAGGGAATGTTTGAACCTTATTTTTCATATCAAAATCAGCTTCTACCCAAGAAGCGATCTCAAGATACAAAGGTGCAATTTTAATTTACACTATTTCTAATCATGCTTGGCTATTGATTAGGCAACCAATCCTCAACAAATGTTGTGAGAATCCAAGATATTGAGCTCACTCCTAAGCTCGCAAAACCTCTTCTCATCCAAGGGCTTGGTGAAAATGTCGGCTAGTTGAGTCTCGGTTCTCACATGGGATAGGACAATATCACCCTCTGCTTCATGATCTCTCAAGAAATGATGGTGAATGTATATGTGTTTGGTTCTTAAAAGTTGGACGGGATTGTTGGCTAATTTGATGGCACTCTCATTGTCACGTAGGAGAGGAATCTTGGAAAAGGTGTAACCAAAGTCTTGTAGGATTTGTTTCATCCAAAGGAGTTGAGCACAACAAGATCCGACGGCTATATATTCGGCTTCGGTGGTGGATAAAGCAATGGAATTTTGCTTCTTGGAGGACCAAGAAACAAGCGACCGCCCAAGGAATTGGCAAGTGCCAATAGTGCTCTTGTGGTCAACCTTACACCCGGCATAATTCGAGTCGGAAGAGCTAATAAGCTCAACGGCACACCCCTTAGGATATCACAAGACAAGGTTAGGAGTGTGCAACAAATATTGAAGAATTCTATTGATGATAATCAAATGGCATTCTTTGGGTGCCGCTTGAAAGCGGGCACACATGCACACACATGCATCGTTGGCTCGAGTCCAACTCAGCCGACCTGTCAACAGCGGCGCCTAGCAGCACATATTGACACCATAGTATACAAGAATATAATATCGGCTCTGAACCTGTAATGTGTACACAAATCCCTTTGCCTCACGACACCACTTAAGCTATAGGCAAGATGTGTGCCATCCCTTCAATAGCTTAACCATTCACTCGAACCGTATTGGATTATCTGTCTGTTGATTGACTCCTTAATCAACTTAGCATGGCCATGCATTTCCATAATCCATTACCTCGAGGGACCCAGAGATATCTCTCCAAAGGAGGGGCAAATTCCATCTTGATCACTCACATCCCACTCCATGTTTCATAGCAAACCCGAAAACTACCTTTATAACTACCCGTTGCGGAATAGCGTTTGGTAGTCCCAAAGTAGGCTACTACACATGTTGGAATCCATGGTGATCTCGGTCTAAGGACTTTGTACCAACACTACCCGAGACCAACTAATGGCACATTAATTCCGTAGTGTCTCATGGTGGGTCTATCCAACAATGTGTTCTCCAACACATGTGTCCATGTTTATTGATTTGGTATCTCCATACCCATGATCTATGAGACATGATCATCAATCAATAGACATGCCGATCTTAGAATCATATTAGTTCTAATAATATGATATATGATCGAGGATCATTTAGAAATAGATTCATACATATCGAGTCTCATAAATAAGTCACGTACTTATTGATCAATACAAGATGTCTATTTCATGGAACCGAATAACACTTTATTCATAAATTCATAAACATTGACCATGATATCCAACATCTCCATGTTGCCTCGAGGGCATATCACTAACAATCTCCCACTTGCACTAGAGTCAATCATGTAAGTATCTAATACCCATTGCTCTTGTGTGCGCCTCATGTTTTGGTTGAGGGAGAGGTTTTGTCGGCGGATCAGCTATGTTGAGATCCGTTTGCACTTTCCATATCTTGACATCACCTCTGTCCACAATCTCGCGGATGAGATGATATCGCCAAAGTATGTGTTTGGACTTCGATGCTTGCGCAATGGCTCCACTATTATCACAATAGAGAGACATTGGACCGTCGTACTAGTCATCACACCAAGCTCGAAACGAATTTCTTGATCCAAAGAGCCTCCTTTGCGGCTTCCGGCAAGCGCAATGTACTCGGCCTCCGTTGTAGAATCGGCAACGGTATCCCGCTTGGAACTCTTCCATGATGCGCCTCCGTTCAGGCGAAACACGAACCCGATTGCGATCTATAATCATCCTTGTCCTGTTTGGAAGCTAGCATCGGTGTAACCACTTACAACGAGCTCTTCTTCACCTCCATAGACTAGGAACATATCCTTAGTTCTTCTCAAGTACTTAAGGATATTCTTTACGGCATCCAGTGACCTTCACTGGATCCGACGTATCTGCTCGTAGCACTCAAAGCGTACGAGACATCCGGGCGTGTACAAAGCATGGCATACATGATGGATCCAATTGCTAAAGCATATGGAACCATACCCATCTTATTCCGCTCATCATGCGTCCGAGGACACCGATTCTTGCTAAGATTAATGCCATGTGACATGGGCAAGAAACCTTTCTTGGAATCATGCATGTTGAACCTTTTCAACACCTTGTCAATGTATGTACTTTGGCTTAATCCAATTAGCCTCTTGGATCTATCTCTATAGATCCGAATGCCTAATATGTATGCTGCCTCCCTAAGTCTTTCATGGAAAAACTATTTTTCAATGGAGACTTGACGGATTCTAGCATAGGGATATCATTTCAAATCAACAATATGTCATCCACATATAAGATTAGAAATACAATTGCACTCCCACGACCTTTTTGTAAACACAGGCCTCTTCTTCGTTTTTGATGAAACCAAACCCTTTGATTACTTCATCAAAACGAATATTCCAACTCCGAGATGCTTGCTTCAATCCATAAATGGATTTCTATAGCTTGCATATCTTTCCGGCGATTGTGGATCGACAAAACCTTGAGGTTGTATCATGTATACATCCTCGCTTAGGTTTCCATTTAGGAAAGCCATTTTGACATCCATCTGCCATATCTCATAATCGAAATATGCAGCAATCGCTAGGATAATCCGAATAGATTTAAGCATTGCAACAAAGCAGAAGGTTTCATCATAATCAACTCCTTGGATCTGTTTAAAACCTTTCGCCACCAATCGCGCCTTATAGATGTGAACATTTCCATCCATATCGGCCTTTTCTTAAAAACCCATTTGCACTCAATGGTTTTGACACCATCAGTGGATCAACCAAGTTCCAAACTTGATTGTCATACATGGATTCTATTTCGGATTTCATGGCTCCAAGCCACTTGTTGGAATCGGGTCCCACCATCGCTTCCTCATAGGTCTTAGGCTCATCGTTGTCTAACAACAATATATCACGTTGTTCCGCACTTGTGTACCTATCAGTGCACGACCTAATCTTTCGAGACCTCCGTGGGGCCGGTGTATCTACAACCGGTGGCGCAACACTTTGCTCCTCCCGTTGTGGTTCGTGGTCGCGAAACATTTTCCGGTGTTTCTTGAACTTCTTCAAGACACACCCTGCTCCCACTAACCCTTCTTGAATGAAACTCTTTCTCCAAGAAGACACCGTGTCTGGACGACAAACACTTTGCCTTGTTCCCGATTATAAAAGTAATATCCCTTAGTTTCCTTAGGATATCCCACAAAGAAGCACTTATCGATTTGGGTGTGAGCTTGTCGACGTAAACGTTTTACATAAGCCTCACATCCCCAAATTTTGAGAAAAGACAAACTAGAGGTTTGCCCTGTCCATATCTCATATGGTGTCTTTTCAACCGACTTAGATGGAACTCTATTTAGTGTGAGCGCATGTTTCAAGAGCATATCCCCGAAGGATAATGGAAGATCACTTTGGCTCATCATCGACCGCACCATGTCCAACAAGGTGCGATTTCTTCGTTCGGACACTCCGTTCCATTGTGGAGTTCCCGGCGGAGTCAACGTGGAACAATTACATAATCTTTCGATGATTACCAAACTCTTGGCTCAAGTATTCTCCTCCACGATCGATCGTAGAAACTTGATTGTTTTCCCTAAATGATTATGTACTTCATTCGGAATTCTTTGAACTTTTCAAAGGATTCGGACTTATGCCTCATTAAGTAGATATAACCATATCTACTAAAGTCATCGGTAAAGGTAATGAAGTACGATAACCACCCCGGCCGTTGAGCTCATTGGTCCACATACATCGGTATGTACGAGTGCCAACAAGTCACTTGCTCTCTCACTATGTCCCGTGAAAGGTGCCTTTGTCATCTTACCAAGTAAACAAGACTCACATGTCTCAAATGATTCAAAATCAAAAGAGTGAAGCAATCCATCCTTATGGAGCTTCTCCATGCGTTTCTTATTTATATGGCCTAAGCGACAATGCCGGATAAATGTGGGGTTTGTATCATTAGAGAGTTGCCTTTCGTATTAATGTTATAGATGGGAGACGCTTCAAGATTCAAAACGTATGATCCATTCACCAATGGAGCATGAAAATAGAACATATCTCGAGATATATTGAACAACCATTGTTCATTGATCTAAAATCATATCCTTCCGCTTGCAAACATGAAGCGGAAATAACGTTTTGACATAGTGTTGGAACACAATAACAATTATTTAATTCCAAAACTAATCCCGAAGGTAGATGAAGTGGTACTCGTGCCGACAAAGCGTAGCAACGCTTGCTCCATTGCCGACGCGCAGTTCACCTCGCCCCTTCTTAAGCCTCTACTTCTTCTCATTCCCCGCAACGATTTGCAAATATGAGCTACGATCCGGTATCAAATACCCAAGAGTCAGTAGGTGAAGTAGCAAGATTAATGTCTATAACATTAATACCTGAAGCAGAAGTCGTACTTTGCTTCTTTTTGAGATCCTCCATGTACTTCTTGCAGTTCCTTTTCCAGTGGCCTGTCTCCTTGCAATAGAAGCAAACGGCATCTGATGCCGCCGACCCCTTCTTGCCCTTCTTTGCATTAGAGGCACTCGCGATCTCATCGGGAGTTAACTTCCTCTTGGTGCAAAGTTTCTTGACAGGTGGTTTGCGCTTAGCCTTCTGCATCATCATCACATGATGACCTTTTTCTGGATACTCTCCTCAGCTGTCTTTAGCATCCCATGCAATTCAGCCAAGGTTCTATCCATATTGTTCATGTGATAATTCAATATGAATGGCTCGAAGCTCGGAGGGAGCGACCGGAGAATCACATCGCAGCCAACTCTTGGCTAAGGGGAAAACCTAGTTTTTCCGGACTCTCAATGTAGCCAATCATTTTTATCACATGCGGATCGACGGGATTCCCTCAACAAGCTCGCACGCAAACAAGGACTTTGAGGTGTTGAACCTCTCGGCCCAAGCTTAGTTCTCAAACATACCACGTAGTCCTTTAATAATAGTGTGAGCATCGCCGCTCTCATATTGCTTCTAAAGCTCGGGGGACATTGTAGCAAGCATGAGACAACTTATGTCTAGGGCATCATTAGTGTGCTTCTCGTAAGCTCTCCGTGCGCTTGTAGTGGCATTATTTGGCAAATCCTCCGGATAAGGTACTTCAAGAACGTACTCCTTACGCTCTTGCTTGAGAACAATTCTCAAGTTGCGATACCAATCCATAAAGTTTGTTCCATTTAATTTTTTCTTTTCGAGAATAGATCGCAAATTAAAGGTACTGGGTGTAGTATTAGCCGCCATTTATTCTACAACGAAAAAGCAAAGTTTAGCACAATGTTTATGCTATGTCTTTTGTTAAACAATTTAACATAAGACTCCCATTACGTATTTTCCACCTTCCCTCTAGGTTACGTATTGAGTCAAGATCCACATGTTAGTTAATTTTCTAGTGAGCTTTGGAATCACTGCTAGAAAATTAGTAACATCGATAAGAAACTCCTTGCTAATCACATCTCTATGTGACTCTTGTTGTTGGTGTGGCATCTCCATGCCCCGGCCCCAACCTATGCCCCAAGGCCCAAAACTATTTTGATAGCCTTGTTAAGTAAACCAAATGCTCTGCCGTATATGTCCGACATATACCCCATCGTGTTATGATAGAGAATGGCACTCGCTTTGGCGACCCACCATTGATGAGCATAACGGTGACGGGTGCAACATTTGGAAGGGCATCATTACTACTTAATTTTGTGAGGGATGCTATCCTATCAAACAAACATATCACATATATGAAAGCAAGTAGAATAGCATGAAATAGTATGGCCCCCTTCACATGGTGATCTCCATCTCGCATGCTTGGTGTAGAGGATCTCCATCTTCAACACCGTTCTTTCGAGTGCCGAATGCTTGATTTCTTCAAACTAAGCTACTACTATAGAAGCTCTAATTGAAGATTACATCGACTCGCAGGTCGTGAAAGAATATTACAAGCATTGCACGTATGAAAGAATATTACAAGGATTGCACATATGAAAGAATATTACATGCATCACATGCATCTCATACATCTCATACATACAATAGGGCCATACCATCTCAAAGCATTCTCTGCAAAAACAAGTTAGGCGTAGAAACGTTTTCTACCTATCGCAGAGAAACGGCACCGAGACGACCTATAAGGGGTACGCACCGAACACCACACGAAATTCATAGATCCAATCTATGAAATCGCTTACGGAAACCATATCGGCGTAATCATATTATGCCGTCCCGATACAATATCAAGGGAGATGGTTTGCGTAGGCGCGAGGCAGCTAACAAGATCGGACTACGAGATAGCTTCGGCATAATCACATTATACCGTTCCGATACACTATCAAGGAACGCTATCTCGAAGCCGACTCAAACCGAGATCTATGGATATTGCTTCGACGTAATCACATTACGCCGTTCCGATACACTATCAAGGAACGCAATTACAATGAACTCTCCTCAACAAATCCCGTAAAACCGATTGATCTAATCAACCCGTGCGCAAAACTTGTTCCATCCAATCTAAAACCCGAACTAAGCAAGATTAGCTCGATACCACCGAAGGGTTACGCGGAGGCTACGCTAGCCGAAAACAAAAACTTTTACCGTGCAAACCAGGAACACTTGCAAGTAAGGGCCGATAGATCGTTACCGATTGGAGTGTGCGGAAATGACCAATCGTGGCTATCTCGATCCGAATAGTGTAGCCGATTCCCGCAAGCCGACAGATTCCCGGGGAGCCGATTCGCCAATCGCGGATTCGCAGATGTCGTAGCCGATCCGAGTCGTCCGACCGTGTTCTCGAGCCTCGCTCCGATGCGCCGACCGCAGCCAATTCCTCCACACGCCGATGAACAGCGTGCAACATAGCAGCGCCTCTACCGGTATCCACACGTCCGGGGACAAACGCCGAACACCCGTGTGCTAGCACGCGATGCAAGGCTAGGGTTTGGCTCGAAAGTGGGGAGGGTTTCCGTGGAGATTGATCTCGGCGACTTCTGTTGCGGATTCGGTTCAATCCGATGCAATTGACGTGTCGCAGCTCTCCACCCCTCCCTCCTTTATATAGAGTTGGCCGACGGGACTAGTGGCTGATCGGGACTCGTTTTGAATCGGATCTCATCCGAATATCACAGAGTTGGTCGCCCATACGTCGTAAGCCCATAGGACTCTATCCGATCGGATCCCTATCCGATCGAGCCGTATCCGAGTCCAACTCGAATGCCTGTTCTTATTGTTAGTGATATGCCCTAGAGGCAACATGGAGATGTTGGATATCACGTCAATGTTTATGTATAAATGAATAAAGTGTTATTCGGTTCCATGAAATAGACATCTTGTATTGATCAATAAGTACGTGACTTATTTATGAGACTCTATATGTATGAATCTATTTCTAAACGATCCACTGATCATATGTCATATTGTTGGAACAAATATGATTCTAAGATCGGCATGTTTATTGATTGATGATCATGTCTCATAGATCATGGGTATGGAGATACCAAATCAATAAACATGGACATATGTGTTGGAGAACACATTGTTGGATAGACCCACCATGAGACACTACGGAATTAATGTGCCATTAGTTGGTCTCGGGTAGTGTTGGTACAAAGTCCTTAGACCGAGATCACCATGGATTCCAACATGTGTAGTAGCCTACTTTGGGACTACCAAACGCTATTCCGTAACTAGGTAGTTATAAAGGTAGTTTTCGGGTTTGCTATGAAACATGGAGTGGGATGTGAGTGATCAAGATGGAATTTGCCCCTCCTTTGGAGAGATATCTCTGGGCCCCTCGAGGTAATGGATTATGGAAATGCATGGCCATGCTAAGTTGATTGAGGAGTCACAACGACAGATAATCCAATACGGTTCGAGTGAATGGTTAAGCTATTGAAGGATGGCACACATCTTGCCTATAGCTTAACGGTATCGTGAGGCAAAGGGATTTGTGTACACATTACAGTTCGAGCCGATATTATTCTTGTATACTATGGTGTCAATATGTCTTTGCTAGGCGCCGCTGTGACGGGTGGCGAGTTGGACTCGAGCCGACGATCGGCCAAGTTAGACTATAGCCGAAACCGAGTATACCTGAACCTACGGGGTCGCACACGCTTAAGGGGATAGAATAGATATTCGAGTTGGACTCGGATACGGCTCGATCGGATAGGGATCCGATCGGATAGAGTCCTATGGGCTTACGACGTATGGGTGGCCAACTCTATGAGATACGGATGAGATCCAATTCAAAATAGAGTCCTAATCGGCCACTAGTCCCGTCGGCCAACTCTATATAAAGGAGGGAGGGGTGGAGAGCTGCGACACGTCAATTGCATCGCGTGCAACGAAGTCGCCGAGATCAATCTCCACGGAAACCCTCCCACTTTCGAGCCAAACCCTAGCCTTGCATCGCGTGCTAGCACACGGGTGTACGGCGTTCGTCCCCGGACGTGTGGATACCGGTAGAGGCGCCGCTACGTTGCGCGCTCTTGATCGGCTTCGGATCGGCGCAACGGAGCGATCGGCTGTGGTGGAATCGGCCGCGGTCGGGCGCATCGGCGCGAGGCGTGAGAACGCGGCCGACGACTCGAATCGGCGATTGGCGAATAGGCTGTCTCCGGGAATCGCTACACTTGTTCGGATCGGATTGCCCGATTGGCTATTCCGCGCACTCTACTCCAATCGGTAACGATCTATCGACCCTTACTTGCAAGTGTTCCTGGTTTGCGCGGTTAAAATTTTTGTTTTCGGCTAGCGTAGCCTCCGCGCAATCCTTCACTTATCCCTTTAAGCGTGCGACCCGTAGGTTCAGGTATACTCGGTTTCGGCTATAGTCTAACTTAGCCGATCGTCGGCTCGAGTCCAACTCAGCCGACCCACCAGCGGCGCCTAGCAGCACATATTGACACCATAGTATACAAGAATATAATATCGGCTCCGAACCTGTAATGTTTACACAAATCCCTTTGCCTCACGATACCAATTAAGCTATAGGAAAGATGTGTGCCATCCCTTCAATAGCTTAACCATTCACTCGAACCGTATTGGATTATCGTCATTGATTGACTCCTCAATCAACTTAGCATGGCCATGCATTTCCATAATCCATTACCTCGAGGGCCCAGAGATATCTCTCCAAAGGAGGGGCAAATTCCATCTTGATCACTCACATCCCACTCCATGTTTCATAGCAAACCCGAAAACTACCTTTATAACTACCCGTTGCGAATAGCGTTTGGTAGTCCCAAAGTAGGCTACTACACATGTTGGAATCCATGGTGATCTCAGGTCTAAGGACTATGTACCAACACTACCTGAGACCAACTAATGGCACATTAATTCCTGTAGTGTCTCATGGTGGGTCTATCCAACAATGTGTTCTCCAACACATGTGTCAATGTTTATTGATTTGGTATCTCCATACCCATGATCTATGAGACATGATCATCAATCAATAGACATGCCGATCTTAGAATCATATTAGTTCCAATAATATGATATATGATCAGGGATCATTTAGAAATAGATTCATACATATCGAGTCTCATAAATAAGTCACGTACTTATTGATCAATACAAGATGTCTATTTCATGGAACTGAATAACACTTTATTCATAAATACATATACATTGACCATGATATCCAACATCTCCATGTTGTCTCTAGGGCATATCACTAACAGATCACATTTTGATCAGGCCTCTCCACCAACGACCATACTTGATTGCGAGTGAAGTTATTCAACATTTCTTGCATGGCCATCAGCCAATCCGGATCACTAAGAGCATCCTCCACCCTAATTTGTTCCAAAGAAGAGACAAACGAGTAATTCTTGCAAAAGCTGGCAATACGAGATCGAGTGGTTACCCCCTTTTGAATATCTCCAATAATATTGTCGATGGGGTGATCTCTTTGGACGGTGTGTTATATCTTTGGATGGTGCATAGAGGGAACTTGAGCCTGATCAGGTTGCTCTTGAGCACCCTCGATGTCGAGTCCATCTACTTGTGCCGGAGGCACACCTTCAGCTTCATCAGCCCAGAGGTTTCGGTCTGTTGGACCCAAAACTTCCTGGTGTC
Organism: Oryza australiensis; assembly: GCA_019925245.2. Classification (NCBI taxonomy): domain Eukaryota; kingdom Viridiplantae; phylum Streptophyta; class Magnoliopsida; order Poales; family Poaceae; genus Oryza; species Oryza australiensis. Next base: position 127,344 of record JAIFGZ020000743.1, on the reverse strand, counting down.
CTAATGTCCGGATGTTTCGGTCCCTAGGACTCGAAACCACTGATCGGAGGTTCCAGGCCATGGGCATCGGAACTTCCAGGACGTCATTGTCGAAACTTGGTTTCGGCAATATATTTTCTGGGGTCGCAGTCGAGATCGCCAAGCACGATGGGTTAGAAGAAGAAGATTTAGACAGGTTCAGGCCCTCTCGTGAGGTAATACCCTACTCTTGTTTCGGTGGATTCGATCCGCCGAGTATCTTTATTGATCTCGTGTGTCTAAAGCTCTTGCTTATGAAATCGTATCTCAGATATAGTGTTCGATATCCCTCAAGGGACGCCCCTTACCCCCATTATATAGTCTTGGGGGGAGGGTTTACAAATCGAAAACCCTATCTTATTCTAAGTTGGTTTCCTCAATCTTACCAAACCGTGACTATAGGCCGATTGCCTTATCTCTATCGGCAACCGTAACACCCAAGTCAAGTTTGGCTTACAGATATAGCAGGCGCAATCTATCCCTACCTCCAGTCGGATAAGCTTGCTATGTAGATACCCGTTTGCCATAATCTCTACAGTAGCCCCCGAGTCCTTTTCAGTCGACGAGACAACTCAGCTTCAAACCAAAGCAACACACAGCCAAAAAATCTCTTTGACCGAGTGCTTTTGGCGCCGAGTGATTCCATCATCTCTGCCTGAATCTTCCCGAGTGACTCCAAAGACTGTGAAGGGCTGGAATAATATCTAAAAAATTCTCAAAAATAAATATCTAGGTGTATCTCCTGATGCACCTAATTAGGTGTAGCCCCCGACTATGTGGTTAGTCAAAAAACAGGCTAAACATATAGTCAAGAACTATAAAAAATCATTCTCATGTAGATGTCTAGCTCATGCTAAAGCAATCACTGAAATCTCATTACTCGGCAAGTTCATACTCATCCGAGTGAATTTGTCCGAGTCATCTCAGAACAAACAATTCAATCAACCCTCATGGGTAAAAAGCACTCGGTAAGCTCTTGCTTATCCGAGTGGATTTGCCCGAGTAATCCTGGAATAAATATTTCATTCATCCCTCATGGGAAAACAAGTTCTTTCATTCATATGAAAAATATGACCAAGTTATTAAATAGCTTTTGCCATAATACTGGTCTCAATCTAAAAAGATCTTCACCAAGGAGAAAAATAATCAGCATTGGTAAGGTTACCTGACCAAATGCCAAAAAACCAAACAGCCCTTGTCATCAAGGCAGCTATAAAAACTTAGCTGTCGGTCACCTTCCAAGTTGCATCGTGCCAGCTTCTCATGAAGTCAGGCAAACCGCGGTATGAAAGGATTTTTAAAGGTACAGGGCACTCGGACACGCGCATATTGCCAGAGCAAATCTGCTTAAGCACATCCGCTTAAGTCCCTAAGGACACGCATCGGACCACACCTTAGCCGGGCCGTAGATTTTCTTATGGGCTCGGCCCACTCACCGAAAAACCTAGCGCGACCCTCAAATCTTTCTATAAAGATGCGAGGTCATCCCCGCCTCTTCGTCTTCCAAAAGATTCCCTTTTTCGCAGCACTGTTCACCAGTTCATTGCGGAGAACCCTAGACTCACGCGCTCCCCAATCCATCCATCAAGGAGCTCGCTTTCAGCGACAACCAGCTTCCGCAGCCCAATCTCCCACATTCCTTTGCCAAAAATCTGACCTTTTCCAGCCAGATCCACTTCCCATCAACTCCACTCTCATGGCGGAGGAAAAGAGGATTCCGTTCGACCAATGGGCCGCTTCGGATGTGAGGGAATCCACCCTCAAGGAGATGGTGAAGCACGGCGTGCTTCCGCCAAAGGAACTTGTGGGATGGCGCCCGGCGGCGGGGGAGGACTTCCCGACCCCAAACACCGGTGAGCTCGTCGTGTTTAATTCCTTTTTCTACTGTGGGTTTTGCCTTCCTACCTCCGAGTTCTTCGGGGGGCTTCTGGATTACTATGGGCTTCATCTCTACCATCTGAACCCCAACTCAATGCTTCACAGCATCTTTCATAGCATCTTTCAATCTTGTAAGCCGACTGGTTGCTTCATAGCATCTTTCAATCTTGACATCTTGTTTCTTATCATTGTACTTTCTTTCTTCCGCAGGAAAACGCCTCTATCACCTCCAAACCATACAAGGTGTCCCACGATGACGCGCCGCGTCGCCCCGTCAAGAAGCCGGCTGGCGGGATCAAGATCCAGAGCGACAAGTCGGGAAGCGAGCGGTGCGGAGTGAAGACTCAAATAAGCGCGCGAGCAAGAGGAGGCTGATTATAGAGGACTCGGATGACGATGTCCCGACCCCTCCCATCGAGACCCCGCCTCTAAGGCGATCGCCACGACGGCACCGAAGATCCGCCGGTCATCCAGTATGCTCAAACCGAAGTCTTGAACTCTTTTGTTAAAAACTTCTCTTTATCTTTACCCTTGCTGTATTCACTTCCGTAGGAGGCCCCAGACATAGATCCCGTCGGAGGGGATGAAGGACCGACTCCACCGCGCTCCCGAAGTGCCAAGGCCAGCAGAGCCAAAGCCCCGGAGCCCACAACCGAGTGCGAGCGCTCCGGAGAAACAACCTTCATCTCCGAAGAAGGACGCCCCTAGGAAGGAGCCCCTGACCGCCAGTCGGGATACCCCGACTGGAAACCAGTCATCGGCCGGAAAACCCGAGGCTGCTGCTCAAGCGCCCCCGACTGGGGGCCACTCGGCGCAGAGCTAGAAGAAGAAGGCCAGCCCGGCCGCTCCACCTAGGCAGGCGGCCGCCGAAACCGGTGAGACTTGTTTCGAAGCGCTCTTTTACTCCTTCAATTTAAATCTTTCATGTCTTCATTTGTCCTTCTTGCTTGCCAGCCACAGTAGAAGAGATTCCCAGGTTGCAGTCTTCTGAGACCTGGGTTTCCCCGATCAGAATCGAGTGGCGGGACTCGGAAGGCGAGAGACAGGGCATCATCCTAGACCGGCAAGCCAAGAAAGATGAAAGGGATGCCCTTGTCGAGAGTCTGAATGAGGCGACCCGGCTGCTCAACGTAAGCCTTTGTCTCTCTCTTTAATTATGTCATCATCGTCTTTCAATCGGTCACTCTTCCGCCATCGCGTGCGAAGGAATATTGCCGCTCTATGGCAAAATCGAAGTGCTTGGAGAAGCTGGTCCCCCACTTGAACTCCACGGAGGACGTTCGGCGGCACTGAAGGCCACTCGGGAGGAGGCCGCGTCAAGGGAGGCGGCTTTAAGGAAAGAGATTGCGGAGCTTCGAGAAGCGAACCTCGACCTCCGCGGATCAATCGGGAGTAAGCCCGCCTCTCCCAGCTTCATCATGATTCTCATGCTGATTTTGGCTGTTGAGGATCTTCTTTCATTGTAGAAAATTCTTCTGAGGTCCACTCGCTTCAAGTCCACTAGAAGCGGTCAGCCTCGATAAGGCCGAGATGGAGGCCGAGTTTGAAGGTAATCTTCTTTGAAGTCGAATTTCTGTGCTGCCTTATTTCCAAGTGCTTTGAATGATCCGGGACTTTTGGCAGCTTATAAGGTGAAGACCCGAGCCCAATACGACGTCTTGCTTGGGCGGATCAAATCTAGCGACGAGATACGGGAAGAGGTCGCCAACGCCGCCACGCCGATCTTGCTGTCCTTGTTCGATCAAGGAGTCGGGCGCTCGCCGGAGCCGATCGAGATATTTGACAAGCCGCGGCGGCTCCCGAACGATACTGGCCAATATCACCGAAGCGCCGCATGGGGGCTGGTCCGGCTCTTGCTCGGACTAAGTCCCTTTACCCCGAGTGGATATCCATTCGCCGTGGGAGGGCTTCGCGACGGACGACGGACGAGCGGGCCTTAGACATGCTAAGTGAGGCGCAAGAGGCGGCGAAGAAGATATCTCTTGATGTAGTAAACAACTTCAAGATTTGATTTGTATTCGACTTTGCTTTGTAAATGTCGCGTAACCGTAACACTCGATGTAGAACTTTGTGACGCTTTTAGTTTATTTATGTCAATGCCTTGATTCGAGCTTTTGCGTGAAATTTCTTAAGTAGCTTTCGTCTGGCTGTCATCAAGCCTAGGCTCGATTAGGTCATCGGAAAACTCTCAGTCCTTAGACACTGAGCTCGAGTCAAAGGACATTAAACAATGATAAACCAAATTATGCACAAAAGTTGACGAGGAAAACTTGAGCTTTATTGACATGTGTGGGCCCCATCGCTAGCTCAAGAAGTCATCTTGCTTGAGGTTGGCAGTCAAGGAAAACATGAGGCCTTAGCCAAATTAGGCATAAAATCGTCGAAGATGCTCGATGTTCCAGGAGTTCTCCACCATAGACCCGTCTTCGCGCTTTAGCCGGTATGCACCGGGCCGAGTCACTTCAGCGATTATGTATGGTCCTTCCCATAAGGGAGATAACTTGTGTCGATCTTTGGTGGTTTTGATCTTGCGTAGGACCAGGTCGCCAACAATGAAAGCTCATGCTCGCACGTTGCGACTGTGGTATCTTCTAAGCCCTTGAAGATATTTGGCCGACTGGATAAGGGCTGCCTCGCGGGCCTCTTCCAATCGGGTGAGGTCATCCACTCGGTCAGGGTCGTAGCGTTCATCGTTGAAGCTGCGGACCCGGAGGGACTCGTACTCCATCTCGTTTGGCAACATGGCCTCTGCGCCATAGACCAAAAAGAAAGGAGTTTGGCCGGTGGCCCGACTGGGTGTGGTTCGCAGCGACCATAAGACCGAGGGCAGTTCTTGGACCCATTTGCCAGCGTAAGGGCTTAGTCGGTCGAAAACGCGAGCCTTGATGCCTTGAAGGACCATGCCGTTGGCTCGCTCGACTTGCCCGTTGCTTTTGGGGTGAGCTACTGATGCATAGCAGATCTTGATTCCGAAGTCTTCGCAGAATTCCTTGAAGATGCCTCCCGTGAATTGAGTCCCATTATCGGTTATGATTCTGTTTGGGACACCGAAGCGGTGGACGATGTTGAGGAAAAAGTCTCGTGCTTTGTCAGCGGTGATTGTGGCGACCGGCTTGGCTTCAATCCACTTGGAGAACTTGTCGATTGCGACGAAGAGGTGTGTGAAACCTCCTGGAGCTTTCTTGAAAGGGCCAACCATGTCCAGCCCCATACCGCGAACGGCCGGAAAGTGGGATTGTTTGAAGCTCCGGGCCGGGACATGGCTCGTCGGGCGAAGAACGCGCCTTCGCAGGTTCGTACGACTTTATCCGCGTCGGAGACCGCGGTAAGCCGAAGAAACCTTGCCGTAAGCTTTGCCGACTAGAGTGCGTGCTTGCCGCGTGGCTCCCGCATATGCCCGAGTGGATGTCTTGGAGTAGCTGTTTCCCTTCTTCGGGTGAGATGCACCTCATTAAAATTCCAGAGGGGCTTCTCTTGTATAGATCGGAGTCAACCATGACGTATGCTTGGCAACGACGCCGGACGCGTTCTGCTTCATCCCGGTCATCCGGCAGCTCTTGCTGGGTTAAGAATTTGATGAGCGGCGTCCTCCAGTCGGTGTCGGTCATGGCGACTTCGTTCGTGGTTTGCTCGGTGAGAGTTGTCTTTGCCGTGATGGTTGGTTCGTAGAGATGCTCGACAAATACGTCCGTTGGGGCAGCTTCGCGCTTAGATCCGAGCTGTGCCAACTCATCAGCAGCTTCGTTGTTATGTCTCAGGACATGTGAGAGTTCGAGCCCGTCAAACTTGTCCTCAAGCTTGCGGACCTCTTGTCGGTAGGCCTCCATTGTGTCATTTAAGCGGACCAGTCCTTCATCACTTGATTGACGACCAGTGGGAGTCGCCTTTCACGATAAGCCGACGTATCCCGAGTGAAACTGCGAGGCGCACCATGTAGAAGAGCTTCGTACTCGCGACGTTGTGTGAGGCGGAGAAGTGGAGGTGAAGGACATATCTTAGCCTTTCCCGGTCGGGAGATCAAGCACGACTCCTGCTCCCAAGCCGGTGATCCTCTTGGATCCGTCGAAGTGCATGGTCCAGTGTTGGAGGTCTTCCCGAGGCACGTTTTCTTGCTGTTCAGTCCACTCGGCCAGGAAGTCCGCTAAGGCTTGTGACTTAATGGACGTCCTTGGCTTAAAGTCAAGTCCAAGCGCATCGCTTCTAGGGCCCACTTGGCGATGCGCCCGGTTGCCTCGCGGTTGTGGATGACGTCGCCGAGTGGGAAAGAGGTGACGACGGTGACCGAGTGTCCCTGAAAATAGTGTGCCAATTTCCTCGCGGTTATTAGAACACCATAGAATAATTTTTGTACCTGGGGGTAGCGAATTTTGGCTCCTGCCAATACTTCGCTAACAAAGTAGATTGGCCTTTGAATCTTCTGGGCCCGTCCTTCTTCTTCGCGTTTGACCACGAGGACCGTGCTGACCACTTGGTGAGTGGCTGAGACGTACAGCAGCAGGGGTTCCTGGGGCTGAGGCGAGGCCAGGACGGGTGGCGTAGTAAGGAATTCTTTGAAACCTTCAAAGGCCTTGTTGGCTTCTGTGGTCCACTGGAAGTCGTCTGTCCTCTTTAGCAGTCTGAAGAAGGGCATGCCTCGTTCGCCGAGTCGGGATATGAATCGGCTTAGTGCCGCCATGCAGCCAGTGAGCTTCTGGACGTCTTTCGGTTACTCGGGGCTTCATGTTTAGGATGGCGTTGATCTTCTCTCGGATTTGCTTCAATGCCGCGATGTGACACCATGAAGCCGAGCGCTTGCCCGATGCGACGCCAAAGGTGCAGTCTCGGGTTTAACTTCATTCTGAAGGCCCGGATGTTTGCAAAGGTTTCTTCTAAGTCGACGATTAGGTCTCCTTTCTGCTTGGTCTTGATGACAACATCGTCGACGTAAGCTTCAACGTTCTTGCCGATCTGCGTCTGGAAACATCTTTGGATCATGCGCTGGTATGTGGCTCCGGCGTTCTTGAGGCCAAAAGGCATGGTGATGTAGCAGTAGGCCCCGAACGGCGTGATGAACGATGTCTTCAGGCAGTCGGATTCTCTTAAGCTGATCTGATGATAGCCCGAGTAGCGATCTAGGAAACTCAAGAGTTGGCAGCCGGCTGTTGAGTCGACGACCTGGTCGATACGAGGTAGCCCGAATGGATCTTTGGGGCAGGCTTTGTTGAGGTCGGTGTAGTCGACACACATGCGCCATTGCCCCGTCTTCTTGCGGACCAGGACTGGGTTGGCTAACCAGTCGGGATGAAGGACTTCTTTAATGAAGCCGGCAGCCAAGAGCTTTGCAAGTTCTTCTTTGATCGCGCCTTTTCGATCCCGTGCGAATCTGCGTAATCGTTGCTTTATTGGTTTGGCGTCATCTTTGACGTTCAAAGAGTGCTCGATCACCTCCCTAGGAATTCCAGGCATATCAGATGGTTTCCAAGCAAAAACATCTTTATTATTTTGAAGGAAGGTGACGAGCGCGCTTTCCTATTTGGGATCTAGGTCGGCGCCGATTACAGCAGTTTTCGAGGGATCCGACGGATCAAGGGAGATCTTCTTGGTCTTGGCGTCGCCGGATCCTGATTTGGCTATCTTCTTCGCGGGGACTTCGCCCTCTGCCGAAGTTGATGCAGCCAATCGGACTTCTTGTTGGCCATGTAATCTCTCGCGAGATGGGGCCATGTCGCAGCTCTCCTTATCACAGGTGAAGGCTTGCTTCACATCACTGCGAAGAGTGATGACGCCATTGGGACCCGACATCTTCATGCAAAGGTAGGTGTAGTGAGGGATCGCCATGAACTTGGCAAGCGCAGGCCTTCCGATGATGGCATGATATGCTGTTTCGAAGTCAGCCACCTCAAAGGTGACGTTCTCCGTTCGGAAGTTTTCTCGGGCTCCAAAGGTGACTGGGAGGGAAATGTGCCCGAGTGGTGTTGAAGATAGCCCCGAGATAACTCCGTGGAAGGGGGCTGAGCTTGCTTTCAGTTCGGCCCTCGGGATCTGCATCTCATCCATGGTCTTGGCAAATAGGATGTTGAGGGCGCTGCCCCCATCGATGAGGACGCGCTTAAGCCTAATGTTGCGGACCACGGGGTCCGGGACGAGTGGATAGCGCCCGGGTGGATCACTCGGTCGGGATGATCCGAGCGGTCAAACGTGATGGCCACTTCCGACCATCGCAGATATTGAGGGACTTCGGGTTGAGCCGCATTGACCTCCCGGTCGGTTAGCTTTTGTTTCCTCTTGGACTCATAGGCTAGCGGACCCCCGAAGATGTGGTTGAGCTCCCCCACTGGGTCTTGAAAAGGTTTGGCATTTTCAGCCGCGTTGCTCTTCTTGGCGCCGAGACGGGCCGGCCTCGTCGATCGGCTTCTTATTGAGCCGCCAGTGCATTCAGCTGAACCGCTTGTAGATAAAGCGATCCTTCGCCGCGTGCTTATGATTCGGATGATGGGTGCACTGGGCGTTCATGATGGCGTCGTAGGCGGCGACTCGGGACGGCGTTGAGTGTTGGAGGTTGCACCACTAGGTCTTCGGATCGGCGCTTGCGATCTTTCTGGCCTTGGTTGCCATTGTTGCCGCCATCCTTTTTAGGATTTCGGCTTCCTCCCGCTTGCTTGTCCTCTCTTCCGTCGGGCCGGTCTTGTCGGGCGGCCTTAATGGCGTCATTGGATTTGGCGTATGAGTTCGCCGTCTCGAACATTTGTTTCACCGTCTTCGGTGGTTTGCGCCCGAACTTGCCGATAAGCGGCTCATCACGGACTCCCTTCGGAAGGCGGCGATGATGATGTCATCGGTGATGTTCGGGATCTTGTTGCGCTTCTCGGAGAAACGACGAATATAATCCTTCAGGGCTCGTCCGCTTCGGATGACATTGTAAAGGTCGAAGTGTGTGCCGGGCCTCTCGAAGGTGCCTTGGAAATTGGCGATGAAGTGGTCCTCGCTCGCTCCACGAGCCAATTGAGCCTCTTGGCAGCTCGTGAGCCAATTTCTCGGCTAAGTTTGCGAGGGCCACAGGCGTGTAATTGGCCATGGCTTTATTGTCGCCACTGCAGCTCGGATGGCAAGGGTGTATACAGTTAGCCAAGATTCGGGTCGGTCTTGCCATCGTACCTTTCAATACCTGTAGGCTTAAAGCCACTCGGCCAATGCACTCGGCGGAGCTCCCGAGTGAAGGCCGGTACTCCATCGTCGCCGCTATCGGGTGATCCCCTCCGATCTTCCCGAGTGCGTCGGTCGCGCTCCCGGTAGCGGCGATCGAGGACTTCCCGCATCACTCGGCGGGGTCTTCGGTTGGTGGTTGGGTAGCCGGGAACTGTTGTGGCGGACTCGGTGGTGGACGGGTGGACGTCCGTGTCGTTTGTCGCGGAGTCGGCCGTCCGCTCTTGGTACTTTAGCGTGTACTCGCGAGGTGGGCCTCTTGGCCTAGTTGTCGACCGAGCCGGCTCGGGCCTCTTATAGTCTCCTGACCTTAGAGGCGGAAGCCGGCTCTTGTCCGGTGTTTCGGCCACATTCGGTCGGCCTTCGTGCCGAGGTGGTGGGTGGCCGTTAGCCGTGGCGGCAATGATGGTTTTGATCTTGTCAAGTATCGGAGTCACGTTGGCCGAGCCGTCTCCATGACGGTGTCCAAGAGGGTGAGCGCGGCGACGCGTTCGCGTGGCGTTTGGAAGATGTTGGTGTTGCGAACCCGCGTTTGGAGTATGGCCTCCCGGCGGATCGTCCGCCGCTCGTAGATCCCGCTTCCTCTTGTCAGCCTCGTCCTTGCGTTGTTTCTCCTCTTCGGCCGTCTTGCGCTCGAGCTCCACCCTGGCTCGCTCTTCTTCAGCAAGCCTTCTGGCCATGGCTGAGTCGGACTTGTCCGGCTTTGCCATGAGGACGTCGAAGCACTTCGGCTCGTAGTCCATGCGGCAGTCGGAGTTGTCGGCTTCGTCAGAAGGGATGTCGTAGAGGTTGTCGAAGCCGGCGGAGCTGAGGTATCCGTTGAGCTCCGAAGATGAGCAGGAGCCGAATGACGGGAGGATGACGGCGACCTCCCTTGATCCTGGGTAACCCGGATCTGGATCGTTCCAGTCCGAGTCAGAGCTTGGGGGTGTAGGCTCCTCCGAGTGGATCGCCGTCAACTCGGGGGAGAGAAGCTTGCTGAAAATCTCGGCGACGTTTGGTAACCCAAACGGCACTGAGAGGTCTTCATCTGAGTAGATCGCTTCCGTTGGGGAGGCGAGAAGATTGGCGCAAATCTTGGCGGTATTCGGTAATCCGAATGGTGCCAAGTGAAGTCCGTTGTCGGAGAAAGTAGATTGCATCTTGGTCTTCGAGACGTTGTTGTAGATTTCGGCGCTGTTGGGGAGTCCGAACGGCGCCGAGTGGGTGTTCCCTTCCGACTGGTTTGAGTCCGAGTCGAAGGAGAAGTCGTTGAAGAGGTTGGCGGCGAAGTCACCGAATCCTGAAGGAGATCCCATCACGTTTGTCGGCGAGATTGCTGAAGAAGTCTCGACGCGCGGCCCCCAACCTGGCGCGCCAACTGTCGAAACTTGGTTTCGGCAATATATTTTCTGGGGTCGTAGTCGAGATCGCCAAGCACGATGGGTTAGAAGAAGAAGATTTAGACAGGTTCAGGCCCTCTCGTGAGGTAATACCCTACTCCAGTTTCGGTGGATTCGATCCGCCGAGTATCTTTATTGATCTCGTGTGTCTAAAGCTCTTGCTTATGAAATCGTATCTCAGATATAGTGTTCGATATCCCTCAAGGGACGCCCCTTACCCCCATTATATAGTCTTTGGGGGAGGGTTTACAAATCGGAAACCCTATCTTATTCTAAGTTGGTTTCCTCAATCTTACCAAACCGTGACTATAGGCCGATTGCCTTATCTCTATCGGCAACCGTAACACCCAAGTCAAGTTCGGCTTACAGATATAGCAGGCGCAATCTATCCCTACCTCCAGTCGGATAAGCTTGTTATGTAGATACCCGATTGCCATAATCTCCACAGTCATCATCTTGCCTTGGTAAAGAACTATTTGCTATCAATGACGGAAGTTGATCACTATTGATTTGATCATCCTGCATCTCGATTGGTCATAAGTCTCTAATAGCCTTCGTAGCAATTGCCTTACTTGGATCCACATCATCTGCAACATGCACCACAATTTGCTCTCATTGGTAGCCATTAGATTCATCAAATGTCACATCCCTAGTGATCTCAACAACACTGGACGTCTTGTTGGAAACACGATAGGCATGGGCATTTGATTCATAACGAGTAAGAATCCGTCATCCACCTTAGGTGCAAACTTAGATGAATGAGGTCTCTTACTCAAGATAAAGCACTTGCTCTCAAAGACACAAAATTAAGAGACATTTGGCTTTTTACCACTCAAGAGTTCATAGGATGTCTTCTTCAAAAGCTTGTGGAGGTAAAGTCGGTTGATGGCGTGGTATGCGGTACTCATGGCCTCCACCCAAAAGACATCAGAGGTCTTGTACTCATTGTCGAAACTTGGTTTCGGCAATAGAATTTCTGGGGTCGCAGTCAAGATCGCCAAGCACAATGGGTTAGGAGGAAAAGAAGATTTAGACAGGTTCAGGCCCTCTCGTGAGGTAATACCCTACTCCTGTTTCGGTGGATTCGATCCGCCGAGTGTCTTTATTGATCTCGTGTGTCTAAAGCTCTTGCTTATGAAATCGTATCTCGCATCTAGCATAAGATATCCCTCAAGGGACGCCCCTTACCCCCCTTATATAGTCTTGGGAGGAGGGCTTACAGATCGGAAACCCTATCTTATTCTAAGTCGGTTTCCTCAATCTTACCAAACTATGACTATGAGCCGTTGCCTTATCTAATCGGTAACGTAATACCCAAGTCGTAGTTGGTTTACATATTTGGTAGGCACAACCTATCTCTATCTCCATCGGATAAGCTTGCCATGTAGATACCCGATTGCTATAATCTCCACAAGAGCCCCGAGTCCTTTTGTCGCCGACGAGACAACTCAGCTTCGACCAAAATAGTACGCACCAAAAACCTCTTTGGCCGTGTGCTCCCGGCGCCGAGTGATTCCATCATCTCTGCCTAAATCTTCCCGAGTGGCTTCAAAGACTGTGAAGGGCTGGAAAATATCTCAAAAATTCTCAAAAATAAATATCTAGGTGCATCTCCTGATGCACCTAATTAGGTGTAGCCCCCGACTATGTGGTTAGTCAAAAATAGACTAAACATATAGTCAAGAACTATAAAAAATCATTCTTATGTAGATGCTTAGCTCAAGCTAAAGCAATCTCATTATTCGGCAAGCTCGTGCTCGTCCGAGTGAATTTGCCCGAATCATCCCAGAGCAAATAACTCAATTAACCCTAGTGGATGGAAAGCACTCGGTAAGCTCATGCTTATCTGAGTGGATCTGCCCGAGTCATCTCGGAACAAATATTTCAATCATCCCTCATGGGTAAAAAAATCAATTCGCTCGGTAAGCTCATGCTTATCCGAGCTGATCTTCCCGAGTCATCTCGGAAATTTGCCCGAATCATCTCGAAACAAATAATTCTCATATAAATGCTTAGCACAAGCTAAAGCAATCATAAAAATCACATCACTCGGCAAGCTCATGCTTATCCGAGTAGTTCACCCGAGTCGTCTCGGAACAAATAATTTATTTAGCCCTCATGGGTAAGAAATCAATTCACTCGGCAAGCTCATGCTCATCCGAGTTAACTTGCCCGAGTCATCTCGGAACAAATAGCTTAATCAACCCTCGTGGTAAAAACACTCGGCAAGCTCATGCTCATCCGAGTTAACTTGTCCGAGTCATCTCGGGACAAATAATTTAATCATCCCTCGTGGGTAAAAACACTCGCAAGCTCATGCTTATCCGAGTTAACTTGTCCGAGTCACCTCGGGACAAATAATTTAGTCAACCCTCATGGGTAAACAAATTTTTCAGTCATCTGAAAAATACGACCAAATATTAAATAGCTTCGCCATAATATTGGTCTTAATCTAAAAAAGATCTTCACCAAGGTGGAATAAATAGCATTGATATAATCATTTAATCAAAATGCTTTAAAACCAAATAGTTCCCGTCATCGGACAGCCATGAAAAGCTTAACTATTTGTCACCTTTCAAATTGCATCGTGCCAACTTCTCATGAAGTTAAGCAAACCGCGGTATGAAAGGATTTTAAAGGTATTGGGCTATATGACACGTGCATATTGCCGGGCAAATCTGCTTAAGTTCATCCACTTAAGTCCCTAAGGACACGTGTCAAGCCACACCTTAGCCGGGCCGCAAGTCTCTCATGGGCTCGGCCCAATCGCGAGATAACTTGGCAAAAACCCTCAAGTCTTTTCGAAGCCTCGAAGTCATCCTCGACACTTCATCTAATCATCTTGGTCTCTTTATGCCTCCGATGTAAACTTGTAGGTATCTAGCTTATTTATGTTAATGTCTTGACCCGAGTCTTCATAGAAAATTTCTTAAGTAATTTTCATCCGACTGTCACCAAGCCTAAAACTTAATTAGATCATCAAAAAATTCTCAGTCCTTATCTATTAAAGTCAAATCAAGAAACATTAAACAATGATAAACCAAATATAAACAAGTTGTCGAAGAAAACCATGCTTTATTGACACGTATGCAGCCCCCGACTGTCAACTCAAAAAGTCATCTTGCTTGAGGTTGACAGTCAAGAACAACATAAAACTTACGGCAATTTAAGCATAGTATCGTTGAAGATGTTCAATATTCCAGGAGTTCTCCACCATAGATCCATCTTCGCGCTTTAGTCGAAATGCTCCTGGCCGAGTCACCTCAGCAATTATGTATGGTCCCTCCCATAGTGGAGATAATTTGTAATGGTCCTTGATGGTCGACTGGATCAAGGAAGATTTTCTTCATTTTGGCTCGCCTTGTCCCGACTTGGCTATCTTCTTTGTAGGAATTTCACCCTCTTCGATGTTGATGTAGCGTCGGATTTCTTCCGCCACGTGATCTCTCACAAGATTGGGCCATATCGCAGCTTTCTTTGTCGCAGGTGAAGACTTGCTTGACGTCGCTGCGCAGGGTGATGACGCCGTTATGGCCGGGCGTCTTCATGCATAAGTAAATGTAGTGTAGTATCGCTATGAACTTGGCGAGTGCAGGCCTTCCGATGATCGCATGGTAGGCCGTCTTGAAGTCGACCACCCCGAAGGTGGTATTCTCCGTTCAGAAATTCTCGCGAACTCCTGAGGTGACTGGAAGGGCGACGTGCCCGAGTGGTGTGGGCGACAGCCCCGGGATCACTCCGCGGAAGGGGGCTGAGCTTGCCTTCAACTCAGTTCTCAGGATTTGTATCCCATCCAGGTCTTGTCGAACAGAAATTGAGGACGCTGCCCCATCGATGAAGACGCGCTTCGCCTTGATGTTCAACCACTGTGTCAAGTACCAAGGGATACCGCTCGGGTGAACCACTCGGTCAGGATGATCCGAGCGATTAAACTTGATGGCCACCTCCGACCATCGTAGATGTTGTGGGACTTCGGGTTGTGCTGCGTTGACCTCGCGGTCCATTAGCTTTTGCTTCCTCTTGGACTCATAAGCCCGCGGCCCCCGAATATGTGATTCAGCTCGCCCACGTGGCCTTGAAAAGGCTCCGAATTTCTAGTTGGGTTGTTCTTCTTGGTTCCCGATGGACCGGTTTCATTAGTCGGCTCCTTGTTTAACCGTGCCGCATATTGCTCTGTGAATTGCTTGTAGATGATGCGTGCACGAGCGTTCACGATCGTTCATGATCGTGTCGTAAGCCGCAACTCGGCGACGGTGTTGAGAATCGATGTTGTGGCAACCAGGTCTTCGTGCTGGCGCTTGCAATCTTTCGAGCCCGATTGCTTCTGCCGTTATCCTTCCTCGATGCCGGCTTCCTTCCGAGTGCTTGTCGTCCCTTTTGTCAGGCCGGTCTTGGCGTGCCGCCTTGATTGCATCGTTGGACTTGGCGTAGGAGTTCGCCGTCTCGAACATTTGCTTCACCGTCTTTGGTGGTTTGCGCCGAACTTCCCGATGAGCAGCTCATCACGGACTCCCTTCGGAAGGCGGCGATGATGATGTCATCGGTGATGTTCGGGATCTTGTTGCGCTTCTCGGAGAAACGACGAATATAATCCTTCGGGGCTCGTCCGGCTTCGGATGACGTTGTAAAGGTCAAAGTGTGTGCCGGGCCTCTCGAAGGTTCCTTGGAAGTTGGCGATGAAGTGGTCCTCGCTCGCTCCACGAGCCGATTGAGCCTCTTGGCAGGCTCGTGAGCCAATTTCGCTGAGTTTGCGAGGGCCACAGCGTAATTGGCCATAGCCTTGTTGTCGCCACCTGCAGCGCGATGGCGAGGGTGTATACGGTTAGCCAAGATTCGGGGTCGGTCTTACCGTCGTACCTTTCAATCCCCGTAGGCTTGAAGCCACTCGGCCGTGCACTCGGCGAAGTTCCCGAGTGAAGGCCGGTACTCCGTCGTCGCCGCTATCGGGTGATCCCCTCCGATCTTCCCGAGTGCGTCGGTCGCGTTCCCGGTAGCGGCGATCGAGGACTTCCCGCGAGATCACTCGGCGGGGTCTTCGGTTGGCTGGTTGGATAGCCGGAACCTTGCGACGGGCTCGGTGGTGGACGGGTGGACGTCCGTGTCGTTTGTCGCGGAGTCGGCCGTCCTCCGGTACTTCAGCGTGGACTCGCAAGGTGGGCCTCTTGGCACAGTCGTCGGCGAGCCGGCTCGGGCCTCCTATAGTCTCCCGACTTCGAGGTGGAAGCCGGCTCTTGTCCGGCGTTTCGGCCACGATTCGTCGGTCTTCGTGCCGAAGTGGTGAGATGGCCGTTCGCCGTGGCGGCGACGATGGTCTTGATCTTGTCGAGTATTGGAGTCACGTTGGCGGAGCCGTCTCTATGACGGTGTCCAAGAGCGTGAGTGCGGCGACGCGTTCGCTGTGGTGTCCGGAAGATATTGGTGTTGCGAACCCGTGTTTGGAGTATGGCCTCCCGGCGGATCGTCCGCCGCACGTAGCTCCGCTTCCTCTTGTCGCCTCGTCCTTGCGTTGTTTCTCCTCTTCGGCTGTCTTGCGCTCGAGCTCCACCCCGGCTCGCTCTTCTTCAGCAAGCCTTCGGCCATGGCTGAGTCGGACTCGTCCGGCTCGGCCATGAGGACGTCGAAGCACTTCGGCTCGTAGTCCATGCAGCAGTCGGAGTTGTTGGCTTCGTCGAAGGGATGCCGTAGAGGTTGTCGAAGCCGGCGGAGCCGAGGTATCCGTTGAGCTCCGAAGATGAGCAAGAGCCGAATGACGGGAGGATGACGGCGACCTCCCTTGATCTTGGGTAACCCGGATCTGGATCGTTCAGTCCGAGTCGAGCTTGGGGGTGTGGGCTCCTCCGAGTGGGTCGCCGCCGACTCGGGGAGAGAAGTTTGCTGAAAACCTCGGCGGCGTTTGGTAACCCAAACGGCACTAAGAGATCTTCATTTGAGTAGATCGCTTCCGTCGGGGATGCGAGAAGATTGGCGTAGATTTCGGCGGTGTTCGTTAATCCGAACGGTGCCGAGTGAAGTCTTTCGTTGGAGCGAGCGGATCGCATCTTGATCTTGAAGATGTCGTCGAAGATCCCGCGCTATTGGGGAGCCCGAACGGCGCCGAGTGGGTCTTTCCTCCGACTGGTTTGAATCCGAGTCGAAGGAGGAGTCGTCGAAGGAGTTGGCGGCGAAGTCGCCAAATCATGAAGGAGATCCCATCACGCTTGTCGGCGAGATTGTTGAAGAAGTCTCGACGCGCGGGCCCCTATCTGGCGCGCCAACTGTCGAAACTTGGTTTCGGCAATAGAATTTCTGGGGTCGCAGTCAAGATCGCCAAGCACAATGGGTTAGGAGGAAAAGAAGATTTAGACAGGTTCAGGCCCTCTCGTGAGGTAATACCCTACTCCTGTTTCGGTGGATTCGATCCGCCGAGTGTCTTTATTGATCTCGTGTGTCTAAAGCTCCCTTATGAAATCGTATCTCGCATCTAGCATAAGATATCCCTCAATGGACGCCCTTACCCCCTTATATAGTCTTGGGAGGAGGGCTTACAGATCGAAAACCCTATCTTATTCTAAGTCGGTTTCCTCAATCTTACCAAACTATGACTATGAGCCGTTGCCTTATCTAATCGGTAACGTAATACCCAAGTCATAGTTGGTTTACATATTTGGTAGGCACAACCTATCTCTATCTCCAGTCGGATAAGCTTGCCATGTAGATACCCGATTGCTATAATCTCCACACTCATAAAGCATCGTCCTTGCCACTTCAATGAGTGTGTGATTCTTCCTTTCCACGACGCCATTTTGAGGAGTATCATATGGGGCAGAGAACTCATGCTTGATGCCTTCTTCATCAAGGAATTTCTCCACTTGTGTATTCTTGAATTCTTCTCCATTGTCGTTTTGCACTCTCTTGATGGAGAGATCATATTGATTTTGGGCTTGTCTTGTGAAGTGTTTGAAGACTTCTTGAGCTTCACTTTTGTCATGGAGAAAGAATACCCAAGTGAAACGGGAATAATCATCAACAATCACAAAACCATACTTGTTACCTCCTATGCTTAGATAAGCCACGGGGCCAAATAGATCCATGTGAAGAAGCTTGAGTGGTCTTGAAGTGGTCATGATGTTCTTGATAGGATGTGGATTCCCAACTTGTTTCCCGGCTTGAGAAGCACTACACACATGATCCTTCTCAAAGGTAACATTAGCAAGCCCGAGGATGTGTTCTCCTTTTAAAAGAGTTGACAAATTTCTCATTCCTACATGGGCTAGCCTTCGATGCCATAGCCAACCCATGGAAGACTTGGCAATTAAGCAAGCTTCGGGGTTTACTCTATCTATGTCGAAATCAACAAGATAGAGGTCACCCTTCAACTTTCCCTTAAAAGCCAAAGATGAGTCATCTCTCTTAAAAACGGTCACATTCTCATTGGTAAACAAGCAGTTGTAGCCCATTTTACATAATTGAGAAACAGAAAGAAGATTGTAGCTTAATGACTTCACAAGGAGGACATTGGAGATGGATTGATAATTTGAGATAGCAATTTTACCTAACCCAATTACCTTTCCTTTGCCATCATCTCCAAAGATGATATTCTCATGGTTTCCTCTCTCCTCATCAAGACTTGTAAACATACTCCTCTCCCCCGTCATGTGGTTGGTAGATCTACTATCCACCACCCAACTTGATCCACCGGAGGAGTATGCCTACAAAAAGAATATCATGCTTGGGTTTTAGGTACCCAAACTTGTCAAAGTTTGGGTCCTCGAATGTTAGCCACTAGCGCCTTGGGCACCCACACACAAGCACAATACTCATCATTGAAGTGAGCAACCACCTTACCATTGTGGTATTTACTGATCACAAATGAATCATAGTCTTCTGGTTGGAACTTCCTGGCCCTGTGCCCAGAACTTCATGCCAGTCCCTGGGTCTAGTAGAGGTTCGGAACTTTCGGTCAGTCTTAGCTAGAACTTTCGGTAATTTCTCTCTGTCCAAGAGATCTTGCCCGGAACTTCCGGTCAACTGGTTTGGAACTTCCGGATCTCTGACCAGCCAAGGGATAGCTCACCTTGCTTGCTTGTGGATCGCCTCCTTCCTTGACAAACATCAAGCATTGCTTCCCGTTCATAATTACCCTTTTTGAGGGTTGGCTTTCCTTTGAGAATTCAAGGCCATGCCCATCTTTGTTGACATGGGTGGCGATGGTTTTGTAGAGGGCATCCTTCAAGCACCCATAGTCCAGAAAGGTGCCTAACCTCTCATTCTCCTTCTTGAGAGCCGCTATAGCTTCAAGATTAGTTGTATAGGAATCCAAATCATAGCTATAACACCTAGCACAACCGTTGCTAGTGGAGGCATTGGACGACTTAGTGACTTCATCGGAAGAAGAGGTGCTATTCCAAAGGGTATCAAATTGCACTTCAAGGGCTTTGTGACTTTGGTCCAACATGACAAACTTCTCTTGAAGTGAGTCATTGATATCCTTTAGATTAGCCATCGATCCATTGACCGAGGTGAGTTCCTTAGCCAAATCCTCCTCTAAGGCAAGGTTTCTCTTCTTTTCAAGAATGAGCAAGTCCACTTGCCTTTCAAGGGATTTCTCCTTGTAATCCAATGTCTTCATTAGCTTAGCCAAATGTTGCATGACTGGTTTGCTAAAACTTTTGAGCACATCTTTCAAATCATCCTCACTTCCCTCATCACTCTCAAGATCATCATCAATGGAAGGCTTGGATGAGTGCATTACCTTGCGACCTTGGGCCATGAAGCAAGAGTAGTTGGTGTAGCCGTCATCATCGCTCAAGTTGTCGAAGAGGCGGTCCTTGGTGGGTGATGAAGACTTGATGGCGATGGTGGCATGTCACGGCCAGAAATTCAAACCAGAATTTCCGAAGCTATACGTGTATTAAAACCCCAGTTTAGGACCAGCCAGGGTACACATACGATATTATTGATATTACAGAATCCACGTCTTAGAAACAGTATAAAAGATTACAAAAATGCAGGGGAAAAGAAAACTACTAGCTAAGCTGAAACTTGACTCTTGCGATGAAACTCCAACACACCATAGGCAACCTTGACGCTGAACGCAAGCCTAATCCTCGTCGAAAACTTGCTCTGCCTCAACCTCTGGCTCTGATGGGGGGAAATTGAGCAAGACTGAGTACTACCCACTGTACTCAACAAGTCATACATGAAGAGAAGGTATGATGCAGGATAATTCACAAGGAAGGATGGGGTTTCATTTGCATAAACAACATTTCACAAATAATAGTAGTTGAAAGCAGTAAAACAGTAATATATAATTAAGCAATATTAAATAATCACTGTCCAACGTTAAACCCACGTTGCAACAAGCCCAACCATCCATCTATTCTAGTCAAGTATCATTAATCAAGTTATTTGCTAGAACGAGACTAATCACGATGAATCTAGTTGATCGCTCATAATCGCGGGCATGGCTATTCGAATAGTTTTTAACTCTGACCAGAGGTGTACAATCGTACCTACAAGATACAGCCTCACGACACATTTCTGCGTGCCGGTGTATCACCATGATACCCCGGAAAGGGACTGTGATAGGACCCTTCGCATAACCTCCTCTAACCAATCGTACCACACCAAGGTTTCGCCCCCACTCCCGTAAGGACAATGGGAAGGCCCCCGCATGCCGCGGTATGTCCATGCAAAAGGTCGTACTCGTCCTGTCACCGTATCTCCTGCCACCTCCGATTGGCGGCACGCCGTTCGATGGTGTTGCCGGTGTCCATCCTCTACGCGATCACCTCACGCAGATCACCCATGTGGGAGTACGCGATCACCTCACGTAGATCACCCATGTGAGAGCTCCCTTGATGCTCGGTCGTGCGAGCACTCCAGGAGTGTCGTGCCGTGCTCGAGGGGGATCCACGGTCCTTGTGGCTGTGCCCGTCGCCAGAGACGGGGAGGCCGAATGCCCGACACTCTGCTGTCGTTGCGACCTCGAGCGTCGAGCACTCCTAGGGGGGCGCTCAGACAGGGCCGGGACATTGAGTTGTGCGACAACGGCCTGGGTCATGGCCATGGCCTTCCAGATCTTCGGGAAGTCGGGAAGACCATTGAGGGCACGATCAATAGTGAACAAGTTGGCCGCTAGTGTCCGGAAGACCTGGTGCCCCTCAAACTCCATCGTGAAGTTAGACTCCAGGCACCGGGGCTGAATGTGAGGCCGACGGGTCTGCTCGCACCGCGCAACCCTTCCCGCATTACGGGAACGGCGCGCGTTGCGGTGAGCATCGGACCCCTGAGAGCTCGTGACCTCGTCGTCGGACACCGCCTCCGCCATCATGACAAAGTTGGCGGGCCAGTGGTTACAGGGATGAACACTGGTCCGCCGAGTCGCTCACTCGACGCCATGCGGGGGAGAGTGGTGTGGCGGATGGTCCTGCTAGGGTTCTCTGCACCAAGAGGCTTGGGATCTCCTCCAGCAACACGGGAAGGCGAGGAAGACGACGCTCGGCGTGGTGAAGTAGAATGCGTGACGCGAAGTTGAGCTGGGCACTCAATCCGGGTCCAAGCATCATCTGCCCTCAGGACCGCCAAACCCTGATGGTTGCGTGGGGCTTGGGGGCTAAGGCCTCAGGGCACGAGACCACATGCCTTGGCCTCACCACTACGCGCAGAGGCGCGACAACACGCTCCAGCTCGTCGGAGGCCGTCTGGGAGAGAGTGAGGCGATGGATGTCGTCCGCGCGGAACACCAGAGTGTCGAAGACGAAGGTTGTCTCGACAAGAGCCACAAAGTCAGTGGCGAAGGAAGCATCCATCAGATCGCTCCAGGCGAAGAATAGCGTCCCCTACCTGGTGTGCCGACTGTCGACGGATGGGTCAACAGTCCTCCAAGGGGGTCCCCAAGGAGGTAGAAGAGAGAAAGTGTTGGTTTGCTAGGTCCTGTACACCGTGGGTATCTTGTACTCTGTTAGCTCTGGACCCTGCTTCTGTGTCGCCAGGTGGTGTCAGATGCTGTCGGGCTGTCTCCTCCTCCCTCTTCCACCGTGCCTGCCAAGTTTTCTCCCAAGGATGCTCGAGGTTGGACGACGAGTTGGGGTCGAGAAAAGGGGCCGAGGTCGGACTTAGGGGAAGGCTGGAATGCCCGACTCCTAGGGGGGTCGGGCTCTCGGTCACATCCCGAGGACTATCGATTTGACTTTTGTTGGGGTTCAATCCGGGTTTTTGAGTCACACCGGGGTGACACCTCCCACAGCAGCCCCCGAGCCTGAGGAATGAAGCATCCATCCTTAGGGTCAGAGTTATTCCGGAGTGTTGTCTTCAATGGATCTTCAGGGCTTTGAGCCAAGGTCTTGGCAGGTGCACCACCTAGATGCACTTGCCAGGTGTTGCCCCCGAGCCTAAGGACGAACGGAACATTCGGCCTTAGGGTCAAGCTTTCTTCCGAGGCATCAATCCCTAGCAGTTTTTGTGAATCGAGACTCTGCAGGTGCACCTGGCAGGTGTAGCCCCTGAGCCTTGGGTCGGTTGGCACATCCGATCCTAGGGTCGAATCATCGAGAGCATTTTGCCAATCTCTCGATGATCCGAGCGATGCTCGAGGTCCACCAAAAAGGGTTAGCTGAGATGAACAGGTCTGCCGCCCGGAGGCATTTGGGAGCCCCTGCTTCGACCGAGGGGTAGGCAATTTGTCCTTCAACCCCTGAGTGGAAAAGTCTACCGCCCGAGGGCAGTGAGGATGGGCAAGGTGTTCGTGGCTACAGGCCCTGGGGCTCGAGGTAGCCCCGACCTCGCTTGTGGACTAGCTCGGAAGCCCATATTCGAATTGTCTAGGTCACCGCCCTGGGGCGACGAACAGGGTCATGGTCGAGACGACTGCTCGAGGGCACATGGTAGTCCCTACCTTGACAGGGGGCTGGCCCAGAAGCCTGCTCCGAGTCATCAAGGCCATCACACAGAGGCGATGGGAATCGAGATCATGGTCGAGACTATTGCCCGAGGGCGTATGGTAGCCCGACCTCACTTGTGGACTAGCTCAGAAGCCCACACTTGAGTCGTCACAACCACCGCCCTGGGGCAATGGAAATCAGGGTTATGGTCAAGACTACTGCCGAGGGCGCATGGTAGTCCCGACCTCGACCGGGGACTAGCTTGGAAGTCCACTCCGAGTCGAAGGAATCCATTACTTTTAAGTAATGGAGACGAGGTCGAGACCACTGCCCGAAGGCAATCTGTGGTCTCGATCTCGAATGAGGGCTAGCTGGGAAGTGAAGGGTTACGCGGAAGCTACGCTAGCCGAAAACAAAAATTTTCTACCGCGCAAACCAGGAACACTTGCAAGTAAGGGCCGATAGATCGTTACCGATTGGAGTGTGCGGCGGAAACAGCCAATCGGGGCTATCCGATCCGAACGAGTAGCCGATTCTCGCAAGCCGACAGCCGATACCCGGGACAGCCGATTCACATATCAGCCGATTCGCGATGCCGTAGCCGATCCGAAGCCGATCAACGGCGCAACGTAGCAGCGCCTCTACCGTATCCACACGTCCGGGGACAAAACGCCGTACACCCGTGTGCTAGCACGCGATGCAAGGCTAGGGTTTGGCTCGAAAGTGGGGAGGGTTTCAGTGGAGATTGATCTCGGCGACTTCTGTTGCACGCGATGCAATTGACGTACCGCAGCTCTCCACCCCTCCCTCCTTTATATAGAGTTGGCCGACTGGGACTAGTGGCCGATCAGGACTCTATTTTGAATCGGATCCTATCCGAATCTCACAGAGTTGGCTGCCCATACGTCGTAAGCCCATAGGACTCTATCCGATTGGATCCCTATCCGATCGAGCCGTATCCGAGTCCAACTCGAATGCCTGTTCTTATCCCCTTAAGCGTGCGACCCTGTAGGTTCAGGTATACTCGGTTTCGGCTATAGTCTAACTTAGCCGACCGTCGACTCGAGTCCAACTTAGCCGACTGTCAACGGCGGCGCCTAGCGACATATTGACACCATAGTATACAAGAATATAATATCGGCTCGAACCCGTAATGTGTACACAAATCCCTTTGCCTCACGATACCGTTAAGCTATAGGCAAGATGTGTGCCATCCCTTCAATAGCTTAACCATTCACTCGAACCGTATTGGATTATCGTCCGTTGATTGACTCCTCAATCAACTTAGCATGGCCATGCATTTCCATAATCCATTACCTCGAGGGGCCCGAGATATCTCTCCAAAGGAGGGGCAAATTCCATCTTGATCACTCACATCCCACTCCATGTTTCATAGCAAACCCGAAAACTACCTTTATAACTACCCGGTTGCGGAATAGCGTTTGGTAGTCCCAAAGTAGGCTACTACACATGTTGGAATCCATGGTGATCTCAGGTCTAAGGACTTTGTACCAACACTACCTGAGACCAACTAATGGCACATTAATTCCTGTAGTGTCTCATGGTGGGTCTATCCAACAATGTGTTCTCCAACACATATGTCCATGTTTATTAATTTGGTATCTTCATACCCATGATCTATGAGACATGATCATCAATCAATAAACATGCCGATCTTAGAATCATATTTGTTCCAACAATATGACATATGATCAGGGATCGTTTAGAAATAGATTCATACATAAAGAGTCTCATAAATAAGTCACGTACTTATTGATCAATACAAGATGTATATTTCATGGAACTGAATAACACTTTATTCATAAATACATAAACATTGACGTGATATCCAACATCTCCATGTTGCCTCTAGGGCATATCACTAACAGGAAGCCCTTCTCTCGAGGTGTTAGGGTCCCGACCCAGAGGTCAGCGATGGTTTAGCGTAGTCAAAGGAGAAGTTACCTAAACCTTGTCACCGTTCGGTTACTTAGTCGTGAGGTATTCTCTGTGAGCGGGGTCCCACCTATCAACGTGCACAGGAGTCTTGCTACGTCTCATTGGGAAATCATGGAAGCCCAGGCGATTCAACGACTAGTCATGTTCCCACCTCCCACTTTCCCCATTGCGTCAGACGTGGCTGACGGTTGGGGTGAGAAGAGGGAACATCACTGGCGATTTCTTTGGGAGTCGCAACAGGCACGCAAAAGACGCCGTTACTCTCCTTGAGAAACAAACAGTCCAGATTGAATGCCCGAGTGACGTGGATGTCGGGGAGATGAGGGGTTGAGAATGCCTCAGACGCTCTGTGCACGCCGTGAACGGTGTTGCGCGTCCTCCGAGATTGGCGCTGTCAGCATTCCCATCATGCTCCCCTATAAACTCTGCTGCCGTCTGACTTCTCCTCTTCCTTATGCTTTCTAGTCGCCTAGGAACCCTAAACCTCTTAAGCACCCACAACCTTCCTCTGGCTCCACCTCGGCTCAAACCACAGCATCGCCATCCTCACTGCCGCTGCGTAATTTGCTATCGCAAGGGGCATCGGCTATTCTGGTTGAAGGCGATGTCACCGAAGAAGTTGTTGAATAAGATGGGAAAGGCACAGGCGACAAGCGGAGACGAGGTCGAGATGAGCTCGCCCTTTGTTCCCTCATGCGTGGGGAAGGCGATGGTCGAGGAACAGGTGCGGCTCGGCGTTCTCCCCTGCTATAAGACCCTAAAAATCGAAGACTTAAAAATCAAAAAATTAAAATTTGGAACTTACAAAAACTTTTGAAATGGTTGCATCTTGTCGTATTTACTTGCCTCTTATTTGCAAGTTTTATTGTGTGTTATAAATAAAGAGATATTTATTTAAAAGACGGACATCGAAGGTTTTGGAAACCCTAAAAGAAAAGGAGATTCGAAATAAATATTAGAAATAAAAATTATAAAAATATACAATTAAGAAAAGCTAAGGATGATAAAAATTCATTTTGGATCAAAACCGTATTTTTGGAAAATACAAAAATAAAATAAAATAAAATAATATGTAAGAGTATAAATAAAAGGATATAAATATATATATAGTAATATATAATAATAAAGTTGGGTAAAAGATTAAAAATTTAGAATTAAATTAAATTTATAATTGGGGCCAAAAATTGTATTTTAATTTTATGGGTGAAATGCAAAAGGAACAAAAAAATAATAAAAAGAAAAAGAAAAAAATCAGGAAAAAGAGAAAAGCTACGGTTTGTGGACGCGAGGTGTTCGATGCCGGTCTCGCCGCCGGCCCCCGCATCGTGTGCGCGCACCCGCGCCGCCATGCCGCGTGTCGCCCGCGCCACCCGCGCCTCGCGTGTCGTGCCATCCTGCCCACGCTCGCGCCGCACCCGCGCCGACCCGCCACGCAGCTCGCGCCGCCGCACGCCCGCCGCGTCGTCCTCGCAATGCCGTCCCGCCGCGTCATGCCATGCCATGCCGCCCTGTGTCCCGCGCCCACGTCGCGCGCCGCCATTGCCATCGCCCCTCTCTCTCCCTCTTCGGCCACCCCTATAAAAGGGAAAGGGAGCCCGAGCTCCTTCCCAACGTCGCCATCCCTCTCTCCCTCCTGTTCCCACTCTCTTTTCCCCCTTTGGTACCGCGCCGTCGCTGTCCCGTTCCCCGCAAGCCGCCGCCGTTGCCGCCCCTTTGCGTCGCCATCAGCGCGTCGGGTAAGCCCCTCCCCTGCCCTATGCCGCCGTGCCGCTTCGGCTGAGAGGAGAGGGAGGAGAAAGAGAGAGAGGAGCCGGGTGAGAGAGTGAACAGAGAAAGAGGAGGAGAAGGAGGAAGAAGAACAAGGAGAGGAACAGAAAAAAAGGGAGAAGAGAGAAAAAGAAAGGAGAAAAAGAGAAGAAAAGAAAGGAAAAGAAAAGAGAAAAAATAGGAAAAATGGGAAAAAATGTTTTTGGGAAAATATTTAGGAAAATTTGAGGTGAAAATATAGTTTTTTCGAAATAAAATTTTAGGGATAATTAAAAACAAATACTAAATAATGTTAAGAGTTTTATTGTCGCATAAATTTAGAAATTAATTATAGTCTAATTTGTTAATAAATATTAATTCCATCATATGAATTTCTTTCTAAAATTTAATCTTCAAATTATTTAAAACTGTGTTGAGCTTTAGGGTTTATTATTTCGGATTCAATTATTTTAGTCGTAGGGTTTGTCGACCCGATAAATTTGGATATAAAATTTGAACTAACCATTTCTTTTCCCTTTATTATATTTTCGAATAATCGATCATAATATTTCAAAAATTTAAAAGTGGATTAACTTGGAATAATATCACCTCGTAATAAATTAAATAGGTAAAATTGCAAAACTTCAAATTATTATATCTCGCTCGTTTTAGCTCGGATTTCGTCGAAACTCGAACCTAAATTCATCTAAAATCGTAGACTAATTTTTGGAGCCGCTGTTACAATTTTATTTGGCATTTTGGTGATTTTATTTGAATTCTAATCGAATTCAATCGTTTTAATCGCACGTTATTATAAAGTCCGAGGAGCACTGAATGCGTTGAAGACCCGGTCAACAAGGTTGCGAGCAAGGCAAGTCATCACTACCTTTGAGCATGTTGAACTTTTTTGCGAACTTATGTTTGTTTAAAATCAAATATGCGTGCTATACACATATAAACTCTTATACTTGTTATATGCCCTGCCTTGATACTGAACACTTGTTTATTCTTTCTACCCTATAGTATCGAGCATTCAAAGTCATTCTTCGACAATGCTTAGCCCCTGATATTTTATATTCATGCACAATCATGTTTATCAAATGCTATATGCTTGGGCAACTACCTTAGGGAAGGTGGTTGATGTACGACATGTGGAGACATGAGCGTGTTAACACCTAAATTTGGTAATTGAATCCCTAAGTCCTGGCAAAGGTGAAACATAATCGGATCGGCTCGTTTGACGGAGAAAGAGAGGCCGCATCGGTTGAGAAGCGATCAGTTGCGATGCCGGTCGGCTAAGGTTGAATCGGACAAGAGCGGCCGATAGCCGATTCTAGGTTCAGAGAAGATAAAACCGTTTCTGGTGCAGATGTTTGAAGATAAATAGAAGATTCGGTTATCAGATTGCGCGGTAAAAGATATTGCCATCTATGGATAGAGTCCTGTAACGGCAATTGTATCTGTAAATTAGGAGTTTGTTTAAACTGTTATTGTAATGCAGCATGGGTCCTTCCCGAGATATCGTCGTATTTTAAATAGTAGTTTAGATAGAGTCCAGGGTCTGTACAGATAATGTTATCTTGGGTATAAATAGGACCCGAGACGCCCTGTAATTAATCGATTAACACAATCAATAAAACAACCTTCGGCACATCGCCAAACCTTTTCTTCACACGAGCAATTGATTTGGCTACGGGCTGCATCGTTTCGATCCCCAAATCCAGGTAAATGCTTGTCATTAGTGGTATGTTCTACTGATTCTAGTGCTTCCATCGTAATGACACATTAGATTCAGGAGTTTATGCTGCGCTATTCGCATATAAACTGAAACAATGTTTAGATCTATCCTGTCATCGGCCAGTTCTATCAAGAACCCGCAGCCGGTAAGGCAAGATCTAAAGGTTGGACTAGTTTATGTGCGGTATCCATCGTCTCGAGAGGTATAAATCGGCTACAACATATTAGGTTGTTCTTTTTATACTTAATGCTGCATCAATATTGAACTATTAAGTCATTTTTAGAACTTCCAATGATCTGTTCGGTTAGATTTATATGTTTAGAGACAGTGCCAGAGTTTCAGGCGTTAAGATATGTTTTGCTCGATGAAGATCTGTACTGTCGGACGATTGATGGTGTGTTGCTCAAGTGTTTGGGAGGTGATCAGGCCAAAGTGGCCGTCGGAGAAGTGCATGAAGGGATCTGTGGAACACATCAATCGGCCCACAAAATGAAGTGGCTGCTTCGCCGAGCAGGATATTTTTGACCGACGATGCTGGAGGATTGTTTCAAATATTACAAGGGTTACCAGGATTGTCAGAAATTTGGCGCCATACAACGAGCACCAGCGTCGGCCATGAACCCAATTATTAAGCCTTGGCTGTTCGGAGTATGGGGCATTGATATGATCGGCCAGATCAATCCACCCTCAAGCAAAGGGCATAAGTTTATTCTGGTGGTGACAGATTATTTCACAAAATGGGTGGAGGCAGTTCCTCTGAAGAAAGTAGATTCTTAGGATGCAATCGAGTTTGTCAAAGAACATATTATCTACTGGTTTGGCGTCCCACAAACAATAACAACAGACCAGGGATCTATCTTCGTATCGGATAAGTTTGTTCAGTTTGCCGACGGCATGGGGACCAAGCTACTTAATTCTTCGCCGTACTACGCACAGGCCAACGGGCAAGCCGAAGCTTCAAATATAAGTTTGATTAAATTGATTAAAAGAAAGATCTCTGAGTACCCCAAACAATGACACAGCCGATTAGCCGAATCACTGTGGGCATATCGGATGGCATGCCATGGATCAATTCAAGTCCCTCCGTACAAGCTGGTCTATGGGCATGAGGCGGTGCTACCATGGGAAAGCGTCGTCGGCTCAAGGCGCATTCAGCTACAGGATCAACTCACAGCCGACGATTATTATCACTTGATGGTGGACGAATCAGAAGACTTAGTTTTATCCAGGATGAGGGCCTTGGAAAAAGTTACAAGGGATAAAGAACGAGTAGCCAGACATTATAATAAAAAAGTTGTGCCTAAATCTTTTGAGGAAGGCGAACTCGTTTGGAAACTGATACTGCCGATTGGATCTAGGAATAACAAATTCGGCAAGTGGTCACCAAATTGGGAAGGGCCTTTCAAGATCCACAAATGCGTCTCTAAAGGTGCTTACATGCTAGAAGGGTTAGATGGAGAAGTATTTGGAAGGGCTCTTAATGGAAAATACCTGAAGAAATACTACCCAAGTGTATGGATCAACTCATGATTCGGCTCTAGTTGCTTAGCCGATTTATGACAGCCGATGTCTTGTTTCAATAAGGCATCACCTTTAGGCATTTTTATGCAACATTTTTTCCGTGAGTTTTCTACGGTCGGCCAACGATTGGCCGATAGCGACCGCAATGAGGTGCAAATGGCTTGGATTCACAATTTTGTCGACATCGAAGCTATCAACAAAATTTGGGGGCATATACATACACGAGCCATTTACAAAAATCGAAGACTTAAAAGTCAAAAATTTAAAATTCGAAACATACAAAAACTTTTGAAATGGTTGCATCTCGTCGTATTTACTTGCCTCTTATTTGCAAGTTTTATTACATGTTATAAATAAAAAGATATTTATTTAAAAGAGGGAACAGTCGAACTGGTTTGGAAACCCTAAAAGAAAAGGAGATTCCAAAATAAATATTAGAAATAAAAATTATAAAAATATACAATTAATAAAAGCTAAGGATGATAAAAATTCATTTTGGATCTGTTAACGACCAAATTTGGTAAGCAAATCCCCAGGTTTGAAGCTAGGATTGAAGCGGAATCGGAGAAACGTGATCTGCAAAGAAACAGAGGCCACGTCGGCTAAGTCCGAATCGGCTGCGGAGCCAGTCGGCTGTGTCCGAGTCAGACTAGGACAGTCGATAACCGATGCCAATTGAAGATAGAAGTGAAGCCAATCCCGAAAAGAAAGCTTAAGGATAAAGTATTGGATTTGGTTTCCAAAGTGCGTTAAAGGTGTTGCCATCTATGGATAATGTCCTAAAACGACAATTGTATCTGTTAAGTTAGGATATTATGTATAGTTTCCTTTCGTGATAATGTCGATTTGTTTTGTAATCTAATCTGTAATAGGAATCGTATCCGTCACGGACTCATTGTGTATCTGGGTATAAATAAGACCCGAGGGCTTGTATAATAAATAAATCAACGATCAATACAATCTCGGCGCATCGTCAAACCTTTTCGTTTTTACTTTTCTCGACAAGTTCTTGCTTTTGCTCGGGCTGCATCGACGTCGATCTTCGAATGAGGTAATTTCTTGTTGCAAGTGGCTTGTATCGTCGGGGTTAGTGCTTACATCATCATGATACTCTAATTTTGATGTTAAACTGCTTGAGTTATCATATGCGACATTGTCGATGAGAATTTTGATTTCCCACGCACTGGCCTGAGAGGTTTGTTTTACTCTAGTGCAGGTCCAAATTGGTCACCTCTCGTGTCGTCAAGGGCGTGCCAGTTGGTTGATCCTGTAACCAACAAGAAAACATATAATAGGCGTTAAGTTAATATTAGATCCTATTGGATCGGCTGAAGACATCAATAAACATATAATTGCATCCCAAAGCACATTTATACTAAGTGATTAGGATAGATTGGTAGTATTCTGAGACAGTATAAATCACTTAGGCTAAAAGCACATTAGGATAATAATTATCTGCATTGATAACCTAGCGATGTTGTAGGTCTAATGTGGATCGGCTAGTACTCCAATACATTTTGTAAAAATATATTAATCTAACCTAAATGTACTAAACCTATATCAATCGGCTATCAACGTAACTCGACAGATTGATACCGGCTTAGGGCATTTAAAATAGATTGAGATCTTAATGTAAAAGGTAGCTTTAATATATCTAATGACAATTAATACTAGAAGATAACTAAAACAGGTAAGGCCGGCTGAAACCCCGACACTGTCTCTAATGGAAAACATTAAATCGAATAGATCTTCATAGTTCTAAAAGTGACTTAATAGGTCGATTAGATGCAGCATTAAGTACAAAAAGAAATACTAGATCTGTATAAGCTAATGAAAACCCCTCGAGACGGTAGATACGACATATAATCTAATTCAACCTCTGGATCTAACTCTATCGGTTGCTGTCATCAGAGAGATATCAGCTAATTGCGAGATAGATCTAGACATTTCTCTAGATTATATGCTGCATATGATATATTAAGCAGTTTATAACATCGAAACTAGAGTATCATGATGATGGAAGCACTAACCACGACGATACAAACCACTTGTAACAAGCAATTACCTTGTTCGGAGATCGAAATTGATGCAGCCCGAGCAAAAGCAAGAACTTGTCAAAAGGAATAAAATAAAGGGTGGCGATGCACCGAAGTTGATTGATTATGTGTTTTTGATATATTTACAAAGAGCCCTCGGGTCTTATTTATACCCAGGTACAATGATATCCGTGTAGGACACGGTTTCTACCTGATTTACTATTTACAGTATGACAATATCTCGGGACACAATCCTATGCCGCGTTACAAAAGGAATATCTATACAACTTCCTAATTTACAGATACAATTGCCGTTACAGGACCTTATCCATAGATGGCAATATCTTTAACGCACAATTTGGAGACCGAATCCAACACCTTATCTTCATGCTTTCCTTTCGGGACTGGCTCCACTTCTATCTCAACTCGACATCGGCTATCGGCTATCCTGGTCCAATTCGGACTTAGCCGACGAGCTCCGCAGCCGATTCGGACTCAGCCGACACGGCCTTTGTTTCTCCATAGATCGCACATCTCCTCCGATTCTGCTTCAATCTCTGGTTCAAGCCAGGGGATTTGGTTACCAAATTTCGTCGTTAACACATGCCCCCCAAGTCTGTGATATGATAGTATCATGGATTTGACACTATTCGAAATCCCGCTTAACTCTGGGTCGAATCTGTTTTGGCTGTCACAACAAATTCTTTAAATAATGCCCGCTCCACGCCGAACTATTCCACGCTATCATTCCTGCATCCTTGAGCCCTAGCCCAAAAAATCTTTCCACTCCCCTCGACAATCCCATTGGATCCGAAGCGTGACTTCGCCAGCAAACCCCTCTGTGGTGGCGGTGGTCTTCCCCGGCGATGATGTCTTCTAGCACCCCTTCTGACGTGGCCCATACGGAATACCCTGAGGTATGTCTCATCGGCTGTAGCTCCTCTTTTATTGCGATTTGGTTATTTTTCTTCTGTAATCTTGTTCTTCTTTATTCTTCACATGTAGCACCTTTCCCATCAAATCACAATCCCAAATCTTCTTCATCCCGACCAATTTCTGTTAGGGCCGGTCGGCAACCTGGATCCTAGTGAACTCATTAATGCTGAAACCAATCAGATCCCTTTATGGTTTTCCACCCCGAACCAAACATATTGGTCTGGTGCTTTTAAGTCATGGCCCTCGACGGACAAATCATGGCCATCTTGGTACTCAAGGATATCGGCTAGGAAACAAGCTCACTGGGACGAACTAGGAATAGATCAATGCCTAGTCTTAACCATAGCCGATATGCCTAAGGATGAACCTCTTCTGTCGGCTGCAAGTTATTTTTGGTCAGACACTTTGAATGCTTTCCTGCTTAGACAAGGGCCGATGACACTGATGCTCTTAGATGTGGTCATGCTCACAAGGCTGGATATTACCTCAACAGTTGACCCCATCGGCCTCAACATCAAGTGCTAGCACAACTTTAAGACCAAGAGCATAGGGGGCTGGAGTGGCTTTATAGCCATGAATATGAAGGATGGCCTGATCTCCGACAAGGAGCACACAGCTTTCCTCCTCATGTGGTTGGAAACGTTTGTCTTCTGTGGGTCAAGCTGTGGTCCAACAAGCAACTGGAAACATGTGGCCGAAGCTTTGATAGACGAGAAACAAATCCCCCCTAGGAAAATATCTCCTTGGATATCTTTACCTAATGCTGAGCAGTGTATCGGCTAGGCTTGCCTCCAAGCAAACCATCAACACCGGAGGCCCTTGGTGGTTACTGCAGCTGTGGCTAAATCTCCATACTCATAAAGTTGCTCAATGGCCAAGCCTTCTTGAAGCCGATTTCCCTCTAGCCGAACCATGATTTGAAGATGATGAAGAAGTGTTGACGACTAAATTTGGTAACCAAATCCCTAGGTTTGAAGCGGAGATTGAGGTGGAATCGGAGAGTATGCACGATCGGTGGAGAAACAGGGGTCGTCAGCTAAGTCCAAATTGGCTACGGAGCTAGTCGGATGAGTCTGAGTCGGACCAGGATAGCCGATGCCGATCCTGAGCGAAGATGGAGCTGGGCCGGTCGTGAAAGGAAACTTGAGAATAAATTATTGGATTCGGTCTCCAAATTGTGCGTTAAAGATAATGCCATCTATGGATAAGGTCCTATAACGGCAATTGTATCTGTAAATTAGGAAGTTATTAGATATTCCTTTTGTAATACGACATGGGACTGCGTCCCGAGATATTGTCGTACTGTAAATAGTAGATAAGATAGAAATCGTGTCCTACACGGATGTCGTTATGCCTGGGTATAATAAGACCCGAAGGCTCTTTGTAAACAACACACACATCAATACAAACTCGGCGCATCGCCAAACCTTTTTATTTTAGACGAGTTCTTGATCTCGTTTCAGGCTGCATCGATCTTGATCTCCAAAGCAAGGTAAATACTCGTAATTAGTGGTTTGTATCGTCGAAATTAGTGCTTACATCATCATGATACTCTAATTTTGGTGTTATGAACCGCACAAGTTATCATATACGACCTATAATCTAGAACAATATCTAAATCTATCTCACCGTCGGCTGATTTCTCTCGGGAGACACTAGCCGATAGAGCTAGATCTAGATGGTGAACTAGGTTATATGTTGTATCCACCATCTTAAGGGGTTTTCATCGGTTTTTATGGATCTAATACTTCTTTTTGTACTTAATGCTACATCATTTTGATCTATTAAGTCGCTTTTAGAATTATTAAGATCTATTCGGCTAGATGTTTATCTTTAGAGATAGTGCCGGGGTTTCAGCCGGCCTTATCTGTTTTAATTATCTTTATAGTTATGTCCACTATTATATATATTAAAACTGCCTTTCATATCAAGATTTTAATCTATCTAAATGTCCTAAGCTGATATCAATCTGTCATGCTCTGCTGACAGCCGATTGATCTAGGTTTAGCATATTTAGATCAAATTAATATCTTTTATAAATTGTATCGGAGTATTAGCCGACTCACATTAGGTCTGCAGTATCGGCTAAGTTATGAATACAAATTATTATTACCCTAATGCGCTTTTAGCATAAGTGATTTATACTGTCTCGGCATAGCCGATCTATCCCAATCACTTAGTTTAAGTGGGTTTTGGGATAGTAATTATGTATAAATTGATGCCTTTAGCCAATCCTGTAGGATCTAATTTTAACTTAACGCCTATTTCTTGTTTCTTGTTGGTTACATGATCAAACCAACTAGCACGCCTTAATCACCAAAGGTAGCCAAGAACGGACCTGCACTGGAGCTAAGCAGATCTCCCAGGCTAGCGCGTGGGAAAGATTTCTCATCAACACGCTTCTTGGCACGCCTGGTGGGACCATCGGCAAGTTTGACAAAGTTGACGCGATGGTTAAGATCAAGAGCCCCGAGATCAACGAAGAAAATATGGTTCCTGTCAAGATGGAGTAGTTGTCGGCTGAGCAATTGACCGACTACAAGAAGATGGTGGAAGAACTGCAGGCCAATTACCTACAATCTTTCGCCCAGACCAGATCTGGGGCCATCCACCAGAAGTACTTCAAGGCATCCTCCTCCGAGGACACGAAAGGGAAGCACAAGATGGTGGAGGAAAAGCAAGAAAAAGATGATTCGGGATATCACACTTTGCAAGACCGAATCGATTCGGCTGTATATCACGCCCTCATCAACCAAAGTGGCATCTTGGCTAACACCCTCAACAACATGATTTTCACCGTGGTCGACTCGAAGATCGCCGATCAGCTGCAGCGGGGGCCAACCTATTTCACTGATGGCCAGTTCCCCAACTACAGGGTTTTGGTGTCCCAGAACCGGCCGATGCCACCACCAGTACATCCGGGGCCACCAGGAGGGGTCCTCAATCAGCTGAATGCATCTGCATCGGCTTCAAGGCTGCCGCCCGTCGTTCTGAACAGGCAGCAACCTCCTTCCTAGGAACAACTAGCCGGCATGTTCGATTTCAATCGGCGGCATGAACCAGTCGCCAACCGCATTCAAGGGGCACAGTACAACGTCGGCGGCCGTCGGCTCTTCCCTGACCAATCACCACCGCCGGTGAATCGGCTGCCTCCCGCCGTCGACCAGCTCAATATCAGTACCAGGGAGGCCAGCATGACCAACATTACCGGCCGCAGACACCGCCACCTTAGTATCGGCAAGGACCCGTCCAATACGATCAATATGAGCCGATACAACAAGCTCAAGATAACAAAACTTGGGCCGATTTGATTGCCGACGTAATGCGCAATCAATTTGGCCTCAAGCCAAAAGATTCTGGTAACATGTATCGGTATCCATATCTGGAACATTTTGAGAGAGTGCCACTCCCAAACCGGTACAAGGTTCTAGACTTCTCCAAGTTCTCAGGGCAGGACAATACCTCTACGTACGAGCACGTCAGCCGATTCCTGCCGCAATGCGGGGAGGCATCGGCTACAGACGCCCTAAGGGTTCGTTTGTTCCCGCTCTCACTATCGGGATCGGCCTTTACATGGTTTTCTTTATTGCCTACAACTCCATCTAGATCTGGGCCGATCTCAAGAAATAGTTCCACAGCTACTTCTACACCGGCAACCAGACAGAAGCATGAGGAATCGGTTCAGGACTACATCCAGAGATTCATAGAAATGAGGAACCGCTGCTATAGCCTGGTGCTGTCCGATTCCCAACTAGCTGATTTGGCTTTTCACAGACTTCTAGCACCGATCCGGGAAAGGTTTTCAGCTCAAGATTTCGACAGCTTGGCCCATCTGGCACATAGGGTGACGGCCCACGAACAGCAATTTCAAGAATCGAGTAAGGCCGTCAAGAAGGTTGCCCACGTCATCGTTGAGACCGACTCAGATACAAGCGACGATGACGCAGAAGTTGCAGCGGCCGAATGGACCAAGAATAAAAAGCCATCGTTTGCCAATGGCTGCTGAAAACGGCTAAGGAGGAAAAGTACGATTTTGACATCACCAAAGCCGATAGGATCTTCGACTTATTGCTTAAAGAGAAGCAAATTCAGCTTTCGGCCAACCCCACGATCCCATCGGCTGAAGAACTCAAAAAGAAGAAGTACTGCAAGTGGCACAACTCCACCTCCCATAGCACTAACGACTGTAAAGTTTTCAGGCAGCAAATCCAGTGCTATTGAGGCCGGGAAGTTGAAGTTCCCAAATTCACCTCGGCCGATGAAAGTCGTTGGCAATCCCTTCTCGGTCAACATGGTTAAGGCCAGCCCCAGGCGAGCTGATCGGCACAACAGAGTGACGTACGGCTTAGCCGAAACTCTCAAAGGGGTTAAGGCCGAAAAGAAAACGGTTGGAGATCAAGCTGCACCAGTCAACATGGTGCATTCCACCGGCCGATCGGGCGATCGGCGATCCAGGCGCATGTAGTGATATGCCCTAGATGCAACATGGAGATGTTGGATATCATGGTCAATGTTTATGTATAAATGAATAAAGTGTTATTCAATTCCATTAAATAGACATCTTGTATTGATCAATAACTATGTGACTTATTTATGAGACTTTATATGTATGAATCTATTTCTAAATGATCCCTGATCATATATCATATTATTGAAACTAATATGATTCTAAGATCGGCATGTTTATTGATTGATGATCATGTCTCATAGATCATGGTATGGAGATACCAAATCAATAAATATGGACACATGTTAGAGAACATGTTGTTGGATAGACCGACCATGAGACACTACCGGAGTTATTGTTCCATTAGTTGGTCTTAGGTAGTGTTGGTACAAAGTCCTTAGACCTGAGATCATCATGGATTCCAACATGTGCAGTAGCCTACTTTGGGACTACAAAACGCTATTCCGTAACTGGGTAGTTATAAAAGAAGTCTTCGGGTTTGCTATGAAACATGGAGTGGAAGAATAGACATTCGAGTTGGACTCGGATACGGCTCGATCGGATAGGGATCCGTCGGATAGAGTCCTATTGGCTTACGAAGTATGGGCAGCCAACTCTATGAGATTCGGATTGGATCCGATTCAAAATACAGTCCCGATCGGCCACTAGACCCAGTCGGCCAACTCTATATAAAGTTGCGGCATTGCATTAAA
Source organism: Oryza australiensis (assembly GCA_019925245.2). NCBI lineage: Eukaryota > Viridiplantae > Streptophyta > Magnoliopsida > Poales > Poaceae > Oryza > Oryza australiensis. The sequence continues at coordinate 89,927 of JAIFGZ020000743.1, read as the reverse complement.
CCAAATCAATCTGATTTGGCGCAACAGAAGTCGGCGAGATCAATCTCCATGGAAACCCTCCCCATCTCCAAGCCAAAACACTAGCCTTGCATCTTGTGCTAGCACACGTGTGTTAGGCGTTCTTTCCCCGGACGTGTGGATACCGGTAGAGGCACTGCTACGTTGCAGTGCTATTCGTTAGCTACGAATCGGCTGCGATTGGACAATTTAGCTGTCGCTCGTCGGAGCGAAACTGCTGCAGTGGATCGGCAGCGCGAGCGCGGTACAGCGAATCGGCGAGTTGGCTGAGGCTGGATCGGCTCTGGCATCGGGAATCGGCTACGTCGAATCGGCTGTTTGGAAATCGGCTATCAGCGAATCGGCTGTGATCGGCTGGCACTGTTCCGGATCGGATAGCTCCTGATTGGCTATTTCCGCTGCATACTCCAATCAGTAACGATCTATCGACCCTTACTTGCAAGTGTTCCTGGTTTGTGCGGTAGAAATTTTTGTTATTAGCTATCGTAGCTTCCGCGTAACCCTTTAGTGGTATTAGAGCTAAACTTCCTTAGTTCGGGTTTTAGATTGGATCTGGAACAAGTTTTGCACACGGGTTGATTAGATCAATCAGTTTTACGGGATCTGTTGAGGAGAGTTGATGGTAATTGCATTCCTTGATAGTGTATCGGAACGACGTTATGTGATTACGTCGAAGCAATATTCATAGAACTCGGTTTGAGTCGGATTCGAGATGTCTTCCTTGATAGTGTATTGGAACGGTATAATGTGATTATACCGAAGCTGTCTCATAGTCCGACCTTGATTGCTGCCTCGTACCTATGCAAATCATCTCCCTTGATCGTGTATCGGGACGGCATAATGTGATTATGCCGATATGGTTTCCGTAAGCGATTTCATAGATTGGATCTATGAATTTTGTGTGGTGTTTCGAGCGCTGCCCGGAAGCCCGCGAGGGGGACCGCCGTGTGCGTACCCCCTTATATGTTGTCTCGATGCCGTATCTCTGCGATAGGTAGAAAACGTTCTACGCCTAGCTTGTTTTTGCAGAGAATGCTTTGAGATGGTGTGGCCATATTGTATGTATGAGATGCATGTGATGCGTGTAATATTCTTTCATATGTGCAATCCCTGTAATATTCTATCTTACGTGCAATGCTTGTAATATTCTTTCACGACCTATGAGTCGATGTAATCTTCAATTATAGCTTCTATTGTAGTAGCTTAGTTTGAAGAAATCAAGCATTCGGCACTTGGAAGAACGGTGATGAAGATGGAGATCCTCTACACTGGCATGGAGATGGAGATCACCATGTGAAATGGGCCATACTATTTCATTATGTGCTATTCTACCTGCTCTCATATATGTTGATATGTTTGTTTGATAGGATAGCATCCCTCACAAAATTAAGTAGTAATGATGCCCTTCCAAATGTTGCACCCGTCACCGTTATGCTCGTCAATGGTGGGTCTGCCAAAGCAGAGTGCCATTCTCTACCATAACACGAAGGGGTATATGTCGGACATATACAGCAGGAGCATTTGGTTTACTTAACAAGGCTATCAAAATAGTTTTGGGCCTTGGGGCATAGGTTGGCGCCGGGGCATAGAGATGTCACACCAACAACAAGAGTCACATAGAGATGTGATTAGCAAGGAGTTGCTTATCGATGTTATTAATCTTCTAGCCGTGATACCATGCTCACTAGAAATTAATTAACATGTGGATCTTGACCCTATACGTAACCTAGAGGGAAGGTGTAAAATACGTAGTGGGAGTCTTATGTTAAATTGTTTAACAATAGACATAGCATAAACATTGAGCTAAACTTTGCTTTTTCTATTGTAGAATAATGGCAGCTAATACTACACCCAGTACCTTTAATTTGCGATCTATTCCCGAGAAAGAAAAATTGAATGGAACAACTTGAGAATTGTTCTCAAACAAGAGCACAAGGAGTACGTTCTTAAAGTACCCTATCCTGATGAGTTGCCTAATAATGCTACTGCTACTGCACGGAGGGCTTATGAGAAGCACACTAATGATGCCCTAGACATAAGCTGTCTCATGCTAGCTACAATGTCCTCTGAGCTTCAGAAGCAATATGAGAGCAGCGATGCTACTATTATTCAGGGACTGCGTGGCATGTTTGAGAACCAAGCAAGGGCCGAGAGGTTCAACACCTCAAAGTCACTGTTTGCGTGCAGGCTTGTTGAGGGGAGTCTCGTCAGTCCGCATGTGATAAAAATGATTGGCTACATTGAGAGTCCGGAAAACTAGGTTTTCCCTTAGCCAAGAGTTGCCTGCGATGTGATTCTCCGTCGCTCCTCTCGAGCTTCGAGCCATTCATATTGAATTATCACATGAACAAGTATGGTTAAGACCTTGGTCGAATTGCATGGGATGCTAAAGACAGCTGAGGAGAGTATCCAGAAAAACGGTGATCTTGTGATGATGATGCAGAAGGCTAAGCGCAAACCACCTGTCAAGAAACTTTGCACCAAGAGGAAACTAACGCCTGATGAGATCGCGAGTGCCTTCAACGCAAAGAAGGGCAAGAAGGGGTCGGCGGCATTACATGTCGTTTGCTTCTATTGCAAGGAGACAGGTCACTGGAAAAAGAACAGCAAGAAGTACATGGAGGATCTCAAAAAGAAGCAAAGTGCGACTTCTGCTTGAGGTATTAATGTTATACACATTAATCTTGCTACTTCACCTACTGACTCTTGGGTATTTGATACCGAATCAGTAGCTCATATTTGCAAATCGTTGCAGGGAATGAGAAGAAGTATAAGCTTGAGAAGGGGCGAGGTGAACCTGCATGTCAGCAATGGAGCAAGTGTTGCTACAATCGCAGTCGGCACTACATCACTTCATTTACCTTCAGGATTAGTTTTGAAATTAAATAATTGTTATTGTGTTCCAACTCTATGTCAAAACGTTATTTCCGCTTCATGTTTGCAAGCGGAAGGATATGATTTTAGATCAATGGACAATGGTTGTTCAGTTTATCTCAGAGATATGTTCTATTTTCATACTCCATTGGTGAATGGATTATACATTTTGAATCTTGAAGCGTTCCCATCTATAACATTAATACAGAGAGGCAACTCCCAAATGATACAAATCCCATGTTATCTGGCATTGTCGCTTAGGCCATATAAATCAGAAACGCATGGAGAAGCTCCATAAGGATGGATTGCTTCACTCTTTTGATTTTGAATCATTTGAGACATGTGAGTCTTGTTTACTTGGTAAGATGACAAAGACACCTTTCACGGGACATAGTGAGAGAGCAAATGACTTGTTGGCACTCATATACACTGATGTATGTGGACCAATGAGCTCAACGGCCAGAGGTGGTTATCAGTACTTCATTACCTTTACCGATCACTTTACTAGATATGGTTATATCTACTTAATGAGGCATAAGTCCGAATCTGTGGACCCCCGTTTTTTAGGACGGGAATCATTCGTGTTCATAGCACCTTATCCCTGGATCGAGTAGTTTGGTACCCACGAATACAGTTCTGAATTACCAGGTGCAAAGTGCACGAATAGTCTTACACCGAAATTATTACAATAATAGGCCCGAAGGCAATATTCAATACATATAGGACCTACTGGTCCGGATACAACCAAAAGCAGAAATTAGATAAGATAGCAGACGGAAGGCAGCGGCATGTCGATCGCCTACAGGCAACGACTGGGGACGAAGACCTATTGCGCTCCATTGTCTTCATTCCTCCTGGTAGTATGTGTATGGGTCTTCCTCATCTCCTTCATCTGGAGGTTTGTGCGTATAGCAAGGGTGAGTACCCTACATACTCAGCAAGCCAACACGGAATGATGCACATGATAGGGTCATCAAAGGATGGCTATGGTTTATTTGCGCAAAGCCAATTTTCACAAATCATTTCGCAAACCTAACATCTAGCCAGGTCAAGTTTTAGGTTCATAGTATATTAAGTCGGCGACGGTTCTGTCCACCATCCATTGTGATCCCAAGGATAGCTTCCCGCCTCCGATTCGTCATGGTTTTCTGGGGTGTCTTCCCCCTTCTCTCAGATAGAGAAATTGGTTTCCCCAGCACATAAAGTCATTATACAATCCCACCCATCATTTTAAAATTTATGAGTCTAGCCACGGGAGAAACTTGTCACATCGCTCATTAACTGTGAGCACGGCTATTCGAATAGATTGATTTACTCACACTGCAGTGGATGTACACTTTACCCGTACTCCGCGACTACTCATTGAATGACCTTACATCCCTCTATATGGGACGGTCACGACAAAGCCTTTCGATAACCTCACTTTGGCAGTACCCGCTCCATGAACTTAGGCCCTCATGCACTCTAGCCGTCATTTCCTAGCAGTGAGGGGAGTTCTGGCGTTCCCGGGGTAAGAGAAAGAATTGCTCTATCCTTGAACTTTCCATCTTCATGTCCTTTTCTTCATGCCTTCATTTCTTCATGTTGATCGCATGCCCGATCTCTGCCCAAGCACCAACCAGCGGTACACCCCCTGCCAGAAGGCCCTTAACTATCGTCCAGGCACCCACCAGTGGTGCACCCCCACCGGCAAGCCCTTACCTCAACGCCAACACCTGAACCTACTATGCGGGGATCTGCCTCTGCTCGGATATTTAATCAGCTAGGTCTATACCCATTCGAGAAGTACGGTTGTACGCTCTCGTTCTAAGTTGTAGTCTCATGGCTCGATCCTTAACTGACCAGGGACGGTACTAGCCTTTCCCGGAATGCACCCAAATCCATCCATCCGCCCCGGTCTAAAAACGTTGGTTTCATATTTTTGTTTTTCCATCAAAACCATTTTCATCATGTTCAAGGCAATGTGACGCTCATGTCTTCACATGCCGTAGCTCAACTACCTTCCCTAAGGTAGTTGCCCAAGCATAAAGCTCTTTATAAAATCATGAGTATGCATGAATCTAAGAATAGCATGGCTAAGCATTTTACCGAAGATATTCTCCGGTTGTATGTATCACATCGAGGGTTACAAGGAATAATTCTAAAGGTAATCAATAACAAGGCATGGCATAACAAGTATAGGTAATTCTTTGTGTATAGCATGCATGTTTAAAGTTTAAAACAACATCATGTCGTAATTGGGATCAATATGTTCAAAGAGTGTGATGACATGCCTTGCTCGCACACTTGTTGGTTGGGGTCTTCCGCGTACTCAACGCCTTCCTCGGATGATAATCGTACGTGCGAGAAATCAAATTTGAATTCGATTAGAATTCAAATAGAATCCAGTAAGATCCAAAAGAAAACCAAGTAAATCGCAATAGCGGCTCCTAACACTAGGCTATGACTGTACGCGAACCTAGGCTCGAGTTTCGACGATATCCAAGTTAGAGCGAAAGGGTTATAAGGTTTTGATGTTTTGTAATGAATCCGATTTTGTTAAGAAGGGTGTGATAGTTATTTTAATATGCTTAAAGTTTGAGAAATACTAGACTTGATGATTCAATTAACAAAAAGGAAGTGGTTATCTTTAAATTTTATCAAAAATATTCGTTGGGTCGAGAAGCCCTAGGGTTTATAATAATCAAAATTAATTAGTGTCACGGTCTACCGAAAATGGGTTGGGAAGGATTTAACATAAAACATATATGTCGAAAAAGGGTTGATCTGAAATTATGAAGATAGTTTATAATCTTTTGAAAAGATTCTTGTTTTATGAATATAACCTAAGTGAATGAATGGGCCCCTCCAAGATATATAAACATTTTGGAAATTTATCGGATCAAAAGTTCGAAGTTTAGGTAAATATAAACTCCATAATTATTTGTAAAGCAATTTAAAAGTAAATAAATAAACTCTTTTGAAAGATGCAAAATCTTTGTGAATAAGGTTGTAGAAGTGTTTTAAAAGAATTTACCAAGCTTATTATTATTTTTAATCCCTCAGAAAAATTAAAATAAAAATTTTAAAAATAAATTGCTTTGGTCAAGAATCGAACCCGCGCCCTCACTCTCACTCAGCCCAGCCTTCTCCACTAGGCCAGCGCCCTCTTCTCGTTTCCTTCTCTCCTTTCTCTCTTTTCCTTCCCTTCTTCACTCCCTTCTCTATTCTTTGTTCTCTGGCTCTTTCTCTCTCTGACGTGTGGGCCGGCGGGAGTTTAAGGAGAAAGAAAAAAAGATTTCTCTCTCTGACGTGTGGGCCGGCGGGAGAGGAAGGAGAAAGAAAAAAAAATGAAAATCGGCAAAATTTCGCGCGGCTTGGGGTTCGAACTCGCGACCTTCGACGCTATACGGCTCGGTTCCAGCCAATGCGCTACCGAGCTGATCTCGTCTATCTACCACACTCTCTTTCTTTTCTTTCTTCTTTCCTCTCTTCTTCTTCCTCGCGAGGCCGACAGCGCGGCACAACCGAACAACGGCGAGGGGGATCGGAGGTCGGCATCTAATCGATCCTACTCCCTCTAGGTGACATAAGGAACTCTCCCCGAGGCCTAACCGAACCGAGGAGGCGGCGGAACGAGCTGGCGACGGCGGCCTTGCCGCGGCGGCGGTGGCGTACGGTGCCGGCGGTGTTCCAGCCGAACCAAGTGTTCCCAGAGTATATAAGGGGCACGGGGATGCTAACTACGGGGTTGGTTTGGTCAGAAAAGAGCCAAGATGGCCTGGCGACGTGCGCATGGCAGCGGCCTGAACAGAGAGCTCGGCAGCGCTCGCCGCCGACGTGCTCCGGCGAGAAATCGGCTTGACCAAGCTAAGGAAAATGATGCTTAGGGTTCATATATTGTCAACGTACCTTCAATTTGCTACAAAATCGGCCGAGGAGAACGAATTTTGGCTTCTCGCTCTGGGCATCCGGGTTTAGGGTTCTTCGGTGTTTCATGGAATTCTCGAGCTAGGGTAGATAGAATTTGGGGCAATTCAGGGAGGAGCTAGGTAAGAGGATTAGGAACAAATTTTGTATTTTGAGTTTCGGCCGAGGAGTCCTATTTATAGCCATCCACGTCGGTGTGGTCGCGCGGGCGGCGTGGTGACGCGCGGCGACGGGGTCGGCGTGGCGACGCACGGCACGGGCGGGCGATGCGACGGCGCAGCGTGGCTGACGCACGGACAGGGCGGGCGACGCGACGGCGAATGGCGGTGTGGCTCGGACGTGCGCGAACGTGGGTGATGCACAGCGGGTACAGCAAGGACGCACAGCGGCATGGCGAGCACGGCGAGGGCGTACGGGCACGGCTCTGCGGGTGTATGGGGTGACGTGGGCGATGTGGTGAGCGGCGACTTCGGCGAGCGCGTGCGCGCGTGCGTGTACGGGCGGCATGGCAGCGACGACCGTGGCGACGTACGGCGGCTCCTGTGCGCGCAGGAGGGTGACGTCGGCTGGAACGTGCGTGCACGAGCGCCTGGTATGGTGAGTGACGCGTGGCGCACGCGTGCGGGCATGAGAGCACTAGTCGAACACCGGTGACGAGTGAATAGTGCACTTTCCCAATTATCTCGATTTAATTTCCTAATTTTCCCATTTCTATTTCCTTTCACCCTAAAAATTCAAAATAAATTCTAATATTCCCAATATAATTTTGAAATTATATTTTCAAACTGTTGCCCCACTTTTTTTTTCAAAATATATTTTTCATATTTATTTTATTTCTTCTTTTAAATTCAATGAATTAGGGTCTTTGATTAAAATAAGTTTCGAATTCATACTTCCCTTTCAAAAATATTTTTATCATCCAAATCCAAATATTTATTATCTTTCCTCCACCAATTAGGGTTTAAACCAAAATACATTCTTTTCAAAGAATCTTTTGTAATTCCACAAAATTTTATATTTATCCTTCTCCAAACATATATATTTTGAATTATTTCTCCCAGCTGGGATCTCAAAGCTTAGTGTTTTTTTATCCAACTTCACATCAAAGTAATTCAAAAAGAACTCTCATGCAACTGAGCTTGGCAAATAAGAATGATAACCACAATAAGAAGCAATGAATTCAAAAGGTTTTTGTAAGTTTTGATTTTTAATTCCCGATTTTAAATTCTTTAATTTTTAGGGTGTTACAAACCTACCCCCCTAACAATAAATCTCGTCCCTGAGATTTGGGTCGGATCACGATTGAGAGTTGGTCGACATGATCACATAGGGCGGATCTATTTCGATTCCTTGCTTCTAATAACATAATGTTGTCAGTTCTTAATCCTTGGGGCATCCTTCAAGCATACAAGGTTTAGTAGGTCTCTGTTTAAGTTGTATAATAGACTTGCTATTCTAAACCTTAGGAACTTCTAGCTTAGAGATGGGTAGTGGTCTCGACATGATTGGGGGTTTTAGGGGTTCGTGTAGGTGGCAAAAGGCTATCTTAGAGAAGGTTAGTGTCTAATCTGAAGATCAGGGTCATGTTACTCTAATCCCCTAACAATAAGTTTAAGCTTAGCTTGTCCTTTTGGTCTATGCATCGGTCTCACAAGCTTACTTTCATTCCTTGGGGTAGGAGTGGTCCACTAGGTCGGGTTTTCCATATCACATCCTTTTGCTTGTATCCTTTCGACCTATGTCTTAAGTTCCTTCTGGCTCATTGGTCGATATTTGGTAGGGCCTATTTGGGGGTGGTACCAAGTATTAGGCCAATGATACACTTCATATCATGGCCAGGGCATTCTGGGCAAATCCTTAGGGAAGATGTCCGAGTAATTTTGAACTTACTGGTATTTCAAATCCCGGGTAGCAGGGTAAACTTGATACTTTATTGAGTCTCGATCCATGGTTATGTCTGTTGGTGATAGCCATGGGGTGGTCGTGGTGACTATCTCTTGGTCACAGGTTATAACCCTTCTCATTCTCAGTCAGTCGGTTCATGCTAAAATGATACTGAGGATTTGGGGTGGTATCATGATATTTGAAGAAAACACCATGTCTCTATTTCCAATGGGCATATCAATGTTGGCATGGGGTATGGCTATGTCTCTCCTAGGTGAAGGTATCATTATGAGTCTCTTATGGTCTATCTGACATAGGTTATGTTCTGTGCTTGTCCTCGAGGTTATGAAAGAATGCGAAGTTTTGAAACCAAACAAAACTTTAACTTAGTGCAGAATGGATGGAGAACGTACCCATTAGCACGATCTGGTCCTCCTAGGCCTCTTCGGCATGCACATGGTTCACTTGGCCATGGCGGATTCCGTGGTGGCCTCCTTCGACCGGGGTGTCCAAACGATGCACGTCCGTGCGGGGCAGGGGTCCCTTTTTCAGTAATGGCGTTGGCTCCAGTACGAACGGGGGTGTTACGTGGCTTAGGGCAGTGATTGGCGAAATGTCCATATTCCCCACGGTTGAAGCGGTTCACATTCTTAAGTCTTGGGGTCGCCAAGGTAGGTGCCGGGGAGTGGAAAGAGGTGGCGGGTGGCTGCTGGCGTTGCCGGGTGCAACGGGCGATTGGTCATTGTGACGGCTGGCTTCCAACTGTTGGTGTTGCTCCTTTGGGTGCGGGCGTTCCTTGAACCGGGCGGGCTAGAGCAAGTCTTCTCTTCCGGTTGTTTTCAACCGTCCTTTGGTCATGCTCAAGCCTTACGACCTTGTTGATGAGGCTCTGAAAGCTAGCGTGGTCCTGACCGATCATCGGTCCTCTTAACTCGTCGTTCAGTCCTTCAATAAACTTGTCCAGCTTTTCCTCTTCATCTGCCAGATCGCTTGTGGCGTAACTTGTTGAGGTACTCTTGCACCGAGGTGTTGCCTTGGCGCAGCCTACGGAACTCATTCTTCTTCATCCTCATGACCGCCGCGGGTACGAAATTTTCACGGAAGGCGGCTGTGAATTCCTCCCAGGTTGTTTCTCCGGCATCTTCCACCCGAGTCTCTTTGTAGGTGTCCGACCAGTCACTTGCGGGACCTTCCAGCTGATTGGTGGCAAAGATGACTCTGTCAGCTTCCCGTACTCGGACAAGAGTCAACTTCTTCTCTATTACCCTCAACTAATCTTCAGCATCCATTGGTTCCTTTGCCGTGGAGAATGTTGGCGGCTTGGCTCGCATAAACTTGCCTAAGCTTGATCCTCCGCGTTGTCCTTGGTTGTTGGTAATGGCTTGAAGCAGTTGGGTTTGTAAAGTCATGACTTCCGCTAGGGTGGAGGGGTTAGGCTCCGACGGGTTCTCAGTAGCTGCTGAGGCTCTGTGACGGTGCGCCATCTGAGGAATATAGATGAGGTAAGAGATTGGATAGACTAAGGTCATGGTTCTAATCGATTTTTAAGTGATCTTTTTAAGTGATTTTTAAGTGATTTTTTTACAACAAGCATGGTGGAATAAACTCGTTTAAGATATGACATAGTACTTTATATTAGTTCACAGATGTTACATCATAAGGGTACATCAAACTGCCATGCACAGTCCCACACAAAACAATACAACAACAACTAACATCGGTCTAGGGTCGTCATACATAAAGGGGAAGGGCACGATCATTGATGTCTTAATTCCTTACAAAGCAAGACCAGGGTTGCTGCAGACTTCTTGTCTAGTTGTTTGGGTTGCCGCCCGATCTGGGGTTGCCACCTATGGCTGTTGCATTGGCACCAGTAAGAGGAGGGATGTTGTGTGACTTGGGGCATTGGTTGGCATAGTGTCCAAATTCCTCACAGTTGAAGCAAGTCACATTCCTTTTCTTTGGGGCTGCTAGGATAGGTGTTGGAGTGCGAAACGGTGCGGTAGTTGTCCTAGGGCAGTCATTGGCATAGTGCCCTAACTCTCCACAGTTGAAGCAGTGCACATTCCTCTTTAGGCGTCGGGGAATCTCCTCAGCATCTTCAGGGGTACATACTGTGCTCATGATGATCATCCTGCCAGTACCACCTGTGGTCCATTTTGGTGACATCCTCTTCCTGGAGTTGGATGGTGAACTGAACCCTTGGCCGATCGTTGGATTGAATTCCTTGTCCTTCCTTTCGCACTGTATCTCTCCCTCGATCAGGGTTCCGGTGTGTTTTTCCCCTGCATTATTCCTTATTCCATATCCTTGTCCCATGAAACCGTAGCGGGGGCCCAATGTTTCCTTCCCTCCTAATGGTGGGTTTGGTGTTACTGCTCTCTGTGGGCTTGACAGTATATTCGCAGGAGTCATCAGGGCTTGAGTCGGAACGTACCGACGTTGCTCCGGACACGAACCCAAAACTTGAAGGTGTCGTTGCATTTGCTGCACCATCATGATCATCATTGTGTTTGGCTAGCCATTACTGGGCTAAGGTCGGATTCATAGAGAAAGAGGGTGGAATGTCCATAGGGTCGTTCTGTGTTGATCAATGAGATTGCTAAGATCTTGATTTCCTGCCTTTGTTCTTTCCCATCTATTGTCAGAGAGAGAAAGAAATCAGAAGAAAGGTTAAGCTCTGGTTGGGACCTTGTTCCTGTGTACTCTTATTGCTTTAGCGGGTGGAATAAACAATCTCTCAAGCTTTAACAGGGTCACAGTCCTATATCTATTTTTGAAGATAGTTTAGGGTTTAGAGAAAGGTAATTGGTAAAATCAAATGTTCGTAGAAAAATTGGGGTGAGAGAGAAAAATATGTTTGTTTTGTGAAAATAGTTTGTATTTCCAAAATAGTCCTATGTAGGGATATTTCCCTTTGACCAGCTATAAAGGGGTGGGGCGCCAGTTGGTCTTATCCTACAGTCGCACTGCTCTGATACCAGCTCTGTGGAGCCCCGTTTTTGAGGACGGGAATCATTCGTGTTCATAGTACCTTATCCCTGGATCAAGTAGTTTGGTACTGTTGACGATAAATCTCTCTCACACGCTGGCCTGAGAGATCTGCTTGACTCCAGTGCAGGTCCTTCTTAGCTGCCTACAATGTGTAGAGCGTGCCAGTTGATTTGATCTGCCAATCAACAAGAGAAATACAAGAAAATATCCGTTAAGCATTAGGTCAAACCCCCGCGGGATCGGCCGAGGAACTCCACGAACGTATACATGCTATTCCAAGCCATATTTGGGCCAAGCGACCGAAGTGCGTCGGCTATGCCAAGGCGATCATCAGCCATCCGATCCAAATATGACGAAGAATAACAAATATACAGATCAATAAACCAGCCGACGCCGGGAAACTAACACTAAATCAGCTGATGTTCCAATGAATCTCGTGCAGGCGTAACGTTCCTAGATTAAAGACGTAAGTAAACACAATCTAGATACGAACTACGGCCCTACCGCAGATCTGATAACAATTATATTAAAAGAAACATATTAAGATAGATAAGGTCGGCTGAAACCCCGACGCTATCCCCAGATAATGTAAGTCCAAAAGAATAGATTGCCAACGATTCTAAAGACGACTCAACAGTTCAGTCTTGATGCAGCATTAAGTATCAAAAGAAGCATTCAATCTATTACTTTTGACTTACACTCCGTAAGATGGTAGATACTGCATACGAATCAACCAGCCCTTAAACCTAGCCTTGTTGACCACACATCCTCGAAAAGATGAGTCAACCACAAGATAGATCTAAACACCGGATTGGTTCATACGCACTATATGATATATGGCGTAGCAAAACTACTGAATCCAATGTGTCATTGCGATGGAAGCATCAGAAACAAGTAACGTCACCACTAACGACAAGCATTTACCTGAGTTCGGGGATCGAGACGATGCAGCCCAAAGCCAAACAAGGTGTTCGTCCAAAAGGAAAAGGATGGCGATGCGCCGAAGATTAGATTGATTGAATCGTCCTTATACACAGGGTCTCGGGTCCTATTTATACCCGAGATACAAATATCTGTAATGACTTCGGACTCTATCTAAACTACTTTTTTAAAACATCATACCATCCCTAACGAGATCCATTACAACTAACAATTTAACAAACTCCTAAATTACAGATACAACTGCCATTACAGGACTCTATCCATAGGTGGCAATATCTTTAAACGCGCAATTAACATCCGAATCCCCACTTATCTTCAAGTTTCTGCATTGGACACGGTTTTATCTCTTCTAAACTCGGAATCGGCTGTCGGCTGTTCCATTCAACCCATTCTCAGCCGACCAGCCCTGCAGCCGATTACTCTTTTAGCCGATAGAGCCCCTGACCTCAGCCGATCTGATTCCACCTTGCTTTCTTAGGACTTAGGAACCTAATTACCAAATTCCAGTGTTAACACATGCCCCCCAAGTCGTAACATAAAGTGTTGCGGATTTGTTTATCTACTCAAACTCCTATTCCCTTCTTGGCCCGAATCGTCTCGGCTTCTCCCAAGGGCTCTTTAAATATCCACTTCCCTTGGGCGAGCCACCCACGCTCCCATCGTGCGCTCGGCTTCCTTCTCAAACAAACCTCCTATCCTTCTCTCTCTCCTCCGGCGACTCCATCGGTGTTCGACACTTTCCACATTCTTCGAACCCCATCTTCGTCTCCGACCTCCCCGATGGCCTCCGCTGTGACCTCAAGCACCTCCAACTCGCCGGCCACCGTCGCGCCCACCGCGACCGCAACATCGCCTGCCGCAGCCACTGGAACTGCCCCAGCTACCACCACGAACGAATTCCCTCAGGTATTTCCCTTCTTTTTTTTACTTTATAATCTTACCCTCAACTCGTTCCTCCAAACACCCTTATACCAAAAGTTTGCTTGGTAATTTTCAATATCACCTTATCCCGCATTCTTACTAATTAATACTTTTCTTATTCCAAACTATAAACACCATCACCTCTGATCATTACTTTTTCCTCCTCCTTCGAATTGCAGCACCTCTCTCACCAAGTGCTCATCCCCAATTTAACACAAGAGGAAAAATACTTCCTTGGGCCTATCGACGATACAGACCCCACTGACGTGATCATAGCCGAAACCAACCGCATGCCCTTCAACACTGCCAAACCATGTCTTTCCCACTGGAACAGGACTTTCAAGGCTTGGCCGTCTACCGACACGGCTGGACCGAATGGTACAAGAGAATACAATCGGCCAAGTACACCCAATGGGAAGAAAGAAAGCTTGCCCAATGCTTGGAACTGTCCATAGCCAGCATGGAAAAAGACGAACCACTCCTATCGGCTGCAGCCTACTTTTGGAACAACAGTTTCAATGCCTTCCTCTTCAGGCAGGGGCCGATGACCATCACACTAGCCGATGTGCATATGACAACTGGGCTGGACATCGAATCATCGGCTAATCCATGCGTCTTGAACCGAAAAGGCCAACACCAGTTTAAAACCAAAGCCATCTGTGGATGGAGTGGTTTCATTGCCCAAAACATGAAAGATGGAACAGTCAGCCACCGGGAATATACCGCCTTCCTGATGATGTGGCTAGAAAAATTTGTGTTCTGCGGATCGAGCTGTGGGCCGACTGCTAATTGGCAAATAATGGCTGAAATCCTTGCCGACGGGACAGAGTTCGCATTGGGAAAATACCTCCTCGGCTACACATATCAAATGTTGCATCAAGCCGCCACAAAAATAGCTGCTAACGCCCCAGTCAACACCGGCGGCCCCTGGTGGTTCCTCCAAATTTGGCTGGCGTTGGCCACCCAAAACGTGGCCGGTCGGCCCCGCCTGGCAGACGCCGGATTCCCAAGGCTGGAGCCAATCAAAGATGAAGAAGGTGACCAAATGACCACCAGGCGATGCACCAACTATGGAGAAGCAGCCACCGCCCATACAGGTTCAAGGCAATCGGCTGAGCTGTTGGCCGATTGGTTCGTAGCTTTCTACGATGGGTTATCCCGCGACAACCGCACCTGGTACTTCTACTCCAACCAAGGATCTTTCGAGTTGCCGATCGATTTCAAATGGGATGACCTCAACTCAGCCGACAGTCCAAGGTGTAGAAAATTGTTCTTCCCCTCTTTATCTCCCTGCATTCTACCGACCGGGGTTCATCAAGGCCGATCAACAGCTCGGAGTTATGAATTTTACTACCCGGCATCGACAGCGAGGCAATTTGGCCTCGGGCAACTTCCCATCGGCTTCTTTTACGCCGATAAGATCGAGACCAGAGGAGCGGTCGGCCAAGATCTGATGATGAACTCACTGCTGAACATAGCTGGTCCTACCTTCGGCGACGCCGGCAGAATCACCCTGTCGACAAGAAGAAGCGCCGCTTACGACCGATGGTGGTTGGAACTTAGACGCCACATTTTGTTAGTGATATGCCCTAGAGGCAACATGGAGATGTTGGATATCACGTCAATGTTTATGTATTTATGAATAAAGTGTTATTCGGTTCCATGAAATAGACATCTTGTATTGATCAATAAGTACGTGACTTATTTATGAGACTCTTTATGTATGAATCTATTTCTAAACGATCCCTGATCATATGTCATATTGTTGGAACAAATATGATTCTAAGATCGGCATGTTTATCGATTTATGATCATGCCTCATAGATCATGGGTATGGAGATACCAAATCAATAAACATGGACACATGAGTTAGAGAACACATTGTTAGATAGACCCACCATGAGACACTACAGGAATTAATGTGCCATTAGTTGGTCTCAGGTAGTGTTGGTACAAAGTCCTTAGACCTGAGATCACCATGGATTCCAACATGTGTAGTAGCCTACTTTGGGACTACCAAACGCTATTCCGTAATCGGGTAGTTATAAAGGTAGTTTTCGGGTTTGCTATGAAACATGGAGTGGGATGTGAGTGATCAAGATGGAATTTGCCCCTCCTTTGGAGAGATATCTCTGGGCCCCGAGGTAATGGATTATGGAAATGCATGGCCATGCTAAGTTGATTGAGGAGTCAATCAACAGACAGATAATCCAATACGGTTCGAGTAAATGGTTAAGCTATTGAAGGGATTGCACACATCTTGCCTATAGCTTAGCTGGTATCGTGAGGCAAAGGGATTTGTGTACACATTACAGGTTCAGAGCCGATATTATTCTTGTATACTATGGTGTCAATATGTGCTGCTAGGCGCCGCTGTTGACAGGTCGGCTGAGTTAGACTCGAGCCGACGATCGGCTAAGTTAGACTATAGCCGAAACCGAGTATACCTGAACCTACAGGGTCGCACGCTTAAGGGGATAAGAATAGGCATTCGAGTTGGACTCGGATATGGCTCGATCGGATAGGGATCCGATCGGAGAGAGTCCTATGGGCTTACGACGTGTGGGCGGCCAACTCTATGAGATACGGATGAGATCCGATTCAAAGTAGAGTCCTAATCGACCACTAGTCCCAGTCGGCCAACTCTATATAAAGGAGGGAGGGGTGGAGAGCTGCTGTACGTCAATTGCATCGTGTGCAACAGAAGTCGCCGAGATCAATCTCCACGGAAACCCTCCCCACTTTCGAGCCAAACCCTAGCCTTGCATCGCGTGCTAGCACACGGGTGTATGGCTTTCTGTCCCCGGACATGTGGATACCGGTAGAGGCGCTGCTACGTTGCGCGCTATTGATCGGCTTCAGATCGACTGCAATCGGAGCGATCGGCTGTGGTGGAATTGGCTGCGATCGGGCGCATCGGAGCGAGGCGTGAGAACGCGGCCGGACGACTCGAATCGGCTGATTGGCGAATCGGCGTCTCCGGGAATCGGCTACACTTGTTCCGGATCGGATTGCCCCGATTGGCTATTCCGCTGCACTCTACTCCAATCGGTAACGATCTATCGGCCCTTACTTGCAAGTGTTCCTAGTTTGCGCGGTAAAAAGTTTTTGTTTTCGGCTAGCGTAGCCTCCGCGTAACCCTTCACATTTTTCACCAATGGCCGTCTTGCTATATTGACTTGCTCCTGCCGGAAGAGATCCCCTCGGTATATTTCTACTCACAGCTGATTATTCCCTTCCTACGATTCATTCACCGACCGTGTCAGCCGATTTAACATTTGTGCTTTGACTTCGCAGGAAACGGAAACGGAGCGGCCGACGGTAAGCGACTCTGGGCGCCCCATCGAATACAAACCAGGCGTTTTGGACACGGGGGCCTTGCTTCGTCGGCCATCGCTGGGGCGCCCAAGCTTTCGTCTTTATTGCGAGGGTAGGTGCGCCATCCGATCGTGCCAAAAAGAAAGACGGTTCATCGGCTGCGCCTGCCCCCAAAAGGGCGAAAAAGATAGAACTGATCGCCTCGGCCGACAGTCCTCCTCCTCTAGATCCGGCCATCGAGCGGTTCCTCAACGCCGCCGCCGACGAAGAGGCGCCGAGGCCGTCCGTGCGACGGTGCGAAACCGGGCTTCGAGTCTGAATCGGTGAATGCCCCAACCGACGCTCCGCCAGCCCCAAGCCCGCCGATGAGACGTCCTCCCGTAAGTTTTTACTTCGTTGTTCCTGGTCTTGCGATGTTCACCCGTATCTGATTTGTCCGTTCCTTGTAGTTCAAGAAACTGGCCGGTCGTGCCCCTCGCCCTGCTCTGCCGGTAATCGGCTCTTACCCCTTTGTCTGTGACAATCAATTAGTTCATCTGCTAATCTCGTTTCCCTTTTGCAGCTTCCGTGGTCCTCGCCGGCCGCTCCCCAGGCGCTGAGCGAATGTACCGCGCCTGTTGGGGGTGGCGACGTCGACGCAGGCAGGGAAAGCCAGATGGCCGCGGGGGATGATCCAGCCAAACCAGTAATCTCGACGGTGGCACCGACGGTAAGCCGACTGGCCCCGACCATTGGTTTTGCCATGCCCCTGACCCGTTCTTTCTTCTGCAGCGCGTGGCCGATCTTCTCAACTTCGACTTGTCGGAGTTCGAGGAGCCCGGCAATGCTGACGAGGAAACGCTTGACGCGTCGGCCGAGAGCCTGAAGGCCACCCTGGCTGATATCAGCAACCGACTGGACGCCTCACTAGATGCATTGGTGGTTGACTGCGGCTCCATACGCGCACGGTTCAGGGATATCCAAGACCAGCTGCCGGATGCTGTAGCTGAAGCCATCGCACCGGCGACCTTCATGGAAGCCTACCAGTTAAAATACGAACGAGCGTGGCAGCGAGTCATTGATCGGCGTGAGAGTCAGGCACGGTCAGCCGCCATCCAATCGACCAAAGACACCATTGAAGCCCAAAAAATCGCCTTCGATCGCCTAAAAACCGAGCCGGCAGCCAAGCTTGAACAACTTCGTGCCCGCCAAGACCAACTGGTAGCCGATCTCGTTCAGATTACCAACGAGATCGATGTCCATGAAGAGTATATGGCCGATTTGCCGGCCAGGGTTGAAGCTGAGCGTAGAAGCATCGGGGCGGCCGTTGCGCATTTACGGGGCTTGGTGCAGAGCGCCCGATCGGTGGCGGGGTCCGAGGCCGACGACCTCAGGGCAATCGGCGAGATCGACCAGGTTAGGCTGACAGCTCTATCGGCGATAGCCAATTTTCTGAAGAAATGAAGATTGTAAAATGTCCGACCCTGCGAGGTCGGCTCGTGTTTCTCTGACATGTGCTTTGTGATGTAACCGGACAGCCTGTATCAATCGTGCTCGTATTGTTTAGTTCGAAATTGCTCAGAAGTGGCGCCCCAACGTTCAGCGTCCATCTTTCGGTTATTTGATTCTCTAGCCATCGGCTGATAATATCCGATTATGTCGTCGCCCTGTTTTCGTAGGCCAACCCTCTCGAATCTGTACCCCGGGAACCCGTGAGCCCAGGGTGACAGGCATCCACACCTGCGCAATCGTTGGTTTTCAACGATTCCCGACGCCCTTAATAATGATCTCTTTGACTCCCGGGTTGGCAGCGACCTTTCATATCTAAGAATCGTATCTTTTCTTTCTATAAATGGGCTTCCTCGGCTCTTCTGAATAACTCACGGCCGAAAGCGATGAACTTCCAATAGTGAAACACCTAGTCCTTTGATTCTGCGGCCAGGCTTCTCATTGCGTCTTCTAGTTCGTCGGTGAACCAGGTGGTACCTCAACTCTTCTACTCTCACCGATTTCTGTTTTCGAAAACTCATGGACGGAATCCATTGCAGCCGCCGCACCCGCTTCGGGTGATATAGGGAATCATGGAGACGTCGTACGAGCGTCGGTCGCCAGACCGATGGGTGAGGGCGCGCTAAAGCGCTTTAGGGAGTTGGAGGCTCGCCACCCGGTGGCCAGCCGCCTTTCCACCTCGGTGGCATTCCCCGCTGCCCCCCATGGCATACCCGACGCTCGCGCGCCTCGGCCGGGAGGAGGGAGGCAGGCCCAACTCGCCAACGAGTTGTTGATCACCACTACCGACATAAGGGTCACTCGGTTGGAGCATCTGATCCTGGATGCTCTGGAAATGGAAACTGTAGAGCCCTTTGAACGAGCCCTGGCGGCCATTAGGGAGTACCTGGCAAACATGTAATCCAAGACGGCCTTGCGCCGACTCTGAATAAAACGCGTTTTAATGTTCCTGGGTTCCCTCTGACTTGAGGTTTCCTCAACTACCTGGCTTGATTGGTCAAAAGTTGGCTTTTCCGACCATGCGCATTGTCTGATTGTCTCACGCATGTGTAGCGTATGTGTATGCCCCCCAAGTTTTGGTGATAGCTTCGATGTCGACGAAACTTGTTGATAGTAGTCATGTTGATCGCTGCCGGGGGTCATGAGCCGGTCATGGGGCGTGGGAGGGGAAAGCGAATGCCTAAAGGCGATGCCCCATAAGGCATCGGCTGTCGTGGGTCAGCCTATTGTGGCGATAGCCGACTCACGCGTTGATCCACACGCTCGGGTAGTATATCTTTAGATATTTTCCGTTGTGGGCCCTTCCGAATATCTCCCCATCTAGTCCTTTCAGCATGTAGGCTCCTTTGGATACGCATTTGTGGACCTTGAAAGGCCCCTCCCAATTCGGCGACCATTTGCCGAATTTGTTATCTCTGGACCCGATTGGGAGTATGAGCTTCCAAACGAGCTCGCCTTCCTCAAATGATTTAGGGACCACCTTTTTATTGTAATGTCTGGCTACCCGTTCCTTATCTCTTGTTACTTTTTCTAAAGCTCTCATTCTGGATAAGGCAAGATCCTCCGATTCGTCTATCATGAGATTGTAATAGTCGTCGGCTGTGAGGTGGTCTTGCAACTGAATGCGTCTTGAGCCGATTACGCTTTCCCATGGAAGTACCGCTTCGTGTCCATAGACCAGTTTGTATGGCGGAACTTGGATGGACCCATGACATGCCATCCGATAGGCCCACAAAGGCCAATCGGGTGTGCCATTGTTTGGGATGCTCAGATATCTTTCTTTTGATCAGCTTGATTAAGCTTTTGTTTGACGCTTTGGACTGACCGTTGGCTTGTGCATAATACGGCGAAGAGTTAAGCAGCTTGATTCCCATGCCGTCGGCGAACTAGATGAATTCGTCCGAGACAAAGATGGACCCTTGGTCGGTCGTTATCGTTTGCGGAATGCCGAACCTGTAGATGATGTGTTCCTTGACGAACTCGATTGCGTCTTTAGAATCCACTTTTCGGAGGGGAATCACTTCTACCCATTTTGTGAAATAATCGTGGCCGCTAGTATAAACTTGTGCCCCTTGCTTGAAGGTGGATTGATTTGGCTGATCATGTCCATGCCCCACCCTCTGAAAGGCCATGGTTTAATGATTGGGTTCATGGCCGACGCCGGAGCTCGTTGCACCGTGCCAAATTTTTGGCAGTCTTGGCATCCTTTATAGTATTTAAAACAATCTTCTAGCATTGTCGGCCGAAATACCCGGCTCGGCGAAGTAGCCACTTCATTTTGTGTGCCGACCGATGTGTGCCGCAGATTCATTCGTGTACCTCTCCGATGGCCACTGTGGCTTGATCGGTGCTCAAACACTTGAGCAGTATGCCATCGATTGTCCGATAGTATAAATCTTCGTCGAGCAACACGTACCGCAACGCCTTGTACCGTAGCTTCCTTGTGGCCGATTGAGAAGGGTTTTTGAGGTAATTGTAGACGTCGAATCTATAATCGTCGGTCGTGATGGTGGCGACGCCTATGTCGACGTCTCTTAGCATCGGCCGGTAGCCTGATGCCCTTTGAGCCAGGTCATTGGCCTCCGTGTTCTGCTCCCTGGGAATATGCTTCAAAGTGACTAGCCGAAAACCTTCCATTAACTCCCGGCACCGTTGATGATAGATCATCAGTGCGTCGTTTTTGCACACATATTCTCCTGACAATTGACTAATGACGAGCAACGAGTCTCCCATTATCTCGACCGCGTCAGCCTGCATTTCTCTGAGTAGGAGTAGCCCCTTGAGGACGGCTTCATACTCGGCTTGGTTATTCGTAACGTGGGGGTCGATGGCGAAGGAGAACTCGGAGCTTGCCCCCTTGGGTGAGATAAGAACTAAGCCGATTCCACAATCGTTGGTACATACTGAACCATCGAAAGTCAGGGTCCAAGGCATGATTTCTACGGAGCCGATTGATTCGTTTCTATGTTCCACAATGAGATCGGCCAGGGCCTGTCCTTTTACTGCCCTTGGGGCCTGATACCTCAGATCGAACTCGGTCAACGCGAATATCCACTTTTCGATCCTCCCTTTGAGCACTGGAGCCGATAGAATGTACTTGACTACGTCAGCTTTGCAAGTTACGGTGCATTCATTGAATAGCAGATAGTGCCTTAATTTTGTGCATGAGAAATAAAGGCACAGACATAGCTTTTCGACGAGTGAATATCTAGTCTCTGCATCTAGCAGCCGCCGGCTAAGATAGAAAATGGCCCTTTCGTTGCCATCAACTTCTTGGATCAGAACGGAGCCGATTGACTTGTCGTCGGCAGACAGGTACAGCCTGAATGGCATTCCTTTCTGCGGGGGCATTAGAACTGGGGGAGAGCTTAAATAATTTTTTATGTCGTCTAACGCCTTCTGTTGCTCTGCCCCCCATGTGAATATCTGATCGGCCTTAAGCCGAAGCAATGGCGTGAACGGTTCCATTTTCTCTGAGAGGTTAGCTATGAACCGTCTAATGAAGTTTATCTTTCCGATCAATGATTGGAGTTGTCTTTTATCCTTAGGGGGTTGGATTGTCTTAATGGCATTAATGCTCCTTGGTGTTACTTCGATTCCTCTTTCATGAACGAGGAACCCTAAGAACTGCCCGGCCGACACGCCGAACGCACACTTGAGCGGATTCATCTTCAATCCATATTTCCTCGTCCGTTCAAGCACCTGCCTCAGATCTGTAATGTGGCTTTCTATCTCTCTTGATTTGACGACGACATCATCGATGTATATCTCTACTAGTGCACCGATCATGTCGTGAAAAATATAATTCATTGCTCTTTGATATGTTGCCCCGGCATTCTTTAGGCCGAACGTCATCACCACCCACTCGTAGAGGCCGATCGCACCGGGCATCGAAAAGCTGTCTTATGGATGTCCTCTTCGGCCATGAATATCTGGTTGTACCCTGCATTGCCGTCCATGAAGCTGATGATTTTGTGGCCTGAGGCGGCGTCGACAAGCAGGTCGGCTATTGGCATTGGGAATTCGTCTTTTGGAGTTGCCTTGTTTAGGTCTCTCAAGTCGATGCATACTCGAAGTTTGCCGTTCTTCTTTAATACTGGGACGATATTAGAGACCCATTCGGCATATCGGCAAGGCCGAATGAACCCTGCGTCGTATAGCCGAGTGATTTCGGCTTTAATTGCGTCGTACATGTCGGCTTTGAACCTCCCGGGAGGTTGTTTGAATGGCCGATATCCTGCCTTGATTGGCAATGATGGACCACTATCGATCGGCTTAGACCGGGCATTTCAAGTATTCCCACGCGAAGCAATCTTTATATTCTTTTAATAATTCAATAAGTTGGGATCTACAAAGAGGAGATAAATTTTTACAAATGTACGTCGGCCTTGGCTTGTCGCCAGATCCGATGTCAATCTCTTCTAACTCGTCGGCCGACGTGAAGCCTTGTCCTAACTTGCCATCGCCTTCGTCCGCGGTGGCTACGCCGAGCACGCTGGATCCCTCCACCATGTCTTGTTCAAAGCAGCAGCTGCGGCTCGTCGCTTCCGATGGGCTGTATTGTTGAATTGGACACGTTTAGAAAATCGGCTTGCCAGACTTTCCCAGATAAACATTCGATGCCTTCGATTTCCCAAAGCGGCAAATCGGCACTGTAACTGACCTGTCGGCTGGCACGATCTTGATCTTATCGCTGTCCCACTGGATGAGGCTCTGGTGCATTGTAGAAGGGATGCAGCAGTTAGCGTGGATCCAGTTCCTTCCGAGCAGCAGGCTGTAAGACCCCTTCCCGTCGATGACAAAAAACGTCGTGGGCACAGTTTTGTTGCCGATGGTCAGCTCGACGTTGAGAACGCCTTTGGTCTCTGATGGGTTGCCGCCGAAGTCCTTGAGTACCATGTTGGTTTTGATCAGGTCCTCGGCTCCTTTTCCAAGCTTTCTGAAAGTTGCGTAAGGCATGAGGTTGACTGCCGCTCCCCCATCGACTAGCATTTTGGAAATCGGCTTGCCGTTGACGAACCCTTTAATGTACAACGGCTTCAGATGTCGATTTTCGGTCCCTTCCGGCTTGTCTAAGATGGCCTGGTCAGGCGAGATCATTAGTTTTGCCGGTCATCTCGATAGTATCTCGTCGGCTTCGGGGGCACAATTCGGCGGGCAACACGAAGACCATGTTGACTGATGCGGTAGCTTTACCTTTCCCCTTGACTCGCCCTTTCGGCTTGGTCGGCGGGGCTTTCTTCGCCTTGCTCTTCGGTGGCCGTAGCGTTCTCCCGCTGGGTACCCACCGTCTCTTAATCTTGCCCAGCCGACGGCGTTGTTTGTATATCATTTGTGCCACCTCGTCCTCTCTCCCTTCACGCTTAAGCCGCTGAATTCTCCTCTTTTGGGTCTTCGTAAATAGATCGGATGGGCACCACGGGATTGGCCGATCCCTCCTCGTCGGCCTCCTTGTTGCTGCGATCGTCCCCATCCCGATTCTCGTCGACGAAGAAGTCTTGATGGATCGGGCCGAGCCGATCGTGGACCGGCGCCGTCTCGGTTTAGTTGGACGGCTCTGGTATGAACCGGACTGGACTTGCGGATGACGAGCTCCTGTGTTCGTCATGACTGTGATGGTCGTTACATGCCGGGCAGTCTTCCAGTGTTGGTAGTCTCATGCCAGATTTCCAGCAATGCCTGAAGAAGCCGCAACGCCAATGTGGATCGTCATGGCTTGGTGTGTTCCGCCGGCTTTGGACTCTTGGATCGTGCTGGCGAGATGCTTCGTCGTAGATTTCTTCACGCCGAGACCGATATTGACGGTGGTATCGGCTTCGTTCGTGCATCGGCTGTCGGCCGGCCGATCTGATAACTGGGTGCACCATGTTGATCTGTGCGGTGGGGTTTCCAATCTGGCCCTCTCCTGTTTCGGCCTCGCTCACCGTACCGGCTAAGCCATACGTCGTTCTGTCCTGCCGATCAACTCGTCCGAGGCTGGCATGGACTGTGTTGACCCGGAACGGATTGCCGTCTAGTTTCATGGGCCGACTTGAGTCGAAAACTTCAACTTCCCGCCTCGATGGCCGATTGGATCTCTGTCCGAAGACTTTGCAATCGTTCGTGGCGTGAGATCCGGAGTTGTGCCACTTGCGTATTTCTTCTTTTCAACTCTTCGGCCGACGGGATCACATGATTTTCAGGCAACTGAATCTGTTTCTCTTTGAGTAGTAAATCGAAGATCTTGTCGCCTTTAGTGATGTCAAAATCGTATTTCTCCTCTTTAGCCGTCTTCAGCAGCCACTGGCAGACGATGGCCTTCTTGTTTTTAGCCCATTCGGCTGCCGCCACTTCCGTTTCGTCGTCGTCGGATCCATAATCTAAGTCGACAACGACTTGTGTTATGGTTTTGACGGCCTTCCTAGTTTCTTGGAAACGTTGTTCATGGGCCGTTACCCTCTGCGCCAGGTGGGCTAGACTTTCGAAGTCCCCGCAGAGAATCTTTCCCGATTGGCACGATCGACCATGGAAGGCTAAATCGGCCAGGCGTCGATAGCACCAGCCGTAGCATCGGTTTCTCATTTCTCTCGAAGCGCTGAATGTAGTCCGAACCGATTCATTATGTTTTTGCTCGACGTGGTGAGGTCGACAACTTCATTTCATGGTTGCCAGAATAAAAATAGCTATGAAACTGTTTCTCAAGATCGGCCCAACTCTGAATCGAGTTGTAAGGCAACGAGGAGAACCAAGTGAAGGCCGATCCCGAAAGAGAAAGGGGAAATAGCCGAACTCTCAAGGGTCGAGCCGATGCTTCACCACATTGTGCTAAGAATCGGCTGATATGCTTGTAAGTAGATACGTTGTCTTGTCCTTAGAACTTAGAGAAATCCGGGATTTTGTACCGGTTGGGCAATGGAATTCTTTCGAAATGCTCCGGGTAAGGGTACCGGTACATATTTCCTGAGTCTTTTGGTTTGAGGCCGAACTGATCTCGCATAACGTCTGCGATTAGCTCGGCCCAGGTCCTATTATCTTGCTGTATCGGCTCGTATGGGTCATACGGCATACGTGCCTGCCGATACATCTGTGGCGGTGTCTGAGGCCGGTAATGATGATCCTGACGACCCCCTTGGTATTGGTACCGATTATCACGGTGGCGGCGGGATTCCGTGGTGGCGTTGGCGGGTCTCGGAAATTGCCGGCCCCGACATTCTCGGGGTCGCATGATCAATCGGCTCCGGTTGCCGATTATGATGAAATATGACGAATTGACCTTGGGGCAGCGGCTGTTGTCGGTTTAAAATAGTGACCGCTAGTTTCACAGCCGTCCCGCTTGGACTCAAGTGGCTGACTCCTCCTGGCGGGTTGGGCTGCGCTATTAGTGGAAGCGGCCGGTCTTGGGTGACTAGTGTCCTGTAATCAGGAAACTTGCCATCCGTGAAATATGTAGGGCCCCTTTGCAGCTGCTCGGCCACCTTGTCATCAACCACATGAGAAATCATATTGTTGAGGGTGTTGACCAGATGCTGCTCTGGTTGACCAACGCGTGATGGACGGCCGAGTCGATCCGATCTTGCAAAGAGTACACGGCCCGATCATCTTGCACTTGAGTTGGTTCTTCCACTTTCTCGTTGCCCTTCGCATCACTCGACGAGGATGCTATGGTATCGTTGAGGCTGAACTTGTACTTTTGGTGGACCGTTCGGACCTTGTTTGGGTGAAGGATTGAAGATAATTGTTCTGGAGTTCCTCCACCATCATCTTATACTCGGCTTGCTGTTCAGCCGATAGTTGGTCCATTTTTACAGGTACAACATTGTCATGTGTGATGCAAGGGATCTTGGAGTCGACCATCTTGCCGGCTGAGTCTATTCGTCCGAGTCGAGCTGACAAAGATAGTCCCACCGGCGTGCCAGAAGCGTGTTGACGAGAAATCTCTCACGCGCTGGCTCGGAGATCCGCTTGACTCCGGTGCAGGTCCTTCTTAGCTGCCTACAATGTGTAGAGCGTGCCGCTTGATTTGATCTCGCCAATCAACAAGAGAAATACAAGAAAATATTCGTTAAGCGTTAGGTCAAACCCCCGCGGGATCGGCCGAGGAACTCCACGAACGTATACATGCTATTCCAAGCCATATTTGGGCCAAGCGACCGAAGTGCGTCGGCTATGCCAAGGCGATCATCAGCCATCCGATCCAAATATGACGAAGAATAACAAATATACAGATCAATAAACCAGCCGACGCCGAGAAACTGGCACTGAATCAGCTGATGTTCCAACGAATCTCGTGCAGGCGTAACGTTCCTAGATTAAAGACGTAAGTAAACACAATCTAGATACGAACTACGGCCGTACCGCAGATCTGATAACAATTATATTAAAAGAAACATATTAAGATAGATAAGGTCGGTTGAAACCCCGACGCTATCCCCAGATAATGTAAGTCCACAAGAATAGATTGCCAACAATTCTAAAGACGACTCAACAGTTCAGCCTTGATGCAGCATTAAGTATCAAAAGAAGCATTCAATCTATTACTTTTGACTTACACTCCGTAAGATGGTAGATACTGCATACGAATCAACCAGCCCTTAAACCTAGCCTTGTTGACCACACATCCTCGAGAAGATGAGTCAACCACAAGATAGATCTAAACACCGGATTGGTTCATACGCACTATATGATATATGGCGTAGCAAAACTACTGAATCCAATGTGTCATTGCGATGGAAGCATCAGAAACAAGTAATCTCACCACTAACGACAAACATTTACCTGAGTTCGGGGATCGAGACAATGCAGCCCAAAGCCAAACAAGGTGTTCGTCCAAAAGGAAAAGGATGGCGATGCGCCCAAGATTAGATTGATTGAATCGTCCTTATACACAGGGTCTCGGGTCCTATTTATACCCGAGATACAAATATCTGTAACGACTTCGGACTCTATCTAAACTACTTTTTAAAACATCATATCATCCCTAACGAGATCCATTACAACTAACAATTTAACAAACTCCTAAATTACAGATACAACTGCCATTACAGGACTCTATCCATAGGTGGCAATATCTTTAAACGCGCAATTAACATCCGAATCCCCACTTATCTTCAAGTTTCTGCATTGGACACGGTTTTATCTCTTCTAAACTCGGAATCAGCTGTCGGCTGTTCCATTCAACCCATTCTCAGCCGACCAGCCCTGCAGCCGATTACTCTTTTAGCCGATACAGCCCCTGACCTCAGCCGATCTGATTCCACCTTGCTTTCTTAGGACTTAGGAACCTAATTACCAAATTCCAGTGTTAACAGGTACCCACGAATACAGTTCTGAATTACCAGGTGCAAAGTGAACGAATAGTCTTACACCGAAATTATTACAATAATAGGCCCGAAGGCAATATTCAATACATATAGGACCTACTGGTCCGGATACAACCAAAAGCAGAAATTAGATAAGATAGCAGACGGAAGGCAGCGGCATGTCGATCGCCTACAGGCAACGACTGGGGACGAAGACCTATTGCGCTTCATTGTCTTCATTCCTCCTGGTACTATGTGTACGGGTCTTCCTCATCTCCTTCATCTGGAGGTTTGTGCGTATAGCAAGGGTGAGTACCCAACGTACTCAGCAAGCCAACACGGAATGATGGACATGATAGGGTCATCAAAGGATGGCTATGGTTTATTTGCGCAAAGCCAATTTTCACAAATCATTTCGCAAACCTAACATCTAGCCAGGTCAAGTTTTAGGTTCATAGTATATTAAGTCGGCGACGGTTCTGTCCACCATCCATTGTGATCCCAAGGATAGCTTCCCGCCTCCGATTCGTCATGGTTTTCTGGGGTGTCTTCCCCCTTCTCTCAGATAGAAAAATTGGTTTCCCCAGCACATAAAGTCATTATGCAATCCCACCCATCATTTTAAAATTTATGAGTCTAGCCACGGGAGAAACTTGTCAAGTCGCTCATTAACCGTGAGCACGGCTATTCGAATAGATTGATTTACTCACACTGCAGTGGATGTACACTTTACCCGTACTCCGCGACTACTCATTGAATGAGCTTACATCCCTCTATATGGGACGGTCACGGCAAAGCCTTTTGATAACCTCACTTTGGCAGTACCCGCTCCATGAACTTAGGCCCTCATGCACTCTAGCCGTCATTTCCTAGCAGTGAGAGGAGTTCTGGTGTTCCCGGGATAAGAGAAAAAATTGCTCTATCCTTGAACTTTCCATCTTCATGTCCTTTTCTTCATGTCTTCATTTCTTCATGTTGATCGCATGCCCGATCTCTGCCCAGGTACCAACCAGCGGTACACCCCCTGTCGGAAAGGCCCTTAACTATCGTCCAGACACCCACCAGTGGTGCACCCCCACCGGCAAGCCCTTACCTCAACGCCAACACCTGAACCTACTATGCAGGGATACTGCCTCCGCTCGGATATTTAATCAGCTAGGTCTATACCCATTCGAGAAGTACGGTTGTACTAGCTCGTTCTAAGTTGTAGTCTCATGGCTCGATCCTTAACTGACCAGGGACGGTACTAGCCTTTCCCGGAATGCACCCAAATCCATCCATCCGCCCCGGTCTAAAAACGTTGGTTTCATATTTTTGTTTTTCCATCAAAACCATTTTCATCATGTTCAAGGCAATGTGACGCTCATGTCTCCACATGCCGTAGCTCAACTACCTTCCCTAAGGTAGTTGCCCAAGCATAAAGCTATTTATAAAATCATGAGTATGCATGAATCTAAGAATAGCATGGCTAAGCATTTTACCGAAGATATTCTCCGGTTGTATGTATCACATCGAGGGTTACAAGGAATAATTCTAAAGGTAATCAATAACAAGGCATGGCATAACAAGTATAGGTAATTCTTTGTGTATAGCATGCATGTTTAAAGTTTAAAACAACATCATTTCGCAATTGGGATCAATATGTTCAAAGAGTGTGATGACTTGCCTTGCTCGCACACTTGTTGGTTGGGGTCTTCCGCGTACTCAACGCCTTCCTCGGACGCTAATCGTACGTGCGAGAAATCAAATTTGAATTCGATTAGAATTCAAATAGAATCCAGTAAGATCCAAAAGAAAACCAAGTAAATCGCAATAGCGGCTACTAACACTAGGCTATGACTCTACGTGAACCTAGGCTCGAGTTTCGACGAAATCCGAGTTAGAGCGAAAGGGTTATAAGGATTTGATGTTTTGTAATGAATCCGATTTTGTTAAGAAGGGTGCGATATTTATTTTAATATGCTTAAAGTTTGAGAAATACTAGAGTTGATGATTCAATGAACAAAAAGGAAGTGGTTATCTTTAAATTTTATCAAAAATATTCATTGGGTCGAGAAGCCCTAGGGTTTATAATAATCAAAATTAATTGGTGTCGCGGTCTACCGAAAATGGGTTGGGAAGGATTTAACATAAAACATATATGTCGAACAAGGGTTGATCGGAAATTATGAAGATAGTTTATAATCTTTTGAAAAGATTCTTGTTTTATGGATATAACCTAAGTGAATGAATGGGCCCCTCCAAGATATATAAACATTTTGGAAATTTATCGGATTAAAAGTTTGAAGTTTAGGTAAATATAAACTCCATCATTATTTGTAAAGCAATTTAAAAGTAAATAAATAAACTCTTTTGAAAGATGCGAAATCTTTGTGAATAAAGTTTTAGAAGAGTTTAAAAGAATTTAAATATTTTCCTAGGATTTTGACCAAGCTTATTATTATTTGTAATCCCTCAGAAAAATTAAAATAAAATTTTTTAAAAAAAATTGCTTCCGTCAGGAATCAAACCCGCGCCCTCACTCTCACTCAGCCCAGCCTTCTCCACTAGGCCAGTGCCCTCTTCTCGTTTCCTTCTCTCCTTTCTCTCTTTTTCTTCCCTTCTTCACTCCCTTCTCTATTCTCTGTTCTCTGGCTCTTTCTCTCTCTCGACGTGTGGGCGGCGGGAGAGGAAGGAGAAAGAAAAAAAAGAAAATCGGCAAAATTTCGCGCGGTGGGGGTTCGAACTCGCGACCTTCGACGCTATACGGCTCGGTTCCAGCCACTGCGCTACCGAGCCGATCTCGTCTATCTACCACCCTCTCTTTCTTTTCTTTCTTCTTTCCTCTCTTCTTCTTCCTCGCGAGGCCGATGATGCGGCACAGCCGAACAATGGCGAGGGGGACCGGAGCTCGGCACCTAATCGATCCTACTCCCTCTAGGTGACATAAGGAACTCTCCCCGAGGCCTTACCGAACCGAGGAGGCGGCGGAACGAGCCGGCGACGGCGGCCTTGCCGCGGCGGCGGTGGCGTACGGTGCCGGCGGGAACCGACGGTTGTTAGTGATATGCCCTAGAGGCAACATGGAGATGTTGGATATCACGTCAATGTTTATGTATTTATGAATAAAGTGTTATTCAGTTCCATGAAATAGACATCTTGTATTGATCAATAAGTACATGACTTATTTATGTGACTTATTTATGAATCTTGTATTTATGTGACTTATTTATGAAATATTTATGTGACTTATTTATTGAGGCTACGGCATCTGCGAATCGGCTGATTGGCGAATCGGCCGTCCCCGGGTATCGCGCCGCGGCTTCCGGGAATCAGCTACACTGTTCGGATCGGATGCCCCGATTGGTATTTCACGCTGCACACTCCAATCGGTAACGATCTATCGGCCCTTACTTGCAAGTGTTCCTGGTTTGCGCGGTTAAAAAATTTTGTTTTCGGCTAGCGTAGCCTCCGCGTAACCCTTCAGTTGTATCAGAGCTAATCTTGCTTAGTTCGGGTTTTAGATTGGATCTGGAACAAGTTTTGCGCATGGGTTGATTAGATCAATCGGTTTTACGGGATTTGTTGAGGAGAGTTCATGGTAATTGCGTTCCTTGATAGTGTATCGGAACGGCGTAATGTGATTACGTCGAAGCAATATCCATAGAACTCGGTTTGAGTCGGCTTCAAGATAGCGTTCCTTGATAGTGTATCGGGACGGCATAATATGATTATGCCGACATGGTTTCCGTAAGCGATTTCATAGATTGGATCTATGAATTTCGTGTGGTGTTCCGGGCGCTAACCGGCTAGCGGGACCGCCGTGTGCGTACCCCCTTATCGGTCGTCTCGATGCCGTTTCTCTGCGATAGGTAGAAAACGTTTCTACGCCTAACTTGTTTTTGCAGAGAATGCTTTGAGATGGTATGGCCCTATTGTATGTATGAGATGCATGTAATATTCTTTCATATGTGCAATCCCTGTAATATTCTTTCATATGTGCAATGCTTGTAATATTCTTTCACGACCTACGAGTCGATGTAATCTTCAATTAGAGCTTCTATAGTAGTAGCTTAGTTTGAAGAAATCAAGCATCATGCACATTGGAAGATGGTGCCGAAGATGGAGATCCTCAGCACCGACATGGAGATGGAGATCACCATGTGAAGGGGGCCATACTATTTCATTATATGCTATTCTATCTGCTTTCATATATGTGATATGTTTGTTTGATAGGATAGCATCCCTCGCAAAATTAAGTAGTAATGATGCCCTTCCAAATGTTGCACCCGTCACCGTTATGCTCGTCAATGGTGGGTCTGCCAAAGCAGAGTGCCATTCTCTATCATAACACGAGGGGGTATATGTCGAACATATACAGCAAGAGCATTTGGTTTACTTAACAAGGCTATCAAAACAGTTTTGGGCCTTGGGGCATAGGTTGGCGCCGGGGCATGGAGATGCCACACCAACAACAAGAGTCACATAGAGATGTGATTAGCAAGGAGTTGCTTACCGATGTTACTAATTTTCTAGCAGTGATGCCAAAGCTCACTAGAAAATTAACTAACATGTGGATCTTGACCCAATACGTAACCTAGAGGGAAGGTGGAAAATACGTAATGGGAGTCTTATGTTAAATTGTTTAACAAAAGACATAGCATAAACATTGTGCTAAACTTTGCTTTTTCTGTTGTAGAATAAATGGCGGCTAATACTACACCCAGTACCTTTAATTTGCGATCTATTCTCGAAAAGGAAAAATTAAATGGAACAAACTTTATGGATTGGTATCGCAACTTGAGAATTGTTCTCAAGCAAGAGCGTAAGGAGTACGTTCTTGAAGTACCTTATCCGGAGGATTTGCCAAATAATGCCACTGCAACTGCACGAAGAGCTTACGAGAAGCACACTAAAGATGCCCTAGACATAAGCTATCTCATGCTTGCTACAATGTCCCCTGAGCTTCAGAAGCAATATGAGAGCAACGATGCTCACACCATTATTCGGGGACTGCGTGGCATGTTTGAGAACCAAGCTCGGGCCGAGAGGTTCAACACCTCAAAGTCCTTGTTTGCGTGCAGGCTTGTTGAGGGGAATCCCGTCAGTCCGCATGTGATAAAAATGATTGGCTACATTGAGAGTCTGGAAAAACTAGGTTTTCCCCTTAGCCAAGAGTTGGCTACTGATGTGATTCTCCAGTCGCTCCCTCCGAGCTTCGAGCCATTCATATTAAATTATCACATGAACAATATGGATAGAACCTTGGCTGAATTGCATGGGATGCTAAAGATAGCTAAGGAGAGTATCCACAAAAACGGTCATCATGTGATGATGATGCAGAAGACTAAGCGCAAACCACCTGTCAAGAAACTTTGCACCAAGAGGAAGGTAACTCCCGATGAGATCGCGAGTGCCTCCAATGCAAAGAAGGGCAAGTAGGGGTCGGCGACATCGATGCCGTTTGCTTCTATTGCAAGGAGACAGCCACTGGAAGATGAACTGCAAGAAGTACATGGAGGATCTCAAAAAGAAGCAAAGTACGACTTTTGCTTCAGGTATTAATGTTATAGACATTAATCTTGCTACTTCACCTACTTACTCTTGGGTATTTGATACCGGATCAGTAGCTCATATTTGCAAGTCGTTGCGGGGAATGAGAAGAAGTAGAGGATTGAGAAGGGGCGAGGTGAACTGCGCGTCGGCAATGGAGCAAGCGTTGCTACGTTGCTATTGGCACAGCACCACTTCATCTACCTTCGGGATTAGTTTTGGAATTAAATAATTGTTATTGTGTTCCAACACTATGTCAAAACGTTATTTCCGCTTCATGTTTGCAAGCGGAAGGATATGATATTAGATCAATGGACAAAGTTTGTTCAATATATCTCGGAGATATGTTCTATTTTCATTCTCCATTGGTGAATGGATTATACGTTTTGAACCTTGAAGCGTCTCCCATCTATAACATTAATACGAAAGGCAACTCTCTAATGATATAAACCCCACGTTTATCCGGCATTGTCGCTTAGGCCATATAAATAATAAACGCATGGAGAAGCTCCATAAGGATGGATTGCTTCACTCTTTTGATTTTGAATCATTTGAGACATGTGAGTCTTGTTTACTTGGTAAGATGACAAAGGCACCTTTCACGGGACACGGTGAAAGAGCAAGTGACTTGTTGGCACTCGTACATACCGATGTATGTGGACCAATGAGCTCAACACCGAGAGTGGTTATCAATACTTCTTTAGCTTTACGATGACTTTAGTAGATATGGTTATATCTACTTAATGAGGCATAAGTCCGAATCCTTTGAAAAGTTCAAAGAATTCCAGAATGAAGTACGTAATCATTTAGGGAAAACAATCAAGTTTCTACGATCGATCGTGGAGGGGAATACTTGAGCCAAGAGTTTGGTAATCATCTCGAAAGATTGTGGAATTGTTCCACGGTTGACTCCGCCAGAACTCCACAATGGAACGGAGTGTCCGAACGGAGAAATCGCACCTTGTTGGACATGGTGCGGTCGATGATGAGCCAAAGTGATCTTCCGCCGTCCTTCGGGGATATGCTCTTGAAACACTGCGCTCACACTAAATAGAGTTCCATCTAAGTCGGTTGAAAAGACACCATATGAGATATGGACAGGGCAACCCCTAGTTTGTCTTTTCTCAAAATTTGGGGATGCGAAGCTTATGTAAAACGTTTGATCGACAAGCTCACACCCAAATCGACAAGTGCTTCTTTGTGGGATATCCTAAGGAAACTAAGGGATATTACTTTTATAATCGGGAACAAGGCAAAGTGTTTGTCGCCCGACACGGTGTCTTCTCGGAGAAAGAGTTTCTTTCAAGAAGGGTTAGTGGGAGCAGGGTGCATCTTGAAGAAGTTCAAGAAACACCGGAAAATGTTTCAGACCACGTAACTGAACAGGAGGAGCAAAGTGTTGCGCCACCGGATGTAGATACACCAGCCCCACGGAGGTCCGAAGATCACGTCGTGCACTTGACAGTACACAAAGTGCGGAACAACGTGATATATTGTTGTTGGACAACGATGAACCTAAGACCTATGAGGAAGCGATGGTGGGACCCGATTCCAACAAGTGGCTTGGAGCCATGAAATCCGAAATAGAATCCATGTACGACAATCAAGTTTGGAACTTGGTTGATCCACCTAATGGTGTCAAAACCATTGAGTGTAAATGGGTTTTTAAGAAAAGGCCGATATGGATGGAAATGTTCACATCTATAAGGCGCGATTGGTGGCGAAAGGTTTTAAACAGATTCAAGGAGTTGATTATGATGAAACCTTCTCGCCCGTTGCAATGCTTAAATCTATTCGGATTATCCTAGCGATTGCTGCATATTTCGATTATGAGATATGGCAAATGGATGTCAAAACGGCTTTCCTAAATGGAAACCTAAGCGAGGATGTATACATGATACAACCTCGGGTTTTGTCGATCCGAATCGCCCGGAAAGATATGCAAGCTACGTAAATTCATTTATGGATTGAAGCAAGCATCTCGGAGTTGGAATATTCGTTTTGATGAAGTAATCAAAGGGTTTGGTTTCATCAAAAACGAAGAAGAGGCCTGTGTTTAAAAAAGGTCGTGGGAGCGCAATTGTATTTCTAATCTTATATGTGGATGACATATTGTTGATTGGAAATGATATCCCTATGCTAGAATCCGTCAAGTCTTCATTGAAAAATAGTTTTTCCATGAAAGACTTAGGGAGGCAACATACATATTGGGCATTCGGATCTATAGAGATGGATCCAAGAGGCTAATTGGATTAAGCCAAAGTACATACATTGACAAGGTGTTGAAAAGGTTCAACATGCATGATTCCAAGAAAGGTTTCTTGCCCATGTCACATGGCATTAATCTTAGCAAGAATCGGTGTCCTCGCACACATGATGAGCGGAATAAGATGGGTATGGTTCCATATGCTTCGGCAATTGGATCCATCATGTATGCCATGCTTTGTACACGCCCGCATGTCTCGTATGCTTTGAGTGCTACGAGCAGATACGTCGCCGATCCAGTGTGAAGGTCACTGGATCGCCGTAAAGAATATCCTTAAGTACTTGAGAAGAACTAAGGATATGTTCCTAGTCTATGGAGGTGAAGAAGAGCTCGTTGTAAGTGGTTACACCGATGCTAGCTTCCAAACAGGACAAGGATGATTATAGATCGCAATGGGTTCGTGTTTTGCACGAACGGAGGCGCGATCACTGGAAGAGTTCCAAGCGGGATACCGTTGCTGATTCTACAACGGAGGCCGAGTACATTGCTGCTTCGGAAGCCGCAAAGGAGGCCGTTTGGATCAAGAAATTCGTTTCGAGCTTGGTGTGATGACTAGTGCGACGGTCCAATGTCTCTCTATTGTGATAATAGTGGAGCCATTGCGCAAGCCAAGGAGCCAAGGTCACATCGAAGTCCAAACACATACTTCGGCGATATCATCTCATCCGCGAGATAGTGGACAGAGGTGATGTCAAGATATGCAAAGTGCACACGGATCTAAACATAGCCGATCTGCTGACAAAACCTCTCCCTCAGCCGAAACATGAGGCGCACACAAGAGCAATGGGTATTAGATACTTACATGATTGACTCTAGTGCAAGTAGGAGATTGTTAGTGATATGCCCTAGAGGCAACATGGAGATGTTGGATATCACGTCAATGTTTATGTATTTATGAATAAAGTGTTATTCAGTTCCATGAAATAGACATCTTGTATTCATCAATAAGTATGTGACTTATTTATGAGACTCTTTATGTATGAATCTATTTCTAAACGATCCTCGATCATATGTCATATTGTTGGAACTAATATGATTCTAAGATCGGCATGTTTATTGATTGATGATCATGTCTCATAGATCATGGGTATGGAGATACGAAATCAATAAACATGGACATATGTGTTGGAGAACACATTGTTGGATAGACCCACCATGAGACACTACAGAATTAATGTGCCATTAGTTGGTCTCGGGTAGTGTTGGTACAAAGTCCTTAGACCCGAGATCACCATGGATTCCAACATGTGTAGTAGCCTACTTTGGGACTACCAAACGCTATTCCGTAACGGGTAGTTATAAAGATAGTTTTCGGGTTTGCTATGAAACATGGAGTGGGATTGTGAGTGATCAAGATGGAATTTGCCCCTCCTTTGGAGAGATATCTCTAGGCCCTCGAGGTAATGGATTATGGAAATGCATGGCCATGCTAAGTTGATTGAGGAGCCAATCAACGAGCGATAATCTAATACGGTTCGAGTGATTGGTTAAGCTATTGAAGGGATGGCACACATCTTGCCTATAGCTTAACGGTATCGTGAGGCAAAGGGATTTGTGTACACATTACAGGTTCGAGCCGATATTATATTCTTGTATACTATGGTGTCAATATGTGCTGCTAGGCGCCGTGTTGGAGTCGGTGAGTTGGACTCGAGCCGACGATCGGCTAAGTTAGACTATAGCCGAAACCGAGTATACCCGAACCTACGTGGTCGCACGCTTAAGGGGATAAGAACAGGCATTCGAGTTGGACCGAATACGGCTCGATCGGATAGGGATCCGATCGGATAGAGTCCTATGGGCTTACGACGTATGGGCGGCCAACTCTATGAGATTCGGATGGGATCCGATTCAAAATAGAGTCCCGATCGGCCACTAGTCTCGCCGGCCAACTCTATATAAAGGAGGGAGGGGTGGAGAGCCGTGGCACGTCAATTGCATCGCGTGCAACGAAGTCGCCGAGATCAATCTGCACGGAAACCCTCCCCACTTTCGAGCCAAACCCTAGCCTTGCATCGCGTGCTAGCACACGGGTGTTCGACGTTCGTCCCCGGACGTGTGGATACCGGTAGAGGCGCTCGCTACGTTGCACGCCGTTCATCGGCGTGGAGGAATCGGCTGCGATCGAGCGCATCGGAGCGAGGCGCGAGAACACGCGGACGACTCGGATCGGCTACGGCATCTCGCGAATCGGCGATTGGCGAATCGGCTGTCCCCGGGTATCGGCTGTCGGCTTGCGGGAATCAGCTACACTGTTCCGGATCGGATAGCCCTGATTGGCTGTTTTCGCTGCACACTCCAATCGGTAACGATCTATCGGCACTTACTTGCAAGTGTTCCCGGTTTGCGCGGTTAAAAAATTTTGTTTTCGGCTAGCGTAGCCTCCGCGTAACCCTTCAACGGTCCGGCCGAACCAAGTATTCCCAGAGTATCTAAGGGGCACGGGGATGCGAACTACGGGGTCGGTTTGGTCAGAAAAGAGCCGAGACGGCCTGGCGACGTGTGCATGGCGGCGGCCGAACAGAGCTCGGCCGCGCCGCCGCCGACGTGCTCCGGCGAGAAATCGGCTTCACCAAGCTAAGGAAAATGATGCTTAGGGTTCATATATTGTCAACGTACCATCAATTTGCTACGAAATCGGCCGAGGAGAACGAATTTTGGCTTCTCGCTCCGGCCGGGTTTAGGGTTCTTCGGTGTTTCGTGGAATTCTCGAGCTAGGGTAGATAGAATTTGGGGCAATTCGGGAGGAGCTAGGTAAGAGGGCTAGGAACAAATTTTGTATTTTGAGTTTCGGCGGAGGAGTCCTATTTATAGCCATCCACGTCGGTGTGGTCGCGCGGCGGCGTGGTGACGCGCGGCGACGGGTTGGCGTGGCCGACGCATGACACAGGGCGGGCGATGCGACAATGCAGCGTGGCTGATGCACGGCACAGGGTGGGCGACGCGACGGGAATGGCGGTGTGGCTCGGACGTGCGCGAACGTGGGTGACGCACGGCGGGCGGCAAGGACGCACGGCGGCATGGCGAGCACGGCGAGGGCGTACGGGCACAGCTGTGCAGGTGTATGGGGTGACGTGGGCGACGTGGCGAGCGACGACTTCGGCGAGCGCGTGCACGCGTGCGTGTACGGCGGCATGGCAGCGACGACCGTGGCGACGTACGGCGGCTCTGTGCGCGCAGGAGGGTGACGCCGGCTGGAACATGCGTGCATGAGTGCCCGGTATGGTGAGCGACGCGTGGCACACGCGTGCGAGCGTGAGAGCACTAGTCGAACACCTGGTGACGAGTGAATAGTGCATTTTCCCAATTATCCCGATTTAATTTCCTAATTTTCCCATTTCTATTTCCTTTCACCCTAAAAATTCAAAATAAATTCTAATATTCCCAATATAATTTTGAAATTATATTTTCAAACTGTTCCCCCACTTTTTATTTTTTAAAATATATTTTTCATATTTATTTTATTTCTTCATTTAAATTCAATGAATTAGGGTCTTTGATTAAAATAAGTTTCAATTCATACTTCCCCTTTCAAAAATATTTTTATCATCCAAATCCAAATACTTATTATCTTTCCTCCACCAATTAGGGTTTAAACCAAAATACATTCTTTTCAAAGAATCTTTTGTAAATCCACAAAATTTTATATTTACCCTTCTCCAAACATATATATTTTGAATTATTTCTCCCACGTGGATCTCAAAGCTTAGGGTTTTTTATCCAACTTCACATCAAAGTTATTCAAAAAGAACTCTCATGCAACTAAGCTTGGCAAATAAGAACGATAACCACGATAAGAAGCAATGAATTCAAAATGTTTTTGTAAGTTCCAATTTTTAATTCCCGATTTTAAATTCTTTTATTTTTTGGGTGTTACAGAATCCTTTGAAAAGTTCAAAGAATTCCAGAATGAAGTACAACATCATTTAGGGAAAACAATCAAGTTTCTACGATCGATCATGGAGGGAATACTTGAGCCAAGAATTTGGTAATCATCTCGAAAGATTGTGGAATTGTTCCACAGTTGACTCCGCCAGGAACTCCACAATGGAATGGGGTGTCCGAACGGAGAAATCGCACCTTGTTGGACATGGTGCGGTCGATGATGAGCCAAAGTGATCTTCCGCTGTCCTTCTGGGGATATGCTCTTGAAACAGCTATGTTCACACTAAATAGAGTTCCATCTAAGTCAGTTGAAAAGACACCATATGAGATATGGACAGGGCGACCCCGTAGTTTGTCTTTTCTCAAAATTTGGGGATGTGAGGCCTATGTAAAACGTTTACAGTCCGACAAGCTGACACCCAAATCTGACAAGTGCTTCTTTTTGGGATATCCTAAGGAAACTAAGGGATATTGCTTTTATAATCAGGAACAAGGCAAAGTGTTTGTCTCCCGACATGGTGTCTTCTTGGAGAAAGAGTTTCTTTCAAGAAGGGTTAGTGGGAGCAGGGTGCATCTTGAAGAAGTTCAAGAAACACCAGAAAATGTTTCAGCAACCACGGAACCACAACAGGAGGAACAAGATGTTGCGCCACCTGTTGTGTATACACTAGCCCCACGGAGGTCTGCGCCTGATAGGTACACATGTGCGGAACAACGTGATATATTGTTGTTAGACAACGATGAGCCTAAGACCTATGAGGAAGCGATGGTGGGACCCGATTCCAACAAATGGTTTGGAGCTATGAAATCCAAAATAGAATCCATGTATGATAATCAAGTTTGGAACTTGGTTGATCCACTTGATGGTGACAAAACCATTGAGTGTAAATGGGTTTTTAATAAAAAGGCCGACATTGATGGAAATGTTCACATCTCTAAGGCGCGATTGGTGGCAAAAGGTTTTAAACAAATTCAAGGTGTTGATTATGATGAAACCTTCTTGCCCGTCGCAATGCTTAAGTCTATTCGGATTATTCTAGCGATTGTTGTATATTTTGATTATGAGATATGGCAGATGGATGTCAAAACGGCTTTCCTAAATGGAAACCTAAGCGAGGATGTATACATGATACAACCTGAGGGTTTTGTCGATCCACAATCGCCTGGAAAGATATGCAAGCTACAGAAATCCATTTTATGGATTGAAGCAAGCATCTCGGAGTTGGAATATTCATTTTGATGAAGTAATCAAAGGGTTTGGTTTCAGCAAAAATGAAGAGGAGGCATGTGTTTACAAAAAGGTCAGTGGGAGCACAATTATATTTCTAATCTTATATGTGGATGACATATTACTGATTGGAAATGATATCCCTATGCTAGAATCCGTCAAGTCTTCATTGAAAAATAGTATTCCATGAAAGACTTAGGGGAGGCAGCATACATATTGGGCATTTGGATCTGTAGAGATAGATCCAAGAGGCTAATTGGATTAAGCCAAAGTACATATATTGACAAGGTGTTGAAAAGGTTCAACATGCATGATTCCAAGAAAGGTTTCTTGCCCATGTCACATGGCATTAATCTTAGCAAGAATCAGTGTCATCGGTCACATGATGAGCGGATTAAGATGGGTATGATTCCATATGCTTCAGAAATTGGATTCGTCATGTATGCCATGCTTTGTACACGTCCAGATGTCTCGTACGCTTTGAGTGCAATGAGCAGATACCAGTCAGATCCAGGTGAAGGTCACTGAACTGCCATAAAGAATATCCTTAAGTACTTACATGATTGACTCTAGTGCAAGTGGGAGATTGTTAGTGATATGCCCTAGAGGCAACATGGAGATGTTGGATATCATGGTATTCAGTTCCATGAAATATACATTTTGTATTAATCAATAAGTATGTGACTTATTTATGAGACTCTATATGTATGAATCTATTTCTAAATGATCCCTGATCATATATCATATTATTGGAACTAATATGATTCTAAGATCGGCATGTTTATTTGTTGATGATCATGTCTCATAGATCATGGTATGGAGATACCAAATCAATAAATATGGACACATGTTAGAGAACATGTTGTTGGATAGACCCACCATGAGACACTATAGGAGTTATTGTGCCATTCGTTGGTCTCAGGTAGTGTTGGTACAAAGTATTTAGACCTGAGATCATCATGGATTCCAACATGTGTAGTAGCCTACTTTGGGACTACCAAACGCTATTCCGTAATCGGGTAGTTATAAAAGTAGTCTTCGGGTTTGCTATGAAACATGGAGTGGGATGTGAGTGATCAAGATGGAATTTGCCCCTCCTTTGGAGAGATATCTCTGGGCCCCTTGAGGTAATGGATTATGGAAGTGCATGGCCATGCCGAGTTGATTGAGGAGTCAATCAACGACGATAATCCAATACGGTTCGAGTGAATGATTAAGCTATTGAAGGGATGGCACACACATCTTGCCTATAGCTTAATTGGTATTGTGAGGCAAAGGGATTTGTATACACATTACAGTTTAGAGCCGATATTTTATTCTTGTATACTATGGTGTCAATATGTGCCGCTAGGCACCGCCGTTGAAAGATCGGCTGAGTTAGACTCAAGCTAAAGCGAGGATACCTGAACCTACAGTGGTCGCACGCTTAAGGGGATAAGAACGGACATTCGAGTTGGACTCGGATACGGCTCAATCGGATAGGGATCCGATCGGATAGAGTCCTATGGGCTTACGAAGTATGGGCGGCCAACTCTATGAGATTCGGATTGGACCCAATTCAAAATAGAGTCCCGATCGGCCACTAGACTAGTCGGCCAACTCCATATAAATGGGCGAGGGTGGAGAGTTGTGGCATTGCATTAAACCGAATCAATCTGATTTGGCGCAACGAGTCGGCGTGATCAATCTCCACGGAAACCCTCCCCACCTCCGAGCCAAAACCCTAGCCTTGCATCTTGTGCTAGCACACGGGTGTTAGGCGTTCTTTCCCGCACGTGGGATACGGTAGAGGCACTGCTACGTTGCGGTGCTATTCGTCGGCTACGAATCGGCCGCGATCGGACAATTCGGCCGCGGCTCATTGCAGCAAAGCGGCTACGGCAGATTGGCGCGCGAGCATGGTACGGTGAATCGACGAGTCGGCCGAGGCTGGATCGGCTCCGACATCGGAATCGGCTACGCGGATCGGCTGTTTGGAAATCGGCTATCGCCAATCGGCCGTGATCGGGCCGGCACCGTTACGGATTTGATAGCTCCCGATTGGCTATTTCCACTGCATACTCCAATCGGTAACGATCTATCGACCCTTACTTGCAAGTGTTCCTGGTTTGCACGGTATAAATTTTTGTTATTAGCTATCGTAGCTTCCGCGTAACCCTTTAGCATGGACCCCATGCCACGTTTTCCACTACGCTTTCACGAAGAAGAGGAGGCCCGGCGCGACAAGCCTTACGTCGTGGAACTTGAGGTCGGGGACTCCAATTCGTCGAAACCACAGTGGTTGCGACCCGCACCGGCGCTATGAGTTCTTTCGATTCTGCTGGGAATCGGGGATGAAACTGCCAACGATCGACAACTGCCCGGCCTGCAGCGAGTATCGTGAAGACGAATACAGGGACCCACTAATGCAAAGTTCCACCCACTTCGTCCCGTGGCCGTGCAACGTAATCAAAGGCGGCTGCCGGTGCATGATCGGCTCGGGCCGATCCTCCAAGACTTCTTTGAGAATGTGGATGAAGACGAGTAAGACGAAGAAGTGGCCGACGACAAGCAATCGGCCAACCCCCAATGGTGCCCTTCGAACCTCTTCACCAAAACGCAAAAGAGAAGCATCCAATGCGTTCAAGAGCAAGGGGCGGAGGAAAGGGAAAAGCTACTACATCGGTTAACATGGTCTTTATACTGCCAGCCGAATTCCATGCCACAGAAGCCGATGCAGATAACGTGGAAGACTCCTTGGCAAGACTAGCGTTGTCCCCAGAGAAAACAGTTTTCAAAAAACCAGAGAGGACCAAAAATTGGCACCTAAAACCACTGTACGTTAAGGGATTTGTCAATGGGAAGCCGATGTCAAAAATGCTAGTCGATGGAGGGGCTGCAGTGAACTTGATGCCTTATGCGACCTTCATGAAACCGGCAAAGGAGCCGAAGACCTAATCAAGACAAACATGGTTCTCAAAGACTTCAGCAAGAATCCATCGGAAGCCAAGGGCGTGTTGAACGTTGAACCGACCGTCGCGGCAAAAACCGTGCCCATGACATTTTTCATCATCGATGGGAAGGGATCTTACACCTACGCTTGGGAGGGACCGGATTCACGCAAATTGCTGCGTCCCTTCCACCATGCATCAAAGTCTGATCCAATGGCAAGGCGACGGGATTGAGATCGTGCCGCCGACAGTCGTGAACATCGCTAATGCTGATTTGCCACTTTGGGAAATCGACGGTATCGATTGTCTATCCGGCAAAATCTAGCAAGCCAATTTTCTAAAGGTGTCCGATTCTGCTATACAACCTATTGGAGATGAGGAGCCTCAACGCTACTTTGAGGGCGTCATGGAGGGCTCGAGCGTCTACGGCAAGGACACCGCGAACGACAACTATGGCCAGCTTGGGCAAGGTTTCATGTCGGCCGACGAGCTAGAAGAAATTGATATAGGTTCCGGAGATAGGCCTAGGCCGACATATATTAGCAAAAATTTATCTTCTCGTTTTAGATCCCAGCTTATTGATTTATTAAAGGAATATAAAGATTGTTTTGCTTGGGAGTATTTTGAGATGCCTGGTCTTAGCCCATCTATTGTTGTGCATCGGCTGCCCATTAAGCCGGGGTACCGGCCGTATAAACAGTCTCCCAGAGGTTTATGGCCGATATGCATGATGCGATCAAAGCCGAAATTACTCGGCTATACGATGCTGGGTTTCAAATATTGTTCCAGTCATGAAGAAAAATGGTAAACTTAGGGTGTGCATCGATTTCAGGGACCTCAACAAAGCTACCCCTAAGGACGAATACCCGATGCCCATAGCCGATTTGCTCGTGGATGCTGCTTCTGGCCACAAGATCATAAGTTTTATGGATGGTAATGCAGGTTATAATCAGATTTTTATGGCCGAAGAAGATATCCACAAAACTGCTTTAAGATGCCCAG
This sequence comes from Oryza australiensis, assembly GCA_019925245.2. Classification (NCBI taxonomy): domain Eukaryota; kingdom Viridiplantae; phylum Streptophyta; class Magnoliopsida; order Poales; family Poaceae; genus Oryza; species Oryza australiensis. Next base: position 45,458 of record JAIFGZ020000743.1, on the reverse strand, counting down.
GAGCAATCAGCTTGTATGAGTGGGTCGTCATGACGTTTGGCTTGAGGAATGCTGGAGCAACTTATCAAAGGGCCATGAACTATATTTTCCATGATATGATTGGCTCCCTGGTTGAAATTTACATTGATGATGTTGTTGTCAAATCCAGGGAAACAGAGAATCACCTAGCCGATCTTAGGCCGGTGTTGGAGCGGACAAGGAAATATGGCCTAAAGATGAATCCACTGAAATGCGCGTTCGGCGTGTCGGCCGGGCAACTTTTAGGGTTTCTTGTTCATGAGAGAGGAATAGAGGTTACAGCAAGGAGCATCAATGCTATCAAGACAATTCAGCCTCCGAGGGACAAGAAGCAACTACAGTCTTTGATCGGCAAAATAAACTTGATTGGACGATTCATCTCTAATCTTTCAGAAAAGATGGTGCCATTCACGCCTTTGCTTCGGCTGAAAGCTGATCAAACATTCACTTGGGGGGTAGAGCAGCAAAAAGCCTTGGACAACATCAAGGATTACTTGAGCTCGCCTCTAGTTTTTATTTCTCCACGTAAAGGGATAATGTTCAGGCTATATTTGTCGGCCGACGACAAATCCATCGCCTCGCTTATGATTCAAGAGATTGAAGGAAAGGAAAAGGCCATCTTTTATCTCAGCCGACGACTGCTGGACGCAGAAACAAGGTATTTACTGATGGAGAAGTTATATCTTTGCCTATATTTTTCATGCACAAAGTTAAGGCATTATTTATTATCCAATGAGTGCACAGTGATATGCAAAGCCGATGTAGTCAAATATATGCTATCGGCTCCAGTGCTAAAAGGACATATTGGGAAATGGATTTTTGCCTTAACAGAATTTGATCTAAGATATCAGGTGCCCAGGGCAGTTAAAGGACAGGCCATAGCCAATTTCATAGTGGAACATAGAGATGATTTGATCGACTCAGTGGATATCATGCCTTGGACTTTGACATTTGATGGATCGATTTGCACAAATGGATGCAGTATCGGCTTGGTCATCATATCCCCAAGGGGGGTTAGCTTCGAATTTGCTTTCTCAATCAACCTCCATGCCACAAACAACCAAGCCGAATACAAGGCAGTGCTCAAGGGATTGCATCTTCTCTAGGAAGTTGAAGCCGATGCCATCGAAATAATGGGAGATTTGCTGTTGGTCATCAACTAGTTGTCAGGAGAATATGAATGCAAAAATGATGCGCTGATGGTATATTATCAACGATGCCGAGAATTGATGGACAGCTTTCGGCTAGAAACATTGAAACATATCCCTAGAGAGCAGAATGCAGAAGCCAACGATTTAGCTCAAGGGGCATCAGGCTACAAGCCGATGACAAAAGGTGTTGAGGTGGAGATTGCCACCATGACAGCCAATGATTGGAGGTTTGAGGTCTACAACTATTTACAAAACCCTTCCTAGTGGGCTTCAAGGAAATTGCGCTACAAGGCTTTGAGATATGTCTTGCTCGATGATGATTTATACTATCGGACGATTGATGGTGTGCTGCTCAAGTGTCTCAGTGCCGATCAAGCCAAGGTGGCTATCGGAGAAGTGTATGAAGGAACCTGTGGCACACACCAATCGGCTCACAAGATGAAGTGGCTACTTCAAAGAGCAGGATATTTTTGGCCGACGATGCTGGAGGATTGTTTCAAATATTATAAGGGTTACCAGGATTGTTAGAAATTTGAAGCTATACAGAGGGCACCAGCATCGGCTATGAATCCAATTATCAAGCCTCGGCCGTTCAGTTGTTGGGGAATCGACATGATCGGCCAGATCAATCCACCCTCAAGCAAGGGACATAAGTTCATATTGGTGGCCACAGATTATTTTACAAAGTGGGTGAAAGCAATTCCTTTAAAGAAGGTTGATTCAAAGGACGTAATCGAGTTTGTTAAGGAGCATATCGTATACCGATTCGGCGTCCCTCAAACAAGAACAACAGATTAGGGATCTATCTTTATGTCGGATGAGTTTGTTCAGTTTGCCGACGGCATGGGAATCATGTTACTCAACTCTTCACCGTATTATGCTCAGGCTAACAGACAGGGAGAGGCCTCAAACAAGAGTCTAATCAAGCTGATAAAGAGGAAGATTGCTGAATATCCAAAGCAATGGCACACCCGATTAGCCGAATCACTCTGGGCCTATTGGATGGCTTGCCACGGATCTATCCAAGTCCGTCCATATAAATTGGTCTATGGGCATGAAGCAGACCTGCAATGGGAAAACATCATCGGCTCAAGAAGGGTTCAGTTACAAGATCAGCTTACAGCTGATGATTACTACCACTTGATGGTAGATGAATCAGAAGATCTAGTTTTGTCACAGATAAGGGCCTTGAAAAAAGTAACAAGAGATAAGGAACGAGTGGCCCGTCATTATAACAAGAAGCTTGTGCCTAAATCATTTGAAAAAGACGAACTCGTTTGGAAATTGATATTGCCGATCGGATCATGATATAATAAGTTCGGCAAATGATCACAAAATTGGGAAGGGCCTTTCAAGATCCACAAATGTGTGTCCAAAGGAGCTTATATGCTAGAAGGTTTTGGTGGAGAAGTGTTTGGGAGGGCTCGAATGACAAATATCTAAAGAAGTATCACCCAAGTGTTTGGATCAACTCATGATTTGGCTAATGCCTGGCCGATTCGTGTTAGCCGATGTGGTGGGATACCCGCATAGCCTTTAGACCATTTTTTTCTAAGTTTTTCCCCTCTCGGTTTTCCGCAATCGGCTCGATACACCGACACGCCTTGGTTTGTTTGGAATACTACTTTTCTCAATGCTGCAGTCATCATCAACAAAACTAGGGGGCATATACATATACAACATCGGAATCGACTTAGCAAGTTTTCGAAATTTTTCGAGGCGTTCAAATCTTAAATCGGGAGAAGAAATGAGATTAAGGTCAACGAGCCGATTACAAAAGATTGTTTAAACAAAGTTAACACAAGTTTCAAAACCGAGTCCTATTACATGCTCAAGAATGCATCTATGGCCGAGATAGCCAAAGTCTTGATGGCATGCACCTTGTCAATCACAGCCAGATCTTCTGCATCAGAGCCAGGGACCACTTTGGCTGACTTATGCAGTTCCTTCAAATGCTTGATCATGGCGATCAATCTACTCTTTTGGTCCTCCGTGGCTTTGGGCAGATCGGCTAGCAGCTGTTCTTTGGCGCCGATCTTCGCTCGGCATTGTTCCAACTGCAGCAGCAAACCGGCTTCCTCGAGCTTGAGATCGGCAATCCGGGCTTGTGAGGTTGATGGGCCAGCCGTCAGTTCATTTAGCTTTGCCTTTTCGGCTTCCACATCCTTAGTCGTTGCTTCGATCCTAGCTGTTACGTCCGCCTGAGCGGCTCTCTTTCATTCTTTGCATCGCATGCCCTAACTTAGGCCAATGCAGGTCGATGTAGACAATTCCGAGATTTTGGTGGCTAGACCTTCCGGAGTTGGTTCTCGATCTCGAAGAACCGTGACCTGGCCGATCCGCATTCCACAACCAGGCGATCCACATCAATATCTAGCCGATTGTGCATGTCTTGGAGTTTGCTTTTAAGTTCATCGGCTACATCTTTGTCCGGACTGGTTGCTTCACCTTCTTCATCACTAAGGAACTCCTTAATGTCAAAAGACAAAAATCGTCCAGGTCTCGCAAAATAGATGGAGAGGATAGATCATGGGTCGAAAGTAGCCGATTATTCAAGGACTAAGAAGAGGGAAGGAGCAAGGCTTACTCTTGCCGCAGGGACTAGAGCAACCATTTATTTAGCGGCGACCGATTGGAGCAATGGCCTCCTCATCATGATCGTTGGCCGATGTGGCCACCTCCTCAGTGTGTTCGTTGATCGGCCCAGCGGCATTTTCGACGTCATGACTACCCGTGGCCGTTTTAGTGTGCTCGCTTGAGACTTGGGGGGCAGCCGATGGAGACCTAGGAGGTTGCACAAGAGGTAAAGTGTTAGTTCAGATCGGCCAAGGAGAGCAAGGCAAAGAAAAGGCAAGTTTAGAGGTTTACTGGTGAAACAGGACGTGGAGTGCGACCAGCTAGCCTTTTGACCTACAGAGGAAAATTTGGTTAACGATTGAGGTGATCAAGGCTCATGAACCAGATTTGATGAGGGAAGGACTTACGCCGTTTCTTGGCGGGGAGGGCTTGGAGGAGACGGTCGTCGGGTGGGTGGGCTCACCGAGTTATGGCTTGAGTTATTCGGCCGCCTCCTCGATGGCTTGAGACATTTCCTCATCCATGACTTCTTCGTTGAGGGCCTGGTCGACACTTGGGTTGATGGATGGGAGGCTGCCGGGTGCGCGGTTTCTCTTTCTATCGCTTCTTGGCGTAATGACTTCCTTCACAAATAGAGCATCCCTTTCTTTCGCACGCTGGCTTGCGTGTTTGCCCGTGCAACAGGGTTCTTAACTTTGGCGCTTCCCAGCCGATCGCCGAAGGAGCTAAGCCGTAGCCGTTAGGGAGAATGCTCGGGCGGTACTCGATTGTGGCCCCGAATTACTTACCTTCGATGGATCCGTTTCTATCATCTGCAAAGGAGAAAAGAACTCAAGTATTAGCAAGACAGATCATCAGCCGATCACTCTAAGAAAAGAAAATGTTTAAAGTTTAAAACTTACCGAGGGGATCTCGTCCGACAGCAGGGAGTGATGTAGTAGGAGGATCGCTGATGGAACAGGTGTTTCTTGATCTCTACCCACCATCTATCATACACCGTGCTCTTTTCGTAGGACAACCCCAAGAAGCCGATACTGCCGAGGGGTGGGCCATTTATTTCCAATAACTTGTTCATAATCAACCTCTTGGTCACCACCCCTCAAGTCTCAATCTTATCGGCAAAGAAGCGGCCGATGGGCGCTGCCAAGACCAAACGCCTAGCACCGAAATTGGATAATAGAACTCGTATGTCTTCGCTACATTGCCCCGGTGAATCCCCGTCGGCAGGATGCATGGCACAAGCGCCGTGGTGAAAATCTCTCGGCATCTAGGGTAATTAGCCGAATTGACTTCTTCAAAGTTTAGCTCGATCGACAGCTCAAAAAGTGCTCTATCCGTGTAGAAGTACTAGCACCGGTTGTCCTTAGCGAAACCATCATAAAGGGACATGAACCACTCGGCTAGAAGCTCGGCCGATTGCTTGGATCCAGTATGTGTGGCCGCGCTTCGCCGTAGCTAAGGCATCTCCTGGTGGTCACCGTCTCCCTTCATTATCTTCAATCGGCTCTAACAAGGGGAAACGGGCCTCCGCGCCTGTGGTCGACCTACTATCTTTTGTGTAAACAACACTAGCCACAGTGAAGAAACCACCACGGACCTCCGGTGTTGATATTGGTGTTAGAAGCGATCTTGGAGACGGCTTGATTCAGGGTTTGGTACAAATAGCCGAGCAAGAATTTGCCTAATGGGATCTTCTTCTTGTCCACTAAGGCTTCGGCTATTACTTGCCAGTTTGTCGTCGGCCGCAGCTAGATCCACGAAAAAGAATTTTACTAGCCACATCATTAAGAATGTATCATGCTCTTCGGCACCGATCGGCCCTTCCCGCATGTTGGCAGCTACGGCGTTCCAACCACCTATGGCCTTAGTCCTGGAACCGAACCGACCTTTGCCTTCCAGATTGTTGGGGTTAGCCGACGACAGGACATCTAATCCAGTTATCATTACTACATAGGCTAAGGTGATGGTCATTCGGCCCTGCTGGAAGATGAAAGCGTTCCAGATATAGTACCAGAACTAGACTGCAGCCGATATCAGTGGTTCGTCTTTTGCCATATCAGCTTTAGACAGGTCCAAACATTGGGCTATCCCAATTTCTTCTGAGTGGCTGCGCTTGGCCGGCTCCATTCTCTTGTACCATTCCGGTCAAGATTTGTCCATTAATGGCCAAGATTTGAAGGTGACTGCCTGTGGCTAAGGTTGGGGTTTTTCATCCTATAGGGCGTTCTATTGGTTTTGGCTATTATGAACTCTGCGGGGTCCTTGTTTCCGATCGGCCCTAGGAAATATCTCGTCATTCCGTAGAAGGTTGGGGATTGCTACATGATGAGCGAGATGCTACAATCGAAAAATATGGATTTCAGAACCATAAACCCTAGAATTCAGATCGGCGAAGGGGGACAAGTAAGAAAAGGAGTTGTAGCCGATTAGGGCATACCTCAGGAAACTTGATAGGAGGCGCGACTGATGGAGCAGCAAAAGATGCCATTGGGATGCACTGGGCCGTCGGAAGAAGGAATCGCCGCCGCGAGCTTTGGGAGCCGGATAGGTCGTCGGAGAGCTCGAAGACGTTTGCTGCAGTGGTTATCTGTTGACGGCGTGACTTGTTCGGTGGGTGGCGGGCGTTATTTAAAGAGTTTTCATAATGACCGAAACAGAATCGACCAAAGGTTGCGCTTGGAATTTGGACTGTGCAAAATCCGCAACATTTTCATAGTGCGGACTTTGGGGGCATGTGTTAATGACCAAATTTGGTAACCAAATTCCCAGGTTTGAAGCGGAGATTGAGGCAGAATTGGAGAGTATGCGCGACCGGCGGAGAAACAGGGGCCGTGTCGGCTAAGTCTGAATCGGCTGCGGAGCTAGTCGGATGAGTCCGAGTCAGACCAGGATAGCCGATGCCGATCCTCAACGAAGATGGAGCTGGGGCCGGTCCTGAAAGGAAACTTGAGAATAAAGTATTGGATTCGGTCTCCAAATTGTGCGTTAAAGATATTGCCATCTATAGATAAGGTCCTGTAATGGGAAATGTATCTGTAAATTAGGAAGTTATTAGATATTCCTTTTCTAATACAAAACATGGGACTGCGTCCCGAGATATTGTCATACTATAAATAGTAGATAAGGTAGAAACCGTGTCCTACACGGATGTCGCATCGCCAAACCTTTTTATTTTAGACGAGTTCTTGATCTCGTTTCAGGCTACATCGATCTCGATCTCCAAAGCAAGGTAAATACTCATCATTAGTGGTTTGTATCGTTGAAATTAGTGCTTACATCGTCATGATACTCTAATTTTGGTGTCATGAACCATGCAAGTTATCACATACGACATATAATCTAGAGCAATATCTAGATCTATCTCACCGTCATGGTTTCTCTCGGGAGACAGTAGTCGATAGAGCTAGATCTAGATGTTGAACTAGGTTATATGTTGTATCCACCGTCTTATGGGGTTTGCATCGGTTTTTATGGATCTAATATTTCTTTTTGTACTTAATGCTGCATCATATTGATCTATTAAGTTGCTTTTAGAATTATTAAGATCTATTCGCATAAATGTTTATCTTTAGAGACAGTGTCGGGGTTTCAGCCGGCCTTATCTGTTTTAAATTATCTTTATAGTTATGTCCACTATTAGATATATTAAAACCGTCTTTTATATTAAGATCTTAATCGTCCTAAGCCGATTGTCATGCTCTGTCGACACCGATTGATCTAGGTTTAGCACATTTAGATCAAATTAAAATCTTTTATAAAATGTACCGAGTATTAGGCGACTCACATTAGGTTTGTACTATCGGCTAACTTATCAATGCAAATAATTATTACCCTAATGCACTTTTAGCCTAAGTGATTTATACTTGTCTCGCATAACCGACCTATCCCAATCACTTAATTTAAGTGTGTTTTGGGATACTAATTATGTATAAATTGATGCCTTTAGCCGATCTGTTGGATCTAATTTTAACTTAACGCCTATTTCTTGTTTCTTGTTGGTTACAGGATCAAACCAATCGGCACGCCTTAATCACCAAAGGTAGCCAAGAACGGATCTGCACTGGAGCTAAGCAGATCTCCCAGGCCAGTGCATGGGAAAGATTTCTCATCAACAAGAAGTGACAACCTGCCGATGCCTATCATTTGGAGAAGCAGCCTCCTCCTATTCTGGATCTAAGCTTTCGGCTGAGCACTTCAAGAACTGGTTCAGCAATTTCTACAAACGGCTTCCCAGCTGATTCGGCCATATGGTTTGCCTATGAGAAATTCAGGAAGTTCGAGCTGCCAGATGACTTTTGGCTAGATGAAATCAATTCTGAAAAATATGAGAAGCCAAGGGAAATTTATGTGATGGCCATATCTTCCAGTCGACATCCATCAAGGGAGGAATGTGCAGAACTCCTATGAATTTTACCACCCTATGATAGGTGCCAGACAGCTTGCTATGGGCCAATTGCCGATTGGCTTATTCTACTCGGACAAAATTCAAGCCAGAGGCAAGATTGAGGGCGCTATCATGATGCATCGGCTGTTGGAAATCCTAGGTCCTCCTCTTAGCAGTATTGGAGACATTGAGCTGGCATGAACCAGGACAACTGCCTTTAGCTGATGGTGGAAGGAATGGAAATTGCACTTATTTCACCAATCGGCCTCAACGTACTTGCCTACCGTCGACCCCGATCTGGTTCCATCGGTAAGCATCTTTTCTCTTTAGCTTATTTGCTCCATCGGCTATCCATTTGCATATCTCATTACTCATGCTTTGTCTTTGCGGACAACCGATGGGTCCCTTTCCCCGTCGGCAACACAGGGGTTACAAGTGCATTATGCTCCCGGTTGTTGCCAAGCGGTGGCGACGGCTCCCTCTACAATTGGCTTCCAAGCGCCGAAGGTGTCAACGCTACTGCATGGCCGGACGCGCGAGCCACTTCGTCGGCAAAGAGGAGCAAGCCATCGGCTGCGGCTGCCGAGAAGAAAAAGGTTGCAAAGAAGCAAAAGAAGAACCCACCCGATGGCTTGCCTCCCATCGACCCGACGTAGATGCAATCCTCGAGGAAGAAGTCGTGGATGAGGAGATGGACCATGCCGTCGATGCCGTCGCAGCCGAAATGAGCTCTTCGTATAAATATGCCCGGACCCCGTCTCTGAACAAACGCTGAAAAGACTTCGAGCCCCCGAGCGCGTTCCTCGTTCCCAACCGGTAAACACCTCTTATTACTTGATCACATCACCTTTTCCATGTTTATGCCTTATCAGGTTTTTGTGTTTGTAAATGAAGAAACTGGCTGCCAAAAAGAAGATGGCTCCTCCTCCCTCAGTAAGTTCTACCATCCTTAACTTTTTAAAACATCCGATTTCTGACTTTGTGCTTCTCAGCCTCCTCGCGCCCCATCACCTGCCCCCCATGTATCGAGCGAGCATATGTCGTCGGCTGCAGGTGGTGATGCTGAAGATGAAGCCACCTCGATCCCGGTCACCCGAGTAAGCTTGCTCGGCTTTGTAAATCGGCCTATTGATCTTTATCAATCTTCTGAATATTCCCTGACTTGCAGACTGTAGCCGATCTTCTGCCTTTCGACCTTCCAAAGTTCATGGCCCCGATGAGGATGCCGGCAAGGCCATGGTGTTGTCGGATGAGGACCTAAGGGCTACACTATCGGACATAGCCAAGCGGCTAGAGTGCTCCCTCGACTTCTTGGTCACCGACTGCGGTTCCATGCAAAGTCGGTTTGAAGACATCCAAGATCGGCTGCCAGACCAGCTGGTTGATGTCATCGCACCAGCTACCTTCATGGAGGTGCATCGGCACAAGTTTGAACGAGCCAAGCAAAGAATAGTCGATCGCCGAGAGAAACAAGCGCTGGAGGCCAATATCAAAGCCAGCCAACAAGAAATCACCGTGAGAAGGCTAAATTTGACGCCCGAAGACCGAGCAACCAGCTAAAGCGGATCGCCGCAAATGCTGGGAAGAATTGGCGCTAAACTTGCCGAGCTTGACATCGACATAACATCGGAAGAACAACGTGTAGCCGGCCTTCCCAAGGAGATTGAAGATCGAAGACGAAGATCAAGGCCGCAGTGTCATATCTAGCCGATCTCGGCCAAGGCGGTGAAGCCAATCCCGGGAGTGATGCAACCGACGTGAAGGCGATTGACGACATAGATCAAATCGCCGCAAGGCGATATCAGCCATAACTGCCTTCCTGTCTCACTAAGCCGATTGTAACTTTTGATTTCGCGACTTTTGCACATTGAGCTCATCATGACTCTTTTGTAATCGGCTTGCTTGTGTGCCATGCATCAATCTCATCCACGTATTGCCGACTCGTCTGTCTGTCTCTTACATCTTGAATGCTTCAAAAAATTTCAAAAACCCACAAATTTTGCGAAGTCTCTTGTGTCTGATTTTTGAAAGTGTATTTATGTCTTCGGCATTGATAAAATTAGTAATTAAACAAACCAACACCTGTCGGCTAGATTGAGCGAATTTGGGAAATCCAGGGGGAAAAACTTAGGGTAAAATGTCCTAAAGGCGATGCGTGTATCTGCACAACACATCGGCTAACATGAGTCGGCAACCTTAGCCAATTCAAGAGTTGATCCAAACGCTGGGATAATATTTTTTCAGATATTTGCCATTTAGGGCCCGTCCAAATACTTCTCCGTCGAATCCTTCTAACATGTAGGCTCCTTTAGAGGCGCATTTGTGGATCTTGAAAGGCCCTTCCTAGTTAGGTGATCACTTGCCAAATTTATTATCCCTTGATCCAATCGACAATATTAATTTCCAAACGAGCTCGCCCTCTTCAAAAGACTTAGGCACAACTTTCTTGTTATAATGACGGGCTAATCGCTCCTTGTCTCTCGTCACTTTTTCGAAAGCGCGCATCCTTGATAGGACTAGGTCTTCTGATTCATCTACCATCAGATTATAATAATCATCGCCGTTAGCTCATCTTGTAGTTGAACTCGTCCGGAGCCGATGATATTTTCCCATTGCGAACTGCTTCATGTCCGTAGACGAAGTTATATGGAGGCACTGGATTTACCCGTGGTAGGCCATCGATAAGCCCCAAGTGATTTGGCTAATCGGGCATGCCATTGCTTCGGTATTCAGCGATCTTTCTCTTTATCAACATGATCGAGCTTTTATTAGATGCCTCGCTTGCCCGTTGGCTCCGAGCATAGTATGACGAAGAATTTAACAATTTGATCCCCATGCCGTCGGCAAATGAACAAACTCATCGGAGACAAAGATAGATCCCTTATCCGTAGTTATAGTTTGAGGGACGCTGAATCTGTATATGATGTGTTCTTTAACAAACTCGATTGCGTCTCTAGAGTCAACCTTCTTTAAGGGAACTGCTTCCACCCACTTGGTAAATAAACTTATGTCCTTTGCTTGAGGGTGGATTGATCTGGCCGATCATGTCGATTCCCAAACCTCTGAACGACCAAGACTTGATAATTGGGTTCATAGCCGATGTTGGTGCCCTTTGGATAGCTCCAAACTTTTGACAGTATTGGCATCCCTTGTAATACTTGAAACAATCTTCCAGCATAGTCGACCAAAAGTACCCTGCTCTCCGAAGTAGCCACTTCATTTTATGAGCCGATTGATGTGTTCCACAAATCCCTTCATGCACTTCCCTGATAGCAAGCTTGGCTTGATCAACATGGAGACATTTGAGTAGCACACCGTCAATCGTTCGATAGTACAATTCTTTGTCAAGCAGAACATATCTCAAAGCCTTGTAGCGCAATTTCCTTGAAGTTGACTGGGAGAGACTGTAGGTAGTTGTAGACGTCAAATCTCCAGTCGTCGGCTGACATTGTGGCGATTTCCACTTCAATATCCTTTGTCGTGCCTGTAGCCTGATGCCTCCTGAGCTAGATCATTGGCTTCTGCGTTTTGTTCCATGGGGATATGTTTCAATGTTACTAGCCGAAAGCCGTCCATCAATTCTTGGCATTTTTGATAGTAGACCATCGGTGTATCGTTCGGATTCATATTCTCCCGATAACCGGCCGATGACCAACGGTGAATCTCCTATTATCTCAATGGCGTCGGCTTCAACCTCCTTGAGCAACTGTAATCCCTTTAGCACGGCTTCATATTCGGCTTGATTGTTTGTTGCATGGGGTGTGATTGAAAAAGCAAACTCGAAGCTTGCCCCCCTTGGAGAGATTATTACTAAGCCGATGCCGCATCCATTGGTGCAAACCGAGCCATCAAAAGTTAAAGTCCAAGGCATGATATCCACTGAGTCGATTGAATCGTCTCTATGTTCCACTATGAAATTAGCTATAGCTTGTCCTTTTACTGCCTTGGGTGCCTGGTATCTCAGATCAAACTCCGTTAAGGCAAAAATCCACATCCCAACTCGTCCTTTAGTACTGGAGCCGATAGCATGTATTTTACTACATCGGCTTTGCATATCACGGTGCACTCATTGGATAATAAATAATGCCTCAACTTTGTACATGAAAAATGCACGCAAAGACACAATTTCTCCACCGGTGAATACCTTGTTTCAGCATCTAGAAGTCGTCGGCTAAGATAATTGATAGCCTTCTCCTTCCCATCAATCTCCTGAATCAAGACTGAGCCGACTGATTTCTCGTCGGCTGACAGATATAATTTGAATGACACCCCTTTCTGTGGAGAAATTAGGACAGAGGAGAGCTTAGATAACTCGTGATATTGTCCAAGGCTGTTTGCTACTCTGCCCCCCAGTTGAATGCTTGATCGGCCTTAAGCCGAAGCAATGGGGTGAACGGCTCCATTTTTTCCGACAGATTTGCTATGAATCGCCTGATGAAATTGATTTTGCCGATCAACGATTGTAATCCCTTCTTGTCCTTTGGAGGCTGAATCGTCTTGATTGCGTTGATGCTCCTCTACGTGACTTTGATTCCCCTTTCATGAACAAGAAACCCCAAAAATTGTCCAGCCGATACACCAAACGCACATTTTGTAGGGTTCATCTTCAGGCCATAATTTCTTGTTCGCTCCAAAACTTTCCTCAGATCGGCTATGTGGTCTTCTACCTCCTTGGATTTGACATATACGTGGACATGTGTTAGAGAACACATTGTTGGATAGACCCACCATGAGACACTACAGGATTTAATGTGCCATTAGTTGGTCTTAGGTAGTGTTGGTACAAAGTCCTTAGACCTGAGATCACATGGATTCCAACATGTGTAGTGGCCTACTTTGGGACTACCAAACCCTAATCCGTAACTGGGTAGTTATAAAACTAGTCTTCGGGTTTGCTATGAAACATGTAGTGGGATGTGAATGATCAAGATGGAATTTGCCCCTCCTTGGAGAGATATCTCTGGGCCCCTCGTGGTAATAGATTATGGAAGTGCATGACCATGCTAATTGATTGACGAGTCAATCAACGTACGAATAATCCAATACGGTTCGAGTGAATGGTTAAGCTATTAAAGGGATGACACACATCTTGCCTATAGCTTAATTGGTATCGTGAGGCAAAGGGATTTGTGTACACATTACAGGTTCAGAGCCGATATTATATTCTTGTATACTATGGTGTCAATATGTGCTGCTAGGCACCGCTATTGACGGTCGACTGAGTTGGACTCGAACGGACGGTCGGCTGAGTTGGACTCAAGCCGACGATCAGCTGAGTTGGACTCTAACCGAAACTGAGTACACCTGAACCTACAGGGTCGCATGCTTAAGGGGATAAGAACAGGCATTCGAGTTGGACTCGGATATGGCTCGATCGGATTGGGATCCAATCGGATAGAGTCCTATGGGCTTACGAAGTCCTGCCGGCCAACTCTATGAGATTCGGATAGGATCCGATTCAAAATAGATTCCCGATGGGCCTCTAGGCCATTCCAACAACTCTATATAAAGGGGTGAGGGGTGGAGAACTGCGGCATGCAATCGCATTGAACCGAATCAATCTAATCACACGCAGCTTCAGAAGTCGGCGAGATCAATCTCCACGGAAACCCTCCCAACCTTCGAGCCAAATCCTAGCCTTCCATCGCGTGCTAGCACACGGGTGTTTGGCGTTCTGTCCCCGGACGTGTGGATACAGGTAGAGGTGCTGCTATGTTGCGGTGCTGTTCGTCGGCTATGAATCGGCTATGGTGGAATCGTCTGCAGTCGGGCGCATCGGAGCGAGGCCCACGAGCACAGTCGGACGACTCGGCGAATCGGCTACTCGGTGAATCGGCTGATTGGTGAATCGGCTGTTCCCAGGAATTGGCTTTCGGCTTGCGGGAATTAGCTGTCGGCAAATCGGCTGTCATCGGCCAGCACTGTTCTGGATCGGATAGCTCCTGATTGGCTATTTCCGCTGCATACTCCAATCGGTAATGATCTATCGACCCTTACTTGCAAGTGTTCCTGGTTTGCACGGTAGAAAATTTTTCGTTATTAGCTATCGTAGCTTCCGTGTAACCCTCCACGTACAAGGTGCCAATGGCGGGGTTTGCAACCGTCGGCCACCGGAAATACCGCCGCCACATTGCCGCCGCCATACCCAGTCGCCCAACCTCCCCACCGCCTCCCGCGCCTCTATAAAGCAATCCCAAGCGCGACCAAGCATTTCCCCTCTCCCAATTGCGCAAATCCAAGCTCCCCATCGTCCCACACCGCAAAACACCGGGCCACCATCGATTCCACCTCTCTGGCCACCAAATACGCCACCTCCACCGCTCGTCGCTCGAATCCACCTCCACCGCCAGCTCCGCCGCATCGTGCTGAACCCCACCACCGCATTTCCCCATTTTCTTGCCACCATTTCCACCGGAAGCCATCACCCTCCCCATGTCCCAGGTGAGCCTCTCTCTCTCCTCTCTTTTCCCCATTCTCCGCCCGCTCCCGAGCCGCACCCCGCCTCTCCGCCGTGTCATGCGGAGCGCGCGCGTTAGAGCTCCGCTCTAGCTCACGCGCCTCTCGGCCCCGAGCGCGCTGCATCGCTCCCGGCCAACCGCCTCGCCCACGCCACCGTCGTCGCCTGTGCCGCGCGTCGCCTCCCGCCGCCGCCGCCATCGGCCCATCCCACGTGCCCACTCCGTCGCTTTTTGTTGAGCTACTCCTTGCCGCCGGTGACCTTCGGGCCCCATGCGCCATTCGTGCCACCGGTCGGCTGGTCTGCCATCGCCACCCCGCCTTCCTCTTGGCCGTTGGATCGATCCCTGACCGATCCGAGCCGTCGGTCCCCGTGGCCGCCCGATCCCCATCGAGGCGATCTGGGTCGTCTACGTGGCGGTTGACGTGGCTACTAGCGGTGCCACCACGTCAGTGCCATATTGGCTTGCCGTCCCCCATGGTCGCCCGCGTGGTAGCCATGTGGTGGACCATGGTCCGGTCTGTGTGGACCGGGTCCACCGTCGACCACGTGCGGCGCGGCGCCACGACGATGTCACCCTCGCACCGCTGATGTCAGCAACACCCTTTTTCCTTAAAGATTAACTAAAAATTGTGCAATAAATCATTTTAATTTCAAGAATTCAATTAAATGGTCCAAAACTTCTAAAATTCATATCTAATCCGTACGAACTCCAAATTGGGCCATTCAAATTGCAAAATTAATCTAAAATTGAGCTCTACATGTTTGATTACTTTATACATACTGTTTATTTGGTTTTTATTAGAGTTTTTCCTTGTTTTGCGTGACAGCATGTAGAGTTCTCCATTTTGGAGGTTTCCACCCGCGAAAAGGAGAAGATCGTGCTAAGAAGCAAGGCAAGCCACATTCCTCCTTGACGCATATTGATCCCACTTTATAAAGTTCTAGAATGTAAGGCTTGCTATCGTGCGCCGAAGTGGTAGTAATTAGTTTATGAGGTGTATTTTTCTGTTAAGGTCCTTAATGTATTGCTATATTATATGTGCATAATGTTAGTGATATGCCCTAGAGGCAACATGGAGATGTTGGATCTCATGGTCAATGTTTATGTATAATTGAATAAAGTGTTATTCAGTTCCATGAAATAGATATCTTGTATTGATCAATAAGTACGTGACTTATTTATGAGACTCCTTATGTATGAATCTATTTCTAAACGATCCCTGATCACATGTCACATTGTTGGAACAAATATGATTCTAAGATCGGCATGTTTATTGATTGATGATCATGTCTCATAGATCATGGGTATGGAGATACCAAATCAATATACATGGACATGTGTTAGAGAACATATTGTTGGATAGACCTACCATGAGACACTGTAGGTATTAATGTGACATTAGTTGGTCTCAAGTAGTGTTGGTGCAAAGTCCTTAGACCTGTGATCGTCATGGATTCTGACATGTGTAGTAGCCTACTTTGGGACTCATCAAACACTATTCCGTAACGGGTAGTTATAAAAGTAGTATTCGGGTTAGCTATGAAACATGGAGTGGGATGTGAATGATCAAGATGAAATTTGCCCCTCCTTTGGAGAGATATCTCTGGGCTCCTCGAGGTAATGGATTATTGAAGTGCATGGCCATGCCAAGTTGATTGAGGAGTCAATCAACAGACAGACAATCCAATACGGTTCGAGTGAATGATTAAGCTATTGAAGGGATGACACACATCTTGCCTATAGCTTAATTGGTATCATGAGGGAAAGGGATTTGTGTACACATTACAGGTTCAGAGCCGATATTATATTTTTGTATACTATGGTGTTAATATGTGTTGCTAGGCGCCGCTATTGACGGTCGACCAAGTTGGACTCGAGTCAAAACCGAGTATACCCGAACCTATAGGGTCGCATGCTTAAGGGGTAGAACAGGACATTTAAGTTGGACTCGGATACGGCTCGATCGGATAGGGATCCGATCGGATAGAGTCCCGATGGGCCTATAGGCCCAGTCGACAACTCTATATATAAAGGGGCGAGGGGTGGAGAGCTGTGTATTGCACTTGAACCGAATCAATCTAATCGCGTGGCTTCGAAGTCGGCAAGTATGAGATCTCCCAAGCCAAACCGTAGCCATGCATCTTGTGCTAGCACATGGGTGTTAGGCGTTCTATTCCTAGACATGTGGACACCGGTAGAGGCATTGCTACATGCGGTGCTGTTCGGCGGCTACGAATCGGCTGCGACGCATTGGAGCAAGGCGGATGCGGCGGATCGGCGGTGCGGCGTGGTTCAGCGAATCGGCAAATCGGCTACGACGGATCGGGCTGTGGAATTGGCGCATCGGCTGCGGGAATCGGCTATCGAGTCGACGAATCGGCTATACTCGGGAATCGGCGTGATTGGCGCACTGCTCCGGATCGGATAGCTCCCGATTGGCTATATCCGTTGCACTCCACTCCAATCGGTAACGATCTATCGACCCTTACTTGCAAGTGTTCCTGGTTTGCGCGGTAGAAAAGTTTTGTTATTAGCTATCGTAGTCTCCACGTAACCCTTCACATAAGAAGGAGATTGGTATATGGGACTGTTTTGTAGGAGAGTAGATTAGAAGGGTCTTTATGAAAAGAGAAGATGGTTTTATTTGTTGGTTTGGGGAAACGTTTGGGGCAACTTTTTCTGCATCTTATGTGTGTGGTTGCGGATGAAAATGGGTCTTCTCTCTTTTTGCTGCTATTTTTGTGTTGGTGCAGCTGCATTTGCTTTTGGTGTTCTTCTTTTCCCGGTGTGGGTAGGTATCCCACCCACCGCCGACGCCGATACCCTCTCCCCTTGGTCGATTGTGCTCTTCACAAGGGCGCCGTGGGGAATCTCTAGCCAGCATTGTGAAAAGCCCCAGGTAAACATTTGATGGGTCCAGTCCCTCCGCCACCGCTAGGGCCGCCACGCTCCCCATGCGTACATCTCAGCACGGGCATTCGGCCGACGCCTGTCGTCCCTCACCCTCGACGTTGCTACGGGCGGTGGGCGTCGGCGCGGCCATCTCGTTCTCCGACGCCGTCACGTGGGTAGGGGTATGGGCCTTCCGGCGTCGCACAATGCCCGGATCACGATCTCCCTCATCGTAGACCGCGTGCTTGCATGACTGTATGGGCGGCAACTCAAGGGGTGTGAGTCGCCTAGGTTGGATCCGATGGATGGGATTTGGATGGATTCTCGGACGATATGTTCTTCTTTGCTTTGTTGTTGTTCTTTTGATTTTTGGTCTTTTTGGTGTATTGTTTTGCGCCTTGACTATGTGTGGAGGACAGATCTGGGGTATTGGAACTATACGGGCTGAGATTTTTGGAGTGTGTTCAGATCTAGGTCTAAACTATGTTTTTTAGTAGATATGTGATTTGGTGTTTTTTTAGTTGGGTAATCAATGGTTGGACTGGATGTTGTGCTAGGTGTTAATAGTTTTTCCTTGGGATTCTCTTCGATCTAAATCTGTTCTTGTATGCGATGGGATATCATATATTTTTGCATTATTTTGATATTTTTTAATCGGATTAGGTTGGTTTGGTTTTTCTGTTTCTTTTCAGGTGAAGGGCGAGTGGAGCGGCAGGTGGTGTGGTGGTGTGAGGAGCTCGGGTTCGATGGAAGTGGATTCGATGAGGACCCGGTTGTAAGCTATGTTGGTGGTGGAAGCCGTCGATACGATATGTTTTTGTTTACCTTGTTGCCGACGGATTTTATGTTTGCTTAGCTTTGTGTATTGTTTGGTATTATGGCTATTTAGTGATGTTTGATTTGGTGGTCTTGGTACTATGCTGTTCGAATTTGCTCGGTGTGTTGGAATGTAGGTTGTAATTATGGTATTTGTCATGGTGAGGTTTAATCTATTCTTTTTGCCTTGTTGGCTTATGCATGGGTGTTTTGGATGTTTTTCATCCTTGTGTGTACATTCTTTTGTTTATGAGTGGTGTTTTTCCCCTGCGGTACTTAGTAATGTAGTTATATTGGAAATGTTGTTGTATTGGCAATGCATAGGTGTGATGGGGTGTTGGGAGCTTTAGTTCATTCGGAGGATTAGCATTAACAGTGCACTTATATAGTTTGGGTTGACATGGGTTTAAAAAATGGGAAAAAGCGCGGTGATATTGAATGGGCTTCTATGGGCCTAGTTAACGTTGGAAGAGGCTGAGGTATGCTCGTATCTTGGGCTGGATGTCAAGCACTTTGTTGGAACGACCCATTGCTGCAAGTGATGTTGGTGTTTTGATGGATGCGAAATCACCGACTTACCCCAAGGCACCTGTTCGTATTCCGGTGACTATATACCTATAACCGTCTTTTGTACAGTCTATTTGTTTCACTCTCACAGTAACGCCTCTTGTTCTTCCAGTATCTTCTTTTTGCGCTTTTTCTTTGCAGCAGAGGAAACCATGAATCTGCGCAACGGGTTTGAGTACCCTCCCTGTAGTCCATGGCCGTGGGCAACTGTGTCCTGGCGAGCGAAGGCGAAGAAGAAGCTTGCGGCGGTGCTAAAGAACCGAGTGCTCGGGCCAATGGTAATGCGGTGGAGCCGAAGCGAAGACGGATCCTAATGAGGATGGCACGGTTTCTTCACCACCATCCGCTGCGGCACCTTGTCCAAGCGCGACCTGGTGGTGCGACATCTGCCTCCCGTATCGTGCTTTACATTGCGTGTGATGCGTGTGTCCATTCCGCTTCCCGCACTGGAAGATTGTCGTCGTCTGCAGCTGTGCACCCAGAGGTTCTGCCTGGATTTCCCCCTAAACCGAAGTACTAAAGGTTAGTAACTTACATTGTGTTATTTAGGTCAAGTTTTTGTATACTTGGTTTTCGCCTTTAGATAAGGATACATATTTTAGGGTTTTTGAAGGTTTTTCCCCTTGGAAAGAGAAACAACAGTAGGTTTCCTCCCTAACTTTTTCCTATTTGTTTTTTGGCGGGCGTTCTATGGCACTAACGACAGGATAACTCGGGAGGATATGAAGTGTGTGCTTCCTTTCTTCGTTGCTGATGTGTAGAATAGGAATAGGCAGATACTATATATTTTGCCTTTATGATGTTAGGTGGATTCTATATTTCTATATTTGGATATTTTGGTAATGTATGTGGTAGGCGAACCTGTAATGGCTTGTATGGCTGGGCCGAAATGATCCTCCTGTCTTTTCGTTCCTTTTTTTGGTGGATGTGAACAATGTGTGAAAGTGGTATGGATCTTTTGGTATCTGTGAAGTTTCTATGGGAAAGATATATGATGTTAATGGTTTGTGAGATATGAATGTTGTTTGTAGTCTGCATGAGATGTGTTTGTAGAGCACATAGATTGTGGGTTTTGACACATGTAGGTGTACACTATGTTAGTAGCTTTTAGTAGAAATACCCGTGGGCTGTTGATCTTTAGGAGATTGTGAATTCTATATTTCTATATTTGGATATTTTGGTGACGTATGTGGTAGGTGAACTATAATGGGATGTATGGCGGCTTGAAATGATGCTCCTTTTTTTCCTTTTTTGGTAGCCGTGAACAATGTAGCGAAAGAGGTATGGATTTTGGGTATCTATGAACTTTTTATGGCAAAGATATATCATGTTAATGGGCTGTTAGAGATGAATATTGTTTGGAGGTTCTATGAAATGTGGTTGCAGAGCTTGTAGGTTGTGGGTTTTCATAATGTTGTGGTAGATTATCTTAGTATCTTTTACCGTAAATAGTTATGGGGTGTTGATGTTTAGGAGATTAAAGGTCCCCGAATTCTGTTTGGTTTGTATGGTGTTATCTTTTGGCTATCATTAATCCTTCTCATTGTAGTGTCTCTTTTAGCTGAATATAAATTCCGTTTCGTTTTATTACATGATATTGTATTATTTTGAAGTGCACTTGAGTTTTTTTATGAGTTGTACCTTAGGTGATGTTGGTGTTAGGGCTTGTATAAGATGACTGTAGTGCGATGACCATTGACTATGTTGTTATGATATTATTGATAGCAAGTCTATTGGATGAACAATGAAAAGTAATACAACTTATGTAGATCGGTTGTTGCTCATGCGCAGCTTGGTAAGATAGGATAATACTAGGTATTATTTTTTTAATTGTTTCTTTTTAGGATGAGAATGTTTCTAAAGAATTCTCGGGCTATTTTAAGAGTGGTATAAGTGTCCTATTGCGGTGTTCAATTTTTCCTTCTGTACAAAGAGCTTTATTTGTGTGGATGGGAATCCTTTCTATGTAAGAGAAATATAGAAGTTATGGTGTGGCTCTTGTTTGATTTGGGTACCAATGTTGTTTAGTTTGTTTTTGTGGGGAGCTTGAGGGTGAGAGAGTTCAAGGTTGTACAATTGTAATATTGGGTAATTAGGTCATTATTATAGTGCTTTTGGCTATGTTTTTGAAAGGATTCGTTTATTCTTAGTGGTATATATTGAATGTTAGAAGGCCTAAGTGTTTTTTTCGGGCATCATTTTTTTCACTGCTTAGTTTTGGGATGCTGTAAGAGTTGCAGCTCAAGAAATATTTTTGTTGTTGTGGAGTATTTAGGTAGTACGGTTGTGGTGATGAGTATTTTTAAGAGGGGTTTAGAATACAGTAGCGTCAATTCATAATAACTGGGCGAAAAGCAATAACTAAATAATTATTGTTGCCAAAGGTGAAACGTGGTTTTTAAAGTCCTTGTTTGAATGGATGATGAGGACTGTTCTTGCATGGGGTTTGTTGACATGAATTTGTTTGATTGGCCAGTGCGTTGACTGTGGTAAATACTGGTCATGTAAAAATGCCAGTGATTGTGTATATTGTTGTATGTGTGTGTGCAAAAGTATAGTTCGAAGGCAAGGCAGGTTTACTTTTTTTCAGCCGTGTAATTGTTCTTTCTTGTTGAGTGTGCTGTATTCTCTCTCTTGTGTCTGTGCTGGTTTCTTTTTGCCTCTCTTGCGTCTATGCTGGGCCTTTATGTCTCCAACTGTGTAAATTGTGTCTGCGCTGTATTTTTTTCCTTTTCTTCCGTCTGCTTTTTTCTGTATGTTTTTTCTCTAGGTTGGGATTAGTGCTATTAGGACATGATGGTTTAGACCTACGCTACGATTTCGTTGATGCATTAGTGCTATCCATGGATAGTAGTATCATCCAAAGCTCAAAATGAAAAGTTTAGGTCCCCTCGGCTATGGTCATGTCTGAAAATGAAAAAGTGAATCATTTTGATAGTTTATACACGAAAACGAGCCAAAAATTTAGGAACAAAATAACAAAAAGTTTACGCTCCGGTGTTAACACCCAAAATTGGCACTTAGGAATCAAAATAGTAAAGATTGCCAATATTTGGGAATTTGCCGGTTTCTTCGGAGAGGCCGGTCTGACCGCCGTGTATAGGCCGATCGAGCCGGGCGGTGGGCCGGTCGACCAAGGCATATGGCCGGTCGACCGGTAGAGTCCGAAACCTAGATGACTTCGTCGGTATTCGGGTTTCCTTTGTCCGAAACCTAGAGTCCGAAACATCTCTTTGTAGGTTTGTCCCGAAAACCTTCCGTTTGCTCACGAGACGAGTAGTTATCGATCTATACATCTAAATCAGTTCCGCTAGCCGATTTAATCTACAAAACCCACTTTGTTCTAGCTTTTGCTAGATTGAAGTGGTTGGCGACTCTATACCAAGAACCACCGCAAATCTTTAGGTGAATCGATCGTGCTCGTGCCTTTTGTCAAAAAAGGCGCCAACACGATTTTTGGCAACTACGCTGGGGAATACACGACGCCAACTTGGATTCGACGCCGCCATGTCCAAGCGAGCGGCGCAAGACGTGGAGCCATCCAACATTGTCCACATCTCGTTGGACGACTTGGATGGGGAGGCTCGCCAAATAATGGAGGAGCGCATTCGAGCGATCACTCAGGAGGTGCTAGATCAATCTTGCACCAAAACGTGACAAGGCGTCATCATCAAGCCCGGAAGCCCGCTCAAGGTAACTCGTGGTGAGGTAAGCGCTGATCACATCTCTATGCCTATTCAAAAACTTGTTGCTAGTACGGCGGATGAGTCCGTTACCGCCGCCGTGAACAATAAGGTTGAATCCGCTATGGAGGCTTGTTTTAATAGGTTGTTTAAAGCGCACATGAGCGGTAAATCCGGTCTTCCCGCGACCGATTCGCCGCCTACCCCGATTACAGGGGGGAGCCAACCCCGTGTGAACCACATATTTAGTAAAACCGACGGGCGATTGCCCAAGGCCCCGACGCAAAGTAGTTCGCGCCTCGTCGGTCGACCGGCCCTACGGCTGGTCCGACCAGCCCTTACTACGTCGGTCCGACCAGCCCTACGGCCGGTCCGATCGGCCCATCATATCTCGGTCGCGACCGGCCCGACGGCGGCCGACCGAACACAATCGGCGGTCCGACCAGCCCTATGGCTGATCTCGACCGGGTCACCTAATGTCGGTCGACCGGCTCACCTTACATCGGTCGGACCCGGCCGCCGGCCACACCCATACTACACCGGTCCGACCGGCGGCTATCTAGCCGGTCGGTGTAACACCCAAAATCGAAGGAATTTAAAATCGGAAATTAAAAATCGAAGCTTGCAAAAACTTTTGCTTGTTGCCTTTTGCTCGTGTTTGTTGCGTCTTATTTGCGGCTCGGTTGCATGAATTTAGTTGTGAACAATTCCTCTCGGTGTTTGTGAAAACCAAATGATTTGGATTTTCGTCGGTGGGAAAAGTCTCGAAGTCGAAGGTCAAGAAGGTAGAATAAAATCGTAATGAGATGCGGATGCATTAAGATAGGTATTTGAAAAATAAAACATTAATTGATAATTATGAAATATTAGTTAGGAAATAAAATAGACAATAAAATTTTTAGGGATTTATATAAAGCCTGGAAAATTATTTGAAAGCAAAAATGGTGTTTTATGAATTTGGAAAAAGGGATTTAATTAAATATGGAAATATATATTTGAAAATGAATAATGGTGGTAAAAAGTTTGAAAATATATTTTTAACTAATTTTGGGAATACAATATGTTTATTTGGAACTTATAGAGTGAAGGAAAAATTTGAATTAGAAAATGGAGTGGAAATCGAAAAAGTCGAAAATACACTATTCATTGGTCACCACTTGTTCGACGCCATACAGGCCCCCGCCGCACATCGCGCGACCGTACGCGCGCCGCGCCGGCCCCGGCTCGCCCCACGCGCGCCGGCCCCGCCCGCGCCATGCGCCGCTGCCGCCACGCGCTAGCCGCCACCGTGCCCCGCGCGCGCCACGCCACGCGCCCGCGCCGCGCACCCGCGCCTCGACCCGCTCGCTCGCGCAGCCCGTCGCCGCGCTGCGCTGCACCCCGCCGCGCTCACGCTACGTGCCGCCGCCCGAAGCCCGGCCCCATGCGCGCCCACACCCCGTGCGCCCGACCCGCCACCCGCGCGCCGCGTGTGCTTTGCCGCACCGCCGCCGCCGCGGCCCCTCTTTCCCCTCTGTTTCCCCACACCGCCGCACCTATATAAGACCTCCCTTTCCCTCTGTTTCCCCACACCGCCGCCACCCATCGCCGTTTCCTCGCCGTCTTCCCGCGCCGTTCCCGCCGCAACCCTAGCCACCAAACGCCGCCGTCGCCGCGAGCCCTACCGCCGTGCATCGGAGCCCCACCGCTTCCTCGAGCATCGCCATCGCCGGTAAGCCCGAGCCGCCGCCCCTTCCTCGCTTGCGCCGGCCACCGGGACGCAACGAGAGAGAAGAGAGAGAGGGAACCCGGTCGAACACCTTGCGGGCTGATGAATAGTGTGCGAGAGGAAAAGAAAAAGGAAAAGAAAAGAAAAAGAAAAGGGAAAGAAAAATAGAAAAAAATGGGAAAAATTATACAAAACTAGGAAAATGTTTTGAAAATATTTGAGGGAGAATTTGAGCAAAAATAAATTGTTTTCTTGTAAATTTTTCTGAGCAAATCGGACTTTTCGTAGATGTTCATTTCGCATTGTTTTAACCCGGATTTTGTTTAATTCTTTTTCGCCATTTACATATGTTTCTCTTTTGTGCTCGAACCTTCAAAACCTCGAGTACAAAACCCTCCCTCCGTTGATATTTCTAAATCTATTTTCTCAAATAATTACAATCGTCGTTTTGCGAAAACCCTAGGGCATCGACTCGATTTCAAAACTCGGATTTTTCCTAGCATCCCTCGTTCTAACCTAAGTAGAATTCTAGGCTAAACGTTTGGAGTCGTTTTCATGATTTTTATGGTTCTTTTCGATCTCTCGATATTTTATTCTAATTGAATTCGATTGATCTTTCGCACGTACGGATAGCACCTGAAGAAGCAGGCACTGACTCCGTTGAAGACCCCGCTCAACAAGCGTGCGAGCAAGGCAAGTCATCACACTCTTTGAACATATTGGTCCCAATTGCAAAATGATGTTGTTTTAAACTTTAAACATGCATGCTATACACAAAGAATTACCTATACTTGTTATGCCATGCCTTGTTATTGATTAACTTTAGAATTATTCCTTGTAACCCTCGATGTGATACATACAACCGGAGAATATCTTCGGTAAAATGCTTAGCCATGCTATTCTTAGGTTCATGCATACTCATGATTTTGTGAAGAGCTTTATGCTTGGGCAACTACCTTAGGGAAGGTAGTTGAGATACGGCATGTGGAGACATGAGCGCCACATTGCTATGAGAATGATAAAATGAGTTTTAATGAAAACCGAAAGTTCCAAATAAATGTTTTAGACTGGGGCGGCTGGATGATTTGGGTGGATTCTGTTAACACTGGAATTTGGTAACAAGGTCCCCGAGTCCTAAGGAAGCAAGGTGGAATCGAATCGGCCGAGGTCGGGGTTGTATCGGCTAAAAGAGTAATCATGCCGTGTGCAGTCGGCTGGGAATGGGTTGAATGGAACACGACATGATTCCAAGTTTAAAAGAGATAAGACCGTATCCGATGCAGAAATTTGAAGATAAGTGGGGATTCGGATGTTAATGGTGCGTTTAAAGATATAGCCACCTATGGATAAAGTCCGTAATGGCAGCTTGTATCGTAAATTAGGAGTTTGTTAAATTGTTAGTTGTAATGGATCTTGTTAGGGATGATATGATGTTTAGATAGAGTCTGAAGTTGTTACAGGTATTTGTATTTCGGGTATAAATAGGACCTGAGACCCTGTGTATGAGGATACTTCAATCAATCTAATCTTCGGCGCATCGCCATCCTTTTTCCTTTTGGACAAACACCCTGTTTGGCTCCGGGCTGCATCGTCTCGATCCCCGGACTCAGAGTAAATGTTTGTCGTTAGTAGTGAGATTGCTCGTTTCTAATGCTTCGATCGCAATGACACATTTGATTCAGTAGTTTTGTTACGCCATATATAGTGCATGTGAATCAATCCGGTGTTTAGATCTATCTTGCGGTTGACTCATCTTGTCGAGGATGTGTTGTCAGCGATGCTAGATCTAAAGGCTGGTTGGTTCGTATGCAGTATCTACCATCTTACGGAGTGTAAATCGAAAGTGATAGATTGAATGCTTCTTTTGATACTCAATGCTGCATCAACTACTGAACTATTGAGTCGTCTTTAGAGTCGTTGGCAATGTATTCTTTTGGACTTACATTATCTGGGGATAGCGTCGGGGTTTCAGCCGGCCTTATCTGTTTTTATATGTTTCTTTTGATATGATTGTTATCAGATCTACTGTAGGGTTGCAGTTTGTATCTATATTGTGTTTACTTACGCCTTTAATCTAGGAACGTTATGTTTGCGCGAGAATCATTGAAGCATCGGACGGTTGATGATTGCCTGGGCGTAGCCGATGCGCTTCAGTCGCTTGGTTCAAATATGGCCGGGAATAGCATGTGTATGATTATGGATTTCCTCGGCCGATACCGCGGGAGTTTGACCTAACGCTTAACGGATATTTTTCTTGTATTTTCGCTTGTTGATTGGCGAGATCAAATCAGCGCACGCTCTACACATTGTAGGCAGCTAGGAAGGACTCCTTGGAGTCAAGCGAGATCTCCCGAGCCCGGCGCGTGAGAGAGATTTCTCGTCAACACGCTTCTTGGCACGCCCAGTGGGACTATCTTTGTCGGCTCGACTCGGACGAATAGACTCAGCCGGCAAGATGGTCGACTCCAAGATCCCTGGCATCACACAGGACAATATCGTACCCGTAAAAATGGATCAACTATCGGCTGAACAGCAAGCCGAGTATAAGAAGATGGTGGAGGAACTCTAGAACAATTACCTTCAATCCTTCACCCAAACAAGGTCTGGAACGGTCCACCAAAAGTACAAGTTCAGCCTCAACGATACCATCGCGTCCTCGTCGAGTGATGCGAAGGGCAAGCAGAAAGTGGAAGAACCAACTCAAGTGCAGGATGATCAGTCCGTGTACTCTTTGCAAGATCGGATCGACTCGGCGTCCATCACGCGTTGGTCAACCGAGCGGCATCTGGTCAACACCCTCAACAATATGATTTCTCATGTGGTTGATGCCAAGGTGGCCAAGCAGCTGCAAAGGGGTCCTACATATTTCACGGATGGCAAGTTTCCCGACTACGGGACGCTAGTCACCCAAGATCGGCCGCTTCCGTTAATAGCGCAGCCCAACCCACCAGGAGGAGCCAGCCACTTGAGCCCAAGCGGGACGGCTGTGAAACCAGCGGTCACTATTTTAAACCGACAACAGCCGCTGCCCCAAGGTCAATTCGACATGTTTCACCATAATCGGCGGCCGAGCCGATTGATCATGGCAGACAACGAGAATATCGGGGACGGCAGTGTTTCCACCCGCCAACGCCACCACCGGAATCCCGGCCGCCACCCGCCGATCATCGTTACCAATACCAAGGGGTCGTCGGGGTCATCATTACCGACCTCGAGACACCTCCACAGCCTGTATCGGCGAGCACGTATGCCGTATGACCCATACGAGCCGATACAAGAAGATAATAGGACCTAGGCCGAACTAATCGCGAGACGTCATGCGAGATCAGTTTGGCCTCAAACCAAAAGAATCGGGAATATGTACCGGTACCCTTACCCTGGAGCATTTCGAAAGAATTCCATTACCCAACCGGTACAAAATCCCGGATTTCTCTAAGTTCTCGGGACAGGACAATGTATCTACTTACGAGCATATCAGCCGATTCTTAGCACAATGTGGTGAAGCATCGGCATCGACCCTTTGAGAGTTCGGCTATTTCCCCTTTCTCTTTCAGGATCAGCCTTCACTTGGTTCTCCTCGTTGCCTTACAACTCGATTCAGAACTGGGCCGATCTTGAGAAACAGTTTCATAGCTATTTTTATTCGGCAACTATGAAATGAAGTTGTCGAGACCTCACCAAAGATCGAGCAAAAACATAATGAATCGGTCCAGGACTACATTCAGCGGTTCCGAGAAATGAGAACGATGCTACCTGGTGCTATCGGACGCTCGGCTAGCCGATTTAGCCTTCCATGGTCCGATCGCGCCAATCGAGGAAAGATTCTCGCGCAGGACTTCGAAAGTCTAGCCCACGGCGCAGAGGGGTAACGGCCCATGAACAACGTTTCCAAGAAACCGGGAAGGCTGTCAAGACCATAACACAAGTCGTCGTCGACTCAGATTATGGATCCAACGACGACGAAACAGAAGTGGCGGTAGCCGAATGGGCTAAGAACAAGAAGGCCATCGTCTGCCAGTGGCTGCTCAAAACGACTAAAGAAGAGAAATACGATTTTGACATCACTAAAGCCAACAAAATCTTCGACCTACTACTCAAAGAAAAACAAATTCAGTTGCCTGAAAATCATGTGATCCCTTCGGCCGAAGAGTTGAAAAAGAAGAAATACTGCAAGTGGCACAACTCTACATCTCACGCCACGAACGATTGCAAAGTCTTCAGACAGCAGATTCAATCAGCCAT
This sequence comes from Oryza australiensis, assembly GCA_019925245.2. NCBI lineage: Eukaryota > Viridiplantae > Streptophyta > Magnoliopsida > Poales > Poaceae > Oryza > Oryza australiensis. The sequence goes on along the minus strand of JAIFGZ020000743.1, from coordinate 16,959 downwards.
CGAGGCCGGGAAGTTGAAGATTGCTGACTCAAGTCGGCCCATGAAAGTAGACAGCAATCTGTTCCCGGTCAACACAGTCCATGCCGGACTCGGACGAACTAATCGGCAGAGCAGAACAACGTGCGGCTTAGCCGATACGGCAATCAAGGCCGAAACAGGAGAGGGCCAGATAGGAAACCCCTCTACACAAATCAACATGGTGCGCCCAGTTATCAGATCGGCCGGCCGACAGCCGATCCACGAACGAAGCAGATACCACCGTCAATACCGGTTTCGGCGTGAAGAAAGCTACGACGAAGTACCTCGCCGGCATGATCCAAGAGTCCAAAGCCGGCGGAACATAGCAAGCCATGACGATCCACATTGGCATTGCGGTTTCTTCAGGCATTGCTGGGAATCCGGCATGAGACTACCAACAATGGAGGACTGCCCGGCATGTAACGACCATCACAGTCATGACGAACACAGGAGCTCGTCAACAACAAGTCCAGTCCGTTTCATTCCCAGAGCCGTCCAACTAAACCGGAGACGGCGACCGGTCCACGATCGGCTCGGCCCGGTCCATCAAGACTTCTTCGTCGACGAAAATCAAGATGGGGACGATCGTAACAACGAGGAGGCCGACGAGGAGGGACCGGCCAATCCCCAGTGGTGCCCGTCCGATCTATTTACAAAGACTCAGAAAAGGAGAATTCAGCGGCTTAAGCGTGAAGGGAGAGAGGACGAGGTGGCACAAATGATATACGAACAACGCCGTCGGCTGGGCAAGATCTAAAGACGGTGGGTACCCAAGCAGGAGAACGCTACGGCCACCGAAGAGCAAGGCGGAGAGAGCCCCGCCGACCGAGCCAGAAGGGCAGCCAAAGGGAAAGGTAAAGCTGCCGCATCGGTCAACATGGTCTTTGTGTTGCCCGCCGAATTCAGTGCCCCCGAAGCCGACGCAGATACCATTGAAGATGACCCGACAAAACTAATGATCTCCCTAGACCAGGCCATTTTTGACAAGCTGGAAGGAACCGAAAATCGACATCTGAAGCCGTTGTATGTTAAAGGTTTCGTCAACGGTAAGCCAATTTCCAAAATGCTAGTCGATGGAGGAGCGGTCAACCTCATGCCTTACGCAACCTTCGAAAGCTTGGAAAAGGAGCCGAAGACCTGATCAAAACCAACATGGTCCTCAAGGACTTCGGCGACAACCCATCGAGAGACCAAAGGCGTTCTCAACGTCGGCGACCATCGGCAACAAAGCGTGCCCACGACGTTTTTTGTCATCGACGGGAAGCGGTCTTACAGCCTGCTGCTCGGAAGGGACTGGATCCACGCTAACTACTGCATCCCTTCTACAATGCACCGAGCCTCATCCGGTGGGACGGTGACAAGATCGAGATTGTGCCCCGACAGTCGGTTAGTATCGTCGTGCCGATTTGCCGCTTTGGGAAATCAAAGGCATCGAATGTTTATCTTGGAAAGTCGGCAAGCCAATTTTCTAAACGTGTCCAATTCAACGATACAGCCCATCGGAAGCGACGAGCCGCGATTGCTGCTTTGAACAAGACATGGTGGAGGGATCCAGCGTGCTCGGCGTAGCCACCACGGATGAAGAGGATGGCAAGTTAGGACAGGGCTTCACATCGACCGATGAGTTAGAGGAGATCGACATCGGATCTGGCGACAAACCAAGGCCGACGTACATTAGTAAAAATTTATCTCCTCTTTGTAGATCCCAACTTATTGAATTATTAAAAGAATATAAAGATTGCTTCACGTGGGAATACTTTGAAATGCCCGGTCTAAGCCGATCGATAGTGGTCCATCACCGCCAATCAAGGCGGGATATCGGCCATTCAAACAACCTCCCGGAGAGTTCAAAGCCGACATGTACGATGCAATTAAGGCCGAAATCACTCGGCTATACGACGCGAGGTTCATTCGGCCTTGCCGATATGCCGAATGGGTCTCTAATATCGTCCCGGTATTAAAGAAGAACGGCAAACTTCGAGTATGCATCGATTTCGAGACCTAAACAAAGCAACTCCAAAAGATGAATACCCAATGCCAATAGCGGACCTGCTTGTCGACGCCGCCTCGGGCCACAAAATCATCACTTCATGGACGGCAATGCAGGATACAACAAGATATTCATGGCCGAAGAGGACGTCCATAAAACGGCTTTTGGATGCCCAGGCGCGATCGGCCTCTACGAGTGGGTGGTGATGACGTTCGGCCTAAAGAATGCCGGGCAACATATCAAAGAGCAATGAACTACGTTTTTCACGACATGATCGGAGCACTAGTAGAGATATACATCGACGATGTCGTCGTCAAATCAAGAGAGATAGAAAGCCACATTGCAGACCTAAGGCAGGTGCTTGAACGGACGAGGAAGTATGGATTGAAGACGAATCCGCTCAAATGTGCGTTTGGCGTGTCGGCCGGGCAGTTCTTAGGATTCCTCGTCCATGAAAGAAGAATCGAAGTAACACCAATGAACATCAACGCAATTAAGACAATTCAACCCCCTACGGATAAAATACAACTCCAATCATTGATCGGAAAGATAAACTTCGTTAGACGGTTCATAGCTAACCTCTCAGAGAAATTGGAACCGTTCACACCATTGCTTCGGCTTAAGGCCGATCAGATATTCACATGGGGGCAGAGCAACAAAAGGCGTTAGACGACATAAAAAATTATTTAAGCTCTCCCCCAGTTCTAATGCCCCCACAAAAAGGAAAGTCGTTCAAGCTGTACCTGTCTGTCGATGACAAATCCATCGGCTCTGTCCTAATCCAAGAAGTCGATGGCAAGGAAAGGGCCATGTCCTATCTTAGCCGGTGGCTGCTAGATCCAGAGACTAGATATTCACCTGTCGAAAAGCTATGTCTGTCCCTCTATTTCTCATGCACAAAATTAAGGCACTATCTGCTGTCCAATGAATGCACCGTAACTTGCAAAGCCGACGTAGTCAAGTACATGCTATCGACTCCAGTGCTCAAAGGGAGGATCGAAAAGTGGATACTTGCGCTGACCGAATTCGATCTGAGGTATCAGGCCCCAAGGGCAGTAAAATGACAGGCCCTGGCCGATCTCATTGTGGAACATGGAAACGACTCAATCGGCTCCGTAGAGATCACGCCTTGGACCCTGACTTTCGACGGCTCAGTATGTACAAGCGGCTGTGGAGTCGGCTTGGTTCTTATCTCACCCAAGGGGGCAAGCTTCGAATTCGGCTTCGCCATCGACCCCCACGTTACGAATAACCAAGCCGAGTATGAAGCCGTCCTCAAGGGGCTACTCCTACTCAGTGAGATGGAGGCTGATGCGGTCGAGATAATGGGGGGCTCGTTGCTCGTCATTAGTCAATTGTCAGGAGAGTATGAGTGCAAAAATGACGCACTAGTAATCTGTCATCAACGGTGCTGGGAATTAATGGAAGGATTTCGGCTAGTAACTTTGAAGCATATTCCCGGGAGCGAACACGGAGGCCAATGACTGGCCCAAAGGGCATCGGAGCTGCGGCGATGCTAAGAGATGTCGACATAGGCATTGCCACCATCACGACCAACGATTGGAGATTTGACGTTTACGATTACCTCAAAAACCCTTCTCAATCGGCCACAAGGAAGTTACGGTACAAGGCGTTGCGGTATGTGTTGCTCGACGAAGATTTATACTATCGGACAATCGATGGCATACGCTCAAGTGTTTGAGCGCCGATCAAGCCACAGTGGCCATCGGAGAGGTACACGAAGGAATGCGGTACACATCGGTCGGCACACAAAATGAAGTGGCTACTTCGTCGAGCCGGGTATTTACGGGCGACGATGCTAGAAGATTGTTTTAAATACTATAAAGGATGCCAAGGCTGTCAAAAATTTGGCACGTGCAACGAGCTCGCGTCGGCCATGAACCCGATCATTAAACCATGGCCTTTCGGAGGATGGGGCATGGACGTGATCGGCCAAATCAATCCACCTTCAAGCAAGGGGCACAAGTTTATACTAGCGGCCACAGATTATTTCACAAAATGGGTAGAAGCAATTCCCCTCCGAAAAGTGGATTCTAAAGACGCAATCGAGTTCGTCAAGGAACAAATCATCTACGGGTTCGGCATTCCGCAAACGATAACGGCCGACCAAGGGTCCATCTTTGTCTCCGACGAATTCATCCAATTCGCCGCCGACAAATGGGGATCAAGGCTGCTTAACTCTTCGCCGTATTACGCACAAGCCAACGGTCGGTCGAAGCGTCAAACAAAAGCTTAATCAAACTAATCAAAAGAAAAATATCTGAGCATCCCAAACAATGGCACACCCGATTGGCCGAAGCTTTGTGGGCCTATCGGATGGCATGTCATGGGTCCATCCAAGTTCCGCCATACAAACTGGTCTATGGACATGAAGCGGTACTTCCATGGGAAAGCGTAATCGGCTCAAGACGCATTCGGTTGCAAGACCAACTCACGGCCGATGACTATTACAATCTCATGATAGACGAATCGGAGGATCTTGCCTTATCAAGAATGAGAGACTTAGAAAAAGTGACGAGAGATAAGGAACGGGTAGCCGGGCATTACAATAAAAGGTCGTCCCTAAATCCTTTGAGGAAAGCGAGCTTGTTTGGAAGCTCATACTCCCAATCGGATCCGAGATAACAAATTCGGCAAATGGTCGCCGAATTGGGAGGGCCTTTCAAGGTCCACAAATGCATGTCCAAAGGAGCCTACATGCTTTGAAAGGGCTAGATGGGGAGGTCTTCGGAAGGGCCCTCAACGGAAAATATCGAAGAAGTACTACCCGAGCGTGTGGATCAACGCGTAAGTCGGCTATCGCCGCAAAGGGCCGACCCACGACAGCCGGTGCCTTATGGGGCATCGCCATGAGGCATTCGTTTTCCCTCCCACACCCCATGACCCCGGCAGCGATCAACATGATTACTATCAACAAGTTTCGTCGACATCGATGCTATCACCAAAACTTGGGGGACATACACCTACGCTACACATGCGTGAGACAATCGAATTTGCGCATGGCGGAAAAGCCAACTTTGGACCAATCAAGCCATGGAGTTGAAGAAACCTCAAGTCACAAGGAACCCAGGAACATTACAACGCGTTTTATTCAGAGCCGGCGCAAGGCCGTCTAGGACTACATGTTTGCCAGAAACTCTCTAATGGCCGCGGGCTCGCTCAAAAGGCTCTGTGGTTTCCATTTCCAGAGCATCCAGGATCGGGTGCTCCAGCCGAGTGACCACGATGTCGGTAGTGGTGATCAACAACTCGTTGGCAAGTTGGGCCTGCCTCCCCTCTAGCGGTCGAGCGCGCAAGCATCGGGTATGCCATGGGAGCGCGAGCGGGAATGCCACCAAGGTGGAAAGCCGGTCGGGCAGCCGCCAGTGGCGAGCCTCCAACTCCCTAAAGCGCTTCAGTGCGCCCTCACCGTCGGTCTGGTTGACCGACGGCTCGTCTGACGTCTCCATGATTCCTGGATCACCCGAAGCGGGTGCGGCGGCTGCAATGGATTTCGTCCCTGAGTTTTCGAAACTAGAAATCGATAAAAGTAGAAGAATTGAGGTACCACAGGTTCAAGCGAGCTAGAAGACGCCATGAGAAACACGGCAGAGAATCAAAGGACTAGGTGTTTCACTATTGGAAGTTCGTCGCTTTCGGCCGTGAGCTATTGAGAAGAGCGGGGAAGCCCATTTATAGAAAGAAAAGATATGATTCTTGGATATGAAAGGTCGCGCCAACCCAAGAGTCAAGGAAGTCATTATTAAGGGCGTCGGGAATCGTTGAAAACCAGCGATGGTGCAGGAATGGATGCCTGTCACCCGGGGCTCACGGGTTCTCGGGATACAGATTCGAGAGGATCAGCCTACGAAAATAGGGCGATGACGTAATCGGATATTATCAGCCGATGGCTAGAGAATCGAATAACCAAAAGACGGACGCTAAGTGATTGGGCGCCATTTCGGGGCAAGTTCTAACTAAACGATACGAGCATGTTTGATACAAGCTGTCCGGTTACATCACAAAGCACATGTCGAGAAACACAAGCCGACCTCGCGGTCGGACATTTTGCAATCTTCATTTCTTTAGAAAATCGGCTATCGCCGATAGGTGTCGACCTAACACAGTCGATCTCGCCGATTGCCACAGGTCGTCGGCCTCGGACCCCGTCACCGCCGAGCGCTTTGCACCAAGCCCCGTAAATGCGCAATGGCCGCCCGTGCTTCTACGTTCAGCTTCAACCACGCCGGCAAATCGGCCATATACTCTTCATGGACATCAATCTCGTTGGTAATCCGAGCGAGATCGGCTACGGTGATCCCGGCGGGCACGAAGTTGTTCAAGCTTGGCGGCCAGCTCGGTTTTAGGCGGTCGAAGGTGGTTTCCAGGCTTTAATGGCGTCTTTGGTCGATTGGATCGCAGCCGCCCGCGCGACTCTCACGCCGATCAATGGCTCGCCTGGGCTCATTCGTATTTTAGGTGGTAGCTTCCATGAAGGTCGCCGGCGCTATGGCTTCGGCTACGGCATCCGGCGGTTGGTCTTGGATATCCCGGAATCGTGCGCGTATGGAGCCACGATCGACCACAGCGCATCTAACGAGCGTCCGGTCGGTTGTCGATGTCGGCCAAAGTGGCCTTCGAGTTCGCGGCCAGACGCTACAAGCGCTTCCTCGCCGGCATTATCGGGTTCCTCGAACTCCGAGCAAGTCGAGTTGAGGAGATCGGCCACGTCTTTGCGGGAGAAAGTAAGGAGTCGAAACATGGCAAAATCAATGGCCGGGGCGGTCGCTCTTGTCGGCGCCGTCGTCGGGATTACCGGTTCGGTGCGGCCGTTCCCACGGTCGTCGGCTTTCTGCCGGTATCATCGTCGCCGCCCCCAACGGGCGCGGTGCATTCACTCGGCCGGGGAGCGGGCGGAAGGGGTCGCGAAGCTGCAAAAAGGGAAACGGGATTAGCGAGACGAACTAATTGACTATTACGAACAAAGGGGTAAGAGCCGAGTTCTGCGAGGAAGGGGAGAGGCACGGCCAGCCGGTTTCTTGAACTACAAGGAACGGACAAATCAGATATAGGTAAACATCGCAAGACCAATGAAGTAAAAACTTACGGGAGGACGTCTCATCGGCGGGCTTGGGGCTGGTGGAGCATCGGTTGGGCGTTCACCGACTCGGGACTCGAAGCCCCGGTTTCGACGCCGCTTGGGCGGCTGCTGGCGCCTCTTCGTCGGCAGCGGGCGAGGAAGCGTTCGGCGGCCGGATCCAGAGGAGGAGGATCGGCCAAGACGTCGGTTCTATCTTTTTGCCCTTTTGGGAGGCGCGGCCGATGAACGCGGCAGTGGCGCCGTTTTCCTTTTCGGTGCAATCGGATGACCTTTTGCCCTCGCTCGCAATAGAGACGAGAGCTTGGCGCCCCCACCCGATGGCCGACGGAGCAAGACCCCCGTGTCCAAAACGCACTTTTTTGTATTCGATGGGGCGCCCGAGAGACGCTTACCGTCGGCCGCTCCGTTTGTTTCTGCAAAGTCAAAGCACAAATTTTGAATCGGTGACACGGTCGGTGAATGAATCGTAGGAAGGAATGATCGGTGGGAGTAGAAACATACCGGGGATCTCGTCCGGGAGCAAGTCAATATAGCAAGACGGCCGTTGGTGAAAAATATGGCATTTAAGTTCCAACCACCATCGGTCGTAGCGGCGCTTCTTCTTGTCGACGGGGTGATTACTGCCGGCATCGCCGAAGGGGGACCAGCTATGTCTTGGCCGACCGCTCCTGCGGTCTCGATCTTATCGGCGTAAAAGAAGCCGATGGGAAGGCTGCCCGAGTCCAAATTGCCTCGCGGCCGATGTCGGGTAGTAAAATTCATAACTCCGAGACATTGATCGGCCTTGATGAACCCCGGTCGGCGGGATGCGAGGAGATAAACGAGAAGAAGAACAATTTTCTACACCTTGGACTATCGGCTGAATTTAGGTCGTCCCATTTGAAATCGATCGGTAGTTCGAAAGATCCTTGGTCGGAGTAGAAGTACCGGGTGCGTTGTCGCGGGATAACCCATCATAGAAAGCCACGAACCAATCGGCCAACGGCTCGTAGGTGCCTTGAACCCGCATGGGCGTTGCTTCCCATAGTTGGTGCATCGCTGGAGGTGATTTGGTCACCTTCTTCATCTTCGATCGGCTCCAACCTTGGGAATCCGGCGTCGCGGGCGGGGCCGACCGGCTACGTTTTGGGTGGCCAACACCAACCAGATTTGGAGGAACCACCACGGTCGCCGGTGTTGGCCAGGGCATTGGCGGCTATTTTTGTGGTGGCTTGATGCAGCATTTGATACGTGTAGCCGAGGAGGTATTTTCCCGTCGAACTCTGTCCCGTCGGCTAGGATTTTGGCCATTATTTGCCAATTAGCGGTCGGCCCACAGGCTCGATCCACGAACACGAATTTTTCTAACCACATCATCGAAAGCGTGTGTATTCTCGGTGGCTGACTGTTCCGTCTTTCATATTTTAGGCAATGAAGCCACTCCATCCACCGATGGCTTTTGTTTTAAACTGGTGTCGGCCCTTTCGGTTCAAGATGCATGGATTAGCCGATGATTCAATGTCCGGCCCGGTTGTCATCGCACGTCGGCTAGTGTGATGGTCATCGGCCCTCGCCTAAAGAGGAAAGCATTGAAACTATCGTTCCAAAAGTAAGCTACAGCCGATAGGAGGGGTTCATCTTTTTCCATGTTGGCTATGGACGATTCTAAGCATTGCGCAAGCTTTCTTTCCTCCCATTGGGTGTACTTGGCCGATTGTATTCTCTTGTACCATTCGGTCCAGGCCGTGTCGGTAGACGGCCAAGCCTTGAAGGTCCTGTTAGTGATATGCCCTAGAGGCAACATGGAGATGTTGGATATCACGTCAATGTTTATGTATAAATGAATAAAGTGTTATTCAGTTCCATGAAATAGACATCTTGTATTGATCAATAAGTACGTGACTTATTTATGAGACTCTATATGTATGAATCTATTTCTAAACGATCCCTGATCATATGTCATATTGTTGGAACAAATATGATTCTAAGATCGGCATGTTTATTGATTGATGATCATGTCTCATAGATCATGGGTATGGAGATACCAAATCAATAAACATGGACATATGTGTTGAAGAACACATTGTTGGATAGACCCACCATGAGACACTACAGGAATTAATGTGCCATTAGTTGGTCTCAGGCAGTGTTGGTACAAAGTCCTTAGACCTGAGATCACCATGGATTCCAACATGTGTAGTAGCCTACTTTGGGACTACCAAACGCTATTCCGTAACTGGGTAGTTATAAAGGTAGTTTTCGGGTTTGCTATGAAACATGGAGTGGGATGTGAGTGATCAAGATGGAATTTGCCCCTCCTTTGGAGAGATATCTACGGGCCCCTCGAGGTAATGGATTATGGAAATGCATGGCCATGCTAAGTTGATTGAGGAGTCAATCAACGACGGATAATCCAATACGGTTCGAGTGAATGGTTAAGCTATTGAAGGGATGGCACACATCTTGCCTATAGCTTAGCGGTATCGTGAGGCAAAGGGATTTGTGTACACATTACGAGGTTCGAGCCGATATTATTCTTGTATACTATGGTGTCAATATGTCTTGCTAGGCGCCGTTGACAGTGTCGGTGAGTTAGACTCGAGCCGACGATCGGCTAAGTTAGACTATAGCCGAAACCGAGTATACACTGAACCTACGGGGGTCGCAGGCTTAAGGGGATAAGAACGGGCATTCGAGTTGGACTCGGATACGGCTCGATCGGATAGGGATCCGATCGGATAGAGTCCTATGGGCTTACGACGTGTGGGCGGCCAACTCTATGAGATACGGATGAGATCCGATTCAAAATAGAGAGTCCTAATCGGCCACTAGTCCCGTCGGCCAACTCTATATAAAGGAGGGAGGGGTGGAGAGTTGCGGCATGTCAATTGCATCGCGTGCAACGAAGTCGCCGAGATCAATCTCCACGGAAACCCTCCCACTTTCGAGCCAAACCCTAGCCTTGCATCGCGTGCTAGCACACGGGTGTACGGCGTTTTGTCCCCGGACGTGTGGATACCGGTAGAGGCGCTGCTACGTTGCGCGGCTGTTGATTGGCCGGATCGGCTACGGCATCGTGAATCGGTTGATTGGCGAATCGGCTGTCCCCGGGTATCGGTGTCGGCTTGCGAGAATCAGCTACACATTCGGATCGGATAGCCACGATTGGTGTTTCATTGCACACTCCAATCGGTAACGATCTATCGGCCCTTACTTGCAAGTATTCCTGGTTTTGCGCGGTAGAAATTTTTGTTTTCGGCTAGCGTAGCTTCCGCGTAACCCTTTCGGTGGTATCGAGCTAATCTTGCTTAGTTCGGGTTTTAGATTGGATCTGGAACAAGTTTTGCGCACGGGTTGATTTGATCAATCGGTTTTACGGGATACTGTTGAGGAGAGTTAATGGTAATTGCGTTCCTTGATAGTGTATCGGAACGGCGTAATGTGATTACGTCGAAGCAATTTCCATATAACTCGGTTTGAGTCGGCTTCGAGATAGCGTTCCTTGATAGTGTATCGGAACGGTATAATGTGATTATGTCGAAGCTATCTCGTAGTCCGATCTTGTTATAGGTCGTCTCGATGCCGTAGCTCTGCGATAAGTAGAAAACGTTTCTACGCCTAACTTGTTTTTGCAGAGAATGCTTTGAGATGGTATGGCCCTATTGTATGTATGAGATGTATGAGATGCATGTGATGCATGTAATATTCTTTCATATGTGCAATCCACGTAATATTCTTTCATACGTGCAATGCTTGTAATATTCTTTCACGACTGCGAGTCGATGTAATCTTCAATTAGAGCTTCTATAGTAGTAGCTTAGTTTGAAGAAATCAAGCATTCGGCACTCGAAAGAACGGTGATGAAGATGGAGATCCTGTACACCGGCATGGAGATGGAGATCACCATGTGAAGGGGGCCATACTATTTCATGATATTCTACTTGCTTTCATATGTGATATGTTTGTTTGATAGGATAGCATCCCTCACAAAATTAAGTAGTAATGATGCCCTTCCAAATGTTGCACCGTCACCGTTATGCTCGTCAATGGTGGAGTCCTTAAAGCAGAGTGCCATTCTCTATCATAACACGAGGGGGTATATATCGAACATATACGGCGGGAGCATTTGGTTTACTTAACAAGGCTATCAAAACAGTTTTGGGCCTTGGGGCATAGGTTGGGGCCGGGGCATGGAGATGCCACACCAACAACAAGAGTCACATAGAGATGTGATTAGCAAGGAGTTGCTTACCGATGTTATTAATCTTCTAGCGGTGATGCCAAAGCTCACTAGAAAATTAATTAACATGTGGATCTTGACCCAATACGTAACCTAGAGGGAAGGTGGAAAATACGTAATGGGAGTCTAATGTTAAATTGTTTAACAATGGACATAGCATAAACATTGTGCTAAACTTTGATTTTTCTGTTGTAGAATAAATGGCGGCTAATACTACACCCGGTGCTTTTAATTTGCGATCTATTCTTGAAAAGGAAAAATTAAATGGAACAAACTTTATGGATTGGTATCGCAACTTGAGAATTGTTCTCAAGCAAGAGCGTAAGGAGTACGTTCTTGAAGTACCCTATCCCGAGGATTTGCCAAATAATGCCACTTTGCAACTGCACGGAGAGCTTACGAGAAGCACACTAATGATGCCCTAGACATAAGGCTGTCTCATGCTTGCTACAATGTCCCCGAGCTTCGAAGCAATATGAGAGCGGTGATGCTCACACTATTATTCGGGGATGCGTGGCATGTTTGAGAACCAAGCTCGGGCGAGAGGTTCAATACCTCGAAGTCCTTGTTTGCGTGCGGGCTTGTTGAGGGAATCCCTCGGTCGGCATGTGATAAAAATGATTGGCTACATTGAGAGTACGGAAAAACTAGGTTTTCCCCTTAGCCAAGAGTTGGCTGCGATGTGATTCTCCGGTCGCTCCCTCAGAGCTTCGAGCCATTCATATTGAATTATCACATGAACAATATGGATAGGACCTTGGCTGAATTGCATGGGGCGCTAAAGGCAGTGAGGAGAGTATCCGAAAAACGGTCATCATGTGATGATGATGCGAGAAGGCAAAGCGCAAACCACATCAAGAAACTTTGTACCAAGAGGAAGTTAACTCCCGATGAGATCGCGAGTGCCTCTAATGCAAAGAAGGGCAAGAAGGGGTCGGCGGCATCGAATCTTTGTTTGCTTCTATTGCAAGGAGACAGGCCATTGGAAGAGGAAGCTGCAAGAAGTACATGGAGGATCTCAAAAGAAGCAAAGTACGACTTACGCCGGGTATTAATGTTATAGACATTAATCTTGCTACTTCACCTCCGACTCTTGGGTATTTGATACCGGATCAGTAGCTCATATTTGCAAATCGTTGCAGGGAATGAGAAGAAGTAGAGGATTGAGAAGGGCGAGTGAACTGCTGCGCGTCGGCAATGGAGCAAGCGTTGCTACGATTGCTTGTCGGCACGGTACCACTTCATCTACCTTCGGGATTAGTTTTGGAATTGAATAATTGTTATTGTGTTCCAACACTATGTCAAAACGTTATTTCCGCTTCATGTTTGCAAGCGGAAGGATATGATTTTAGATCAATGGACAATGGTTGTTCAATATATCTTAGAGATATGTTCTATTTTCATGCTCCATTGGTGAATGGATTGTACGTTTTGAATCTTGAAGCGTCTCCCATCTATAACATTAATACGAAAGGCAACTCTCTAATGATATAAACCCCACGTTTATACGGCATTGTCGCTTAGGCCATATAAATAAGAAACGCATGGAGAAGCTCCATAAGGATGGATTGCTTCACTCTTTTGATTTTGAATCATTTGAGACATGTGAGTCTTGTTTACTTGGTAAGATGACAAAGGCACCTTTCACGGGACACGGTGAAAGAGCAAGTGACTTGTTGGCACTCATACATGCGATGTATGTGGACCAATGAGCTCAACGGCGAGGTGGTTATCGTGTACTTCATTACCTTTACCGATGACTTTAGTAGATATGGTTATATCTACTTAATGAGGCATAAGTCCGAATCCTTTGAAAAGTTCAAAGAATTCCGAATGAAGTACGAGAATCATTTAGGGAAAACAATCAAGTTTCTACGATCGGATCGTGGAGGGAATACTTGAGCCAAGAGTTTGGTAATCATCGAAAGATTGTGGAATTGTTCCACGGTTGACTCCGCCGGGGAACTCCACAATGGAACGGAGTGTCCGAGCGGAGAAATCGCACCTTGTTGGACATGGTGCGGTCGATGATGAGCCAAAGTGATCTTCCGTTATCCTTCGGGGATATGCTCTTGAAACAGTGCGCTCACACTAAATAGAGTTCCATCTAAGTCGATTGAAAAGACACCATATGAGATATGGACAGGGCAACCCCTAGTTTGTCTTTTCTCAAAATTTGGGGATGTGAGGCTTATGTAAAACGTTTACAATCGACAAGCTCACACCCAAATCGACAAGTGCTTCTTTGTGGGATATCCTAAGGAAACTAAGGGATATTACTTTTATAATCGGGAACAAGGCAAAGTGTTTGTCGCCCGAGCATGGTGTCTTCTTGGAGAAAGAGTTTCTTTCAAGAAGGGTTAGTGGGAGCGGGGTGCATCTTGAAGAAGTTCAAGAAACACCGAGAAAACGTTTCGGCGACCACGAGAACCACAACGGGAGGAACAAAGTGTTGCGCCACCGGTTGTAGATACACCATTACGGAGTCGAAAGATCACGTCGTGCGCTGACAGTACAGTGCGGAACAACGTGACATATTGTTGTTGGACAACGATGAACCTAAGACCTATGAGGAAGCGATGGTGGGACCCGATTCCAACAAGTGGCTTGGAGCCATGAAATCCGAAATAGAATCCATGTACGACAATCAAGTTTGGAACTTGGTTGATCCACTGATGGTGTCAAAACCATTGAGTGTAAATGGGTTTTTAAGAAAAGGCCGATATGGATGGAAATGTTCACATCTATAAGGCGCGATTGGTGGCGAAAGGTTTTAAACAGATTCAAGGAGTTGATTATGATGAAACCTTCTCGCCCGTCGCAATGCTTAAATCTATTCGGATTATCCTAGCGATTGCTGCATATTTCGATTATGAGATATGGCGAGATGGATGTCAAAACGGCTTTCCTAAATGGAAACCTAAGCGAGGATGTATACATGATACAACCTCGGGGTTTTGTCGATCCAGAATCGCACGGAAAGATATGCAAGCTACGAAATCCATTTATGGATTGAAGCAAGCATCTCGGAGTTGGAATATTCGTTTTGATGAAGTAATCAAAGGGTTTGGTTTCATCAAAAGCGAAGAAGAGGCCTGTGTTTACAAAAGGTCGGTGGGAGCGCAATTGTATTTCTAATCTTATATGTGGATGACATATTACTGATTGGAAATGATATCCCTATGCTTGAATCCGTCAAGTCTTCATTGAAAAATAGTTTTTCCATGAAAGACTTAGGGGAGCGCATATATATTGGGCATTCGGATCTATAGAGATAGATCCAAGAGGCTAATTGGATTAAGCCAAAGTACATACATTGACAAGGTGTTGAAAAGGTTCAACATGCATGATTCCAAGAAAGGTTTCTTGCCCATGTCACATGGCATTAATCTTAGCAAGAATCAGTGTCCTCGGACACATGATGAGCGGAATAAGATGGGTATGGTTCCATATGCTTCGGCAATTGGATCCATCATGTATGCCATGCTTTGTACACGCCCGATGTCTCGTACGCTTTGAGTGCTACGAGCGGATACGATCGAATCCGAGTGAAGGTCAGCGGATGCCAGTAGAAATATCCTTAAGTACTTGAGAAGAACTAAGGATATGTTCCTAGTCTATGGAGTTGAAGAAGAGCTCGTTGTAAGTGGTTACACCGATGCTAGCTTCCAAACAGACAAGGATGATTATAGATCGCAATGCAGGTTCGTGTTGCACTTTGAGACGGAGGCGCGATCGGTGGAAGAGTTCCAAGCGGGATCATTGCTGATTCTACAACGGAGGCCGAGTACATTGCTTTGCCGGAAGCTGCAAAGGAGGCTGTTTGGATCAAGAAATTCGTTTCGAGCTTGGTGTGATGACTAGTACGATGGTCCAATGTCTCTCTGTTGTGACAATAGTGGAGCCATTGCGCAAGCCAAGGAGCCGAGGTCACATCGAAGTCCAAACACATACTTCGGCGATATCATCTCATCCGCGAGATTGTGGACGAGGTGATGTCAAGATATGCAAAGTGCACACGGATCTCAACATAGCCGATCCGTGACAAAACCTCTCCTCGGCCGAAGCATGAGGCGCACACAAGAGCAATGGGTATTAGATACTTACATGATTGACTCTAGTGCAAGTGGGAGATTGTTAGTGATATGCCCTAGAGGCAACATGGAGATGTTGGATATCACGTCAATGTTTATGTATAAATGAATAAAGTGTTATTCAGTTCCATGAAATAGACATCTTGTATTGATCAATAAGTACGTGACTTATTTATGAGACTCTATATGTATGAATCTATTTCTAAACGATCCACGATCATATGTCATATTGTTGGAACAAATATGATTCTAAGATCGGCATGTTTATTGATTGATGATCATGTCTCATAGATCATGGGTATGGAGATACCAAATCAATAAACATGGACATATGTGTTGAAGAACACATTGTAGGATAGACCCACCATGAGACACTACGGGAATTAATGTGCCATTAGTTGGTCTCGGGTAGTGTTGGTACAAAGTCCTTAGACCTGAGATCACCATGGATTCCAACATGTGTAGTAGCCTACTTTGGACTACCAAACGCTATTCAAAATGGGGTAGTTATAAAGGTATTTTCGGGTTTGCTATGAAACATGGAGTGGGATGTGAGTGATCAAGATGGAATTTGCCCCTCCTTTGGAGAGATATCTCGGGCCCTCGAGGTAATGGATTATGGAAATGCATGGCCATGCTAAGTTGATTGAGGAGTCAATCAACAGACGGATAATCCAATACGGTTCGAGTGAATGGTTAAGCTATTGAAGGGATGGCACACATCTTGCCTATAGCTTAAGCGGTATCGTGAGGCAAAGGGATTTGTGTACACATTACGGAGTTCAGAGCCGATATTATTCTTGTATACTATGGTGTCAATATGTCTTTGCTAGGCGCCGCAGTTGACAGGATTCGGCTGAGTTAGACTCGAGCCGACGATCGGCTAAATTAGACTATAGCCGAAACCGAGTATACCTGAACCTACGGGGTCGCACGCTTAAGGGGATAAGAACGAGGCATTCGAGTTGGACTCGGATACGGCTCGATCGGATAGGGATCCGATCGGATAGAGTCCTATGGGCTTACGACGTGTGGGCGGCCAACTCTATGAGATACGGATGAGATCCGATTCAAAATAGAGTCTAATCGGCCACTAGTCCCGGTCGGCCAACTCTATATAAAGGAGGGAGGGTGGAGAGTTGCGGCATGTCAATTGCATCGCGTGCAACGAAGTCGCCGAGATCAATCTCCACGGAAACCCTCCCACTTTCGAGCCAAACCCTAGCCTTGCATCGCGTGCTAGCACACGGGTGTACGGCGTTTTGTCCCCGGACGTGTGGATACCGGTAGAGGCGCTGCTACGTTGCACTGCCGTTGATTGGCTTCGGATCGGCTACGGCATCATGAATCGGTTGATTGGCGAATCGGTTGTCCCAGGTATCGAGTGTCGGCTTGCGAGAATCAGCTACACCTTGTTCCAGGATCGGATAGCCACGATTGCATTTCCATTGCACACTCCAATCGGTAACGATCTATCGGCCCTTACTTGCAAGTGTTCTGGTTTGCGCGGTAGAAATTTTTGTTTTCGGCTAGCGTA